>JBAGKP010000025.1:4025708-4037219 GCA_037177255.1 Melanotaenia maccullochi | reverse complement strand
CCATATCCGACACATATATTGACCACAAGTTTCACTATTTACTTATATAAAATTGATTACAGATTCGGTGTCATAAAAGTATTAATATTTCCTGTAAAAGTGAACTTGGAATCGATATTTTGATATAAAGATTGATTCTAAAAAACACGTCCCCAGACCGGAAGTATTGATGTTCGCGGATCGATATGCACATCCCTAATAACCGCACACCACAAAGGCGGAGGATCCGCTTAGTTAACCTGCCCTAATAGCGGGCCAAACCAACACTGCACACGGTTGCACTGCAAACCACTGCAAACTAACACCGCATATCTGCATGCAAAGGAGTCAGGTGTAAATGTGTCCGAGCGGCTAAAGAGAGGAGGATCAAAATCGTTCTCAGGGGAGTGACCCAAACAAACAAACAAAACAACAGAAATGCCATCACTAGATTTTCATTGTAGTCCGAGGAGAGAGGAGAAACAAATGCCAGCAGAGTCCATTATTAATGACTTTCCAGAGCTGATGAGCTGATTGACTCCAGCAGCGTAGTTTCAACAGTTAATCGCTATAATGTGTTATAGAATACAAACATGTGGTCAATACTCGATGTTTCCTGCAGGCTTTTCAGTAAAGAGGGGAATTCCAAAGGTTTTGAGGGGGAATGATATAAGCAAGGTGGCCCTTGGGAGATCTTTTGAAGGAAGGGATGTAACCAGTAGACTCCCTCTACAAAGGCATTTAATTCACAGTTACTCAGTGTCAAACATGTAAATAATTCACAGAAAACTTAGCTTATTTCAGACTTCTTTTAATCTTCAGGACCATTTCTTCATCCCCGAGAAGGGAAAAATCCCTGTGACAGGCTATGTCCAAGAGTATTTGCTGAACCTCCAGCAGAAACTCAGCAAACAGAAAGGAGGGAGAGCGTTCAGAGGTCAATGGCATTAAAAGAAATTAAAAGAAAAACATGACAGGGCAGGGGAAGCACTGAAAATACAATGAAGTTAATTTAGATTCAACTATTTGCTGCAAGACGCATACTTTATATTTAAAAACCCATCTATCTTTTTTTAAATACTTAATTATCTCATGATAATTACAAAATAAATTACAAATACAAAACTTTAAATTTTCACGTTGCAGAAACTTATTGAAACAATGCCACATTGCAACGAAATATTAGAGTTTGTGACCTTTTTTTTTTTTTTCTTTTTTGGTGTTTTTTTTTCTTTTCTTTTTTTTATTGGGCCAGCCAGATAACAAAGTGGAATCATAAAGCTGCGTGGTTGACTGATCTGCATGTAACATTCACCAATTAGTAACAGTTTGAGTCAAAGTCCTTTAGTTTCTCTTTATAGCTGCAATAAACCTCATCTAGTTCAAAAGGTCTCCACTCTCCAGTGTGCACATGTAAACTAAACAGCAGCATTTACTCAGTGACACGCTGTTTGGAAATGGAGAGATTTTTCTTCTTGTTTGGGCTAGTGCTTCTGGCCACATCCAACACTGTAAGTACAGTATGGATTTATGATTTATAGTAAATGTTATTGCCATCGAGTCCTATAACGGTCTTAATTTTTATACAGATACCAGTGTCTCTCAATGTGCATGGTACGTAGAAAAGAAAAAAAAAACTAAACTAAAAAAGACTAAATATTTAAGGGACTGGAATTGTCAGATATATGAACTCTCAGCCATTTGTGTGTGTTAATACAGAGGTGTATGAGCATGGTGAGGATGAGAACCCTATCCTCAACTTGGGTAAGAAATGTCTCAGTGTTTTATAATGTCTACTTTAGAAAATTGCTATACTGACAGAAATAATGTCCCACACGTGCTGCAGATTCAGATGCCAAACTCTTTGAGGGGGACATTTTGATTCCTGTAAGTTGTAACAGCTGGAAATATTCTCTTATTTTACTAATGAAATGCCATTTCAATAAAATATTAATTGTTTTATTGCCAGCTGTTGGTTCTTTGTCTATAAAAATCTTTCTTCAATGGTGCAGGAGGGGAGGAACGCCATGACTGACAAACGATACAGATGGAAATTTCCAATCCCTTACATCCTTGGTGATGATTTGGGTAAGTTTTTTTTGTCCAAACTACAGTTTGATTGTAAATATGTCAAATCTGAATTTTGAAGTACTTGATTTTGCAGAATAGAGTCCTGGTCAGGGTTAGGAACACTTTCTAATTATAAAATTGAGAGTATCATGTGTCATTTCACAGCAAGAAGGCTCCTGGTGAAAGTCTTAGCATCAGCATGTAATGCCTGTGCATCCACATTTTCTCTGAGTACTATGCCTTGCTACCTTAACACAAAAACAAGAGTCTATTTAAAATCACCAATCCACTCAACAGGTTAATTACATCAAGATTTGTTTTAATAATTCTTAAGATAATTGTGCAATATATCAGGAAGTTTTTCAGCCATCCAACTGATGCTTCTAGCATGTGTTGCTCTAAAAATAACCTGTTTGGAGACATATATAAAGGTCTATACCAATTCTTAAGTGGAATAAAGACATTTCAGCACTTTAACTAATCCCACACTACATGCTGCAGGCTAATAGTCCTCATTCACCAGTCGTGGATTTGTTCAAGTTCTACTTCCAAACTTTTTACAGAAATAAAGACATTCATGAAAATCTTTTCTTGGATTTGTTCTTATCCAAGAACTTATTCTAAAAACACTCAGGAGTACTCTTAGCAACACTTGTGCTTACATGTTTGAACAAAATCATTTGTCTCCTCCTGTTCGGTTAATTAAAATACAATAATAAAACTACACGTTTTTGTCACATTTTATTTTTTAAAATGTTAGTTTAATCAAGAACAAGTGACAGTCAAGACAGGATTTAATTCAGTTGCTGGTATTCTTAAAATCAGAGCTGTAAACTGCACATATGTGCATTAAAGCGATGATTCCAACCCTGGTCCTCAAGGCCTGCTATCCTGCGGGGTTCAGCTGTTTCCCTGCTGCTACACACCTGATTCAAATTAAATAGATCCCTAACAAGCTCTGCACAAGTATGCTACTGAGCCAATAATTTGAGTCAGGTGTGTTACAGCAAGAAACATCAAAGTTCTACAGGGTTATGGGCCTTGGGGACTGGGGTTGAGGATCCCTGCATTGAAGCACTATTATCAGATCTTTTCCCTCAATTTAAAGAATATCTTTCTATAAATGTCCAGCAGTGACTCTCAGAACCACCTACTGAATTTGGTTTTCATAATTAAAATTGACTGTTTTATTGTAAACAGTTTTATTAGGAGATGGAGGTTATGGCCTGATCACCTGTCAGACTTAAATGGAGGATTTACTTAATCGAATCCACCACTCTCTCCATCAGTGCACTACATCTTAAAAGGATGCTGGATGTGTTTGGATACTACAGAACTTAATTTGCTTCAGAAACTGCAGAAGGTACAGTATGTAAAGAAAAAATGAACATTATACAGTGTATCACTTCTTTTAGCCACTTCACCATGTGGGTGTTCTTCCTGACATGTTCATGGGACCAGACTGCAGGCTGCTAAGTTCTGAAGTAATTAATGACCCATTTGTACATAAAACTGCTTTTATGATTTTAGTCTCACTGCGTGATTACTTATAACCACGTGTTGAAATTGAAAAATGAGGACAAACAGGTTTCAGTGCACATCATTATTATTATTTTTTTTTTTTGATAATTTTGGATTCTGCTTGTTATTTTTTCTCCTCTTGGTCTGGCCTCTGTTGGTCTCTGCACACAAACCATCACTGTTGCCAGATTGGAGATGTTAAAGTATTGTACAAGTTATCGTCCGTCCAATGCTCCTTCTGAGGTCCTCACCTACAATCCAGCATCAGTGTGTGTGAAACTCGTCCTCAGCTGGTTTTGGGAGAGCTGCTATCACCACCTGTAAAGCCTCAGAAAGCACAAGGAAAGGGTTTCGCAGTAAACCAACACTGAATTCTCACCAATGACGATTCCAGGTAGGGCCAGCTCAATTCCAAGACCAAGAGGCCTGCTAGAGATAACCTAAAATGGACTGAGGTTCAACCTTGTCCGGTTACACATCCTCATGCAGGTCAGGAGGAGGTAGAGAGCTGTCAGCATGCAAAGCAGAGAATGTGAAGGGAGGGGCAGAGGAGAGAGGGAGCGAGGAGAAGTGGGGAGACATCGAGCGAGAGACGGCAGAGTGAAACAGACAGAAGTAACGGTGCCTGCCAAGGTCAGCAACCCGAGACACGTCCAAAACCAGCTTACCGTCCGGTTCTTAGAACGGTTCTCGTTCTGCAGAAAAGCCAAATCAGAGCAGGTAGATTTTCCCTGCATGTAGGAGGATCCTTGAAGGCAATTATGGCATAGTTTTGGAAAGACATCAAGTCTGCTGGAGTTTTCTTAATCAATTTATTAAACTCCAAGATGATATGGACATTAAACCAATTTGAATTTCTGTTATTTATGTGTCCATCATCAGCCAAATTTTGCTTGAGCAGCTTTTTTTCTTTAGTTCTTTTACAAATCTTTTACTTTGATTTTACAAGACAATCAGTTTAAAACATCCATGGATATCAGATTATTATGAAATAGTTTGTATTTTCTCCCTGTACCTCTTTCTGTATTAATTCTTACAGTGCACTTTCCTGTGTTATTGCAGATAACAACAACAACAAAAAAACTTTTATCTATATTAATGTAGGTTTGTTGAACTAGTTTTTCAAGTTTCCTTTCTTTTACTTAAACTAATTTCCATCTGGTTATTTGCTGACAGTTAAAAGAGGAGCTCACATCATAAACACCTAATTTGCATCCTGATGTGGCTCAGGACCAACAGCTTAGTTTTAGAACAGCCCTTCTAGCTGTGTGGGGTGTAGGATGAACCCAAGGCCTGAACTGAACATAACCAGTTAGACGCCAGTGTAACACAGTAAATATGATATATCAATGCTAATATTTACTATTACAGTAAAAACAAGAAGTGGTCAAAAGCAATTTCTCTTTACCTTAGCTAAGACAAATCAAACACTGTCCAACTTTCAGAGGGATTCCAAAACTTTTTCCGGCTGCAACCCACCTGTGGAGGTATGTCTGGTCAGGCAACGCCCAACAAATATTTCATTCAGTAAAATAAGAAAAGTCATTATCATGTGAAAAAAAAAAAATCAGATCCAGAAACACACACCACATATGGAGCTGTTAACAAAAACCATCAAACATTTAACCAGCAATTTAAAAATCTGCAATCACGTCATTTACAACTAGATAAACACACTGACAATCTGAATAAGTCCAAAGGTTCCAGCACTCAGTATTTTACCTTATTTTACCTGGGATAATAAAATATTCCACACTGGCACAGCTGTTTCTGAGTTGGGTGAGGACAGTTATGTACATATAAAACCCATGCAGCGCTCTACTGCAACACAGTGCATCAGTTAGATTGTAATTAATGAAACAAAGCCCATAAGTTAATAAAAGATCTTAATAAAAATAAAACATGGTGGAGGTTCTGTCATTCTGTGAGGCTTCTCCACTGATGCTGATGTTAGCGGTATTAAAGGAATAATGAAATTACAAAATCAAACATTTTGTTTTTAAAAATGTGTTTTATAACATGTAATGATAGATTTGAGTTGGCATTCTTGGGTGTTTTAACAGTGTATTGACCTTAACATATATCCTACATAACTCAATTTTTTTTTATGAACGCTTTGTGACCAACAATTGGTCCAAGATGTCAAATACATCGCCTTGACATTAGTCCCATAGAAATTTTACAGAAAGAAATTAGATGGGTGGACAAAGGTCAAAGTCATATTTACACCCAACAGTCCACTAGACCTGGTTCGATTGGGAATTCAGTTCCATTTGGGGTTGCAGCTTTCAGCTGGTTCGAGTTTGCTTTCACACTGTACTTAACTCAATCAATAACGTAATATTTTCATCAAGACTATTTAAGAAAAAGACAAAACAATGAACCAAAAAACTTGCTCATCTATTGGTTAATGCAAGGCAGTGTCTGTTCTGCAACGTAAGTTGCAGCCTGCAACCAAGACCAACGTATTTAGGTTAACCAGAGACTGACAAGGGGTCCAGCTCAAGACAGGACAGTTAGTCGGTTCAGTAAACCCTGATCTAGTAAACCTTTCCACAGCCAACTGTACCTTGACTGGTAGTTAAAGTAAAAGCCATATTGCAATAGATCTGTCAGCTACATAATAGCGTAATGCAACACCTTCCTTTGAATTACAACAAAGAAAAGCACAACACAGAAACAGTATGAGAATGGTGGACATGCAGCAGTTTGTGTTCTTTCCTTTGGCATGTGGCTTAAATAACAAAAAATCCACTGAAAACACAGAGTTGCTCCCACTTTGCTCTTATTGCAGAGTTGCTCGGGGAAATGATGATTCTTTCGAACAATCAGTTGATACACACAATTGCAACGTGTCAAACTACACACTTTAGGGTTAATTCAGGAGAATTAGAACTCCAACTGAAGGATCCCAAAACAGGAGGATGGGTCAGATCAGTTATTTTGGTATCCGTTCCAGGTTTTGCCTGTGGAAACACAAAAAAATGTGCATGTACCCGTCTCCTACTAAGAAAGACCTGTTGGTGGAAATGGGGCTTAGATACATATCAGACTTTGGTTGTGCATGTACACCTTCTCATCATCATGCATGTCTTTGGATAGTGAGAACCCACGCATACACAGGGAGAATATGCAAACTCCACACAGAAAGGCCACCACACTCCAAGTTCAAACCTCCCCCCAGCCGAGGCTCAAACCAGCGACCTTCTTACTGTGAGGCTGCGGTGCTAACCACCACACCAACGTGCAGACCAAACTTTTTTTTTTATTCATTCACTAATGACGGAAGCTGCCATGCAAGGTGCTCAACTACGACCCATCAGGAGCAATTAGGGGTTCTGTGTCTTGCTTAGGGACACCTCAATATGAGCTTGATGGCCGAGGATTGAACCGGCAACCCTTGGGCTGCAGGACGATCACTCTACCCACTGAGCCATGAAAAGAAGTACCATTTATTTGCTTTTGTTTAGCAGATGTAAAGAATTATGTTCTTGAATCTAATTCTGATCAGGACTATTAAACTGGATCATTTTAAAAATGGAACTTATAGACTTAGAAACTTATCTGAAGACCTTCATGAAATCAATACATTTTTGTTCTCTGTTGTAACTTCACTCCTCAGACCTAAATGCCAAAGGCTGTGTCCACCAGGCTTTCGAAATGTATCGACTCAAGTCTTGTGTTGACTTCAAGCCTTATGAGGGAGAGAAGACCTATATCAAGTTTGAAAAGAGAGGGGGGTATGGCATAAGTGTTAACACTTCATTTACCAAATATGCTACATACAGCACTTGCAGAATAGATTCAATACTTGCTGCTACCATATTAATATTAACTAAATTAACTCTGAGTTAATATAACTTACCCTTGTGGTCCTTAATGATCTCCGTTTAATGATCACCATTGTACAATGGTTAAACTTTAGCTGTTATTACACATTTCTTCTTTTGGTTTGAGGTAGAGTTTTCATTGTTTTTAATTTTAACAAACCATTTATATTATTATAGGTGCTTCTCCAGTGTTGGTGACCAGCAGACTGGTCAGATCCTGTCTTTGGGACCAGGCTGTGACCACAAAGCTGTAATTGAGCATGAACTACTTCATGCACTGGGGTTTTACCATGAGCAGTCCCGCACAGACAGGGATGACTATGTGGACATTTGGCTGGACCAGGTTACACCAGGTAGACACAGAAAATTTATGATTCAAAACTTTCTCTTTTCTCTGGACAGTTTTGCTCTGATTGAAATTATTGAATTTTTTAGCTATCATCAAGGGAAATTTAAGCTTTAGCTGAATATTTAAATATAAATGTACATGGAGTATTTTGGTAAAAGTAACAAAAAAGACAAAATTCCCTACAGGACTTGAACACAACTTCAACAAATATAATGATGACTACATCACGGATCAAAACACAGCGTATGACTATGAGTCCGTCATGCATTACAGGCCTTTTTCCTTCAATAAAAATGAATCCATCCCAACTATTACCACCAAAATCCCAGAGTTCTACAACATAATTGGCCAGTACCTCGACTTCAGCAAGATGGACACCCTTAGGCTCAACCGGATGTATAATTGTTGTATGTATATCTCAGTTTCTTAGAAACAGATTCGCTGCAAAATAGCAAGATTCTGCTAACCATTCAAACTGCCACTCCCTTGTACCCCAGCTGGCCCTCTAACTCTGTTGGATCAGTGTTCTTTTGAGTATGCAAGCATCTGTGGGATGATCCAAGGGTATTCCGATGATGCCGACTGGGTCCATTTAAAGAGCAGTGTGGGTGCAGAGGATCACACACTCCTGGGAAAGTGCAGAGGTATGTAACTCATAAAATCCAATTACTGTTAACTGATGATCAAGGCAGCATACAAAGCAACTAGCAAAAATTAAGCCCCATATTTTAAAAGATGGTCTTTGTTGCACTTTCTAGACGCAGGGTACTATATGTACTTCGACACTAAGACTGGAAAGCCTCAAGAATCTGCTTTGCTGGAATCCAGAACACTTTACCCCAAGAGAAAGCTTCAGTGTTTGCAGTTCTTCTATAAAATGACTGGAAGCACCAAAGACAGGCTAGTGATATGGGTCAAAATGGACGACGGCACTGGGACTGTCCGCAGGATGAAGAAAATACACACATTTTATGGTATTTACACTGTTGATGGAGTACATGTGTTTTCCAGCAGCTACCCAAAACAATACAGTAAAATTTGTGTAACAAATTTGCATTAGGCCAATATTGTTTGAATGTTGCTGCAGATGCTCGTGAATTTAAAAATATGGCATTCAAATCTTGTTGTTTTTAGTTATTTGCAAACAGACAGTTGTCTATGGGGACATTTTCCTATCTGTAACCAAGAGGGCACCACGAAGAAGATAGTGCTCTGTCAGCATTTATCTAGTAATCTAATGGCTGGAGGACATTTGACAGAGAGCTCATTTAGCAACCCAAGAGAGAGGAAAAAATATCCAAGAGCAGAAGTTTTGAGAGAGCAGATAATGTGGCTGAGTATGAAGTAAAGAGACCAAGCTTGAGTGCAGGAGGTTTGAACCTTCAACACTAAACCTGAGAGGATGAGCAGAGTGTTGAAAGGAAGAACGATATATCTGAGAGCAAGACGGGACTTTTTGAATGTAAGAGCAGAATTTGAAGAGAGAGCAAGATGATATTTCAGCGTGAAAACAAGAAACTTTTCTTTCAAATCCAAAAATAACGCTCTTGATTGAAGATAGGGAAATAGCCCCATAGTTGTCAACTGGCCTGCTATGAAAATGTGAAGCTGCTTCAACATCTAACAGGTGATTAGCTTATTGAACCTGGGGCTAACACTCCATTTTTTCTTTATGCTAAGCTAATAGCTTGGTTTAGCTTCAGAAAGTGCAGATATCAATGTAAAAATGACATGCTGTATTAGTATGAGGATTTAATTACAGTGACAAAGCCTGTTAACCTTACCTTACTAACTTTGTACAAGGCTAAACATGCTTTCCCCTCTGCCTCTGTGTGCCATGCTAGCTAATCACCTCCTGGTTCATGAGTCCCACTTGTCCTACTTCATAATTAAGAAAGATACTACTGCTTTTACTGAAATATTAACATAATTTTACACACATTTATCGTCTTGTCCCTCTACCTTTTTACCCAGCTGATTCTGACCACACATGGAAAATTGCCCATGTCCCAATGGAAGTAGGGGTTAAATTCCGCTATGCTTTCCAAGCCATGCGTGGCGACCCCTCTGCCTCAGCTGGTGGCATTTACATAGATGACATCAGCCTGACCGAAACGCGATGCCCCAATTCTGTATGGACAATCCATAATTTCTCCAAGATCATGGAAACGGCCAACGTCAATACAGTTATTGACAGCCCTCGTTTCTACAGTCCTGAAGGCTACGCTTATGGTGTTCGCGTCAAGCCTTTGTCAGGTTACGTGGACTACACAGGAAACTACACAGGGCTGTACTTCCACCTAGCCAGTGGGGATAATGACATAGTGATGCAGTGGCCAGCTGTAAACAGACAGGCCACCCTAGTGGTGATGGACCAAGACCCAGATATTTTGTTGAGGATGTCTACTGCTCGCAGTCTCACAACTGACATGAGTACAAGTAAGTAGTTTCTCTGTTCAGATAGATAGTTTCCAAGTTTCCAGGCACAGTAATGACACAATACATACACAATAAGTCCAGTTCTGTCTATATTTATGCTTCTGTGTTTATTCTTAAACTTTATTGATAATCTTTATACTTATTAAATAGTTATGAGATTAAAGGAATTTTAAAACCTTTTTAACTCATATTGACTTGACCTGAACAAATGCTCCTTTTACACCAAACACCTGAATCGTAACATTTTCAACTTTAAGTGCATGTAAAAGTTTTTCTCCAGCAGTGTCTGAGCTATGGGATGACTTTTCATGTGACAGTTCTGTTATTTTGTTGCTTTTAGCTTCAGAGGGCAAGTTGTTGTGGGACAATCCATCCGAGGTGGGAAAGTATGACCCCTCTTGTGATTGCTACAGAGGTGAATCATGGGGTTGGAGGAACTTTGTCAAACACTTTGACCTCAGACGGCGCAATTACCTGAAGAATGATGACCTCATCATCTTCATTGATTTTCAGGGTTTGTGGTCTTTGGTAGTTTTGTGGAAGGTGAAATTAAGGCTGACGATTAAACAGGCATTGCTCTCAACTGCTTCTTTGTTCACAGATATAACATCACTCATCAAAACAGAAGTTCCCATTATGCCAAATGAATAAGGTAATTTGTATTGCTTCTATAATGCAATGTAAATGTTTCCATTTCAACTTTCAGTGATTTAACACCATCCTGTGATGTCCTTTTTTCATTTGAAACAGGCCTAATTGATGCATTCTGTGAGGCTGTGAAGAAACACCTGTGAAGATGACTGTTCAAAAAAACTAAGCACTTAATCTACAACATTGAAAGTCATATTTGGTGTATAATCTGAAAAGTATTATACATGATAAACTTTTAAAGGCATTATCAAATTTAGTCTTGATTAAAGATATTTAAATAATCTTTTAAAAAATGATCTGTTCTTTTTGTGTAAGTGCATGTGTTTCCTGTTCCAACATCCACAGCCTAAAATCAACATAAACTAGATTTTTTCATTCTTTTCATTCTTTGCATCCTTATATACAGTAGGGCATAGGGCAATTTATATCATCCATGCTAGTACTAGATTGGACCCTTTTTCCTTCATAGATTCAACAAGATGGTGGAAACATTCCTCAGAGGTGTTGCTCCAGATTTGCTTCATACAGATGAGAATATCCCATTCCACCTGTTGATCCGAGATCTGGTGGCTGTGGAGGCCGTTGAAGTCCAGTGAACTCATTATCATGTTCTAGAAAGCAGGTGGAGATGATCTGAGCTTTGTGACATGGTGCATTATCCTGCTGGAAGTA
>JBAGKP010000025.1:3801595-3822396 GCA_037177255.1 Melanotaenia maccullochi | reverse complement strand
CTTATCATGTGGCCCCCTCTAGTGGTTGTGGCCCTAAACAACCGCATAGAGTGTTTATGCCAGCGGCCGGCCCTGCCCTTCAAAGTAACATTTTACATGTTGCAACAACTCATTTGGCTGTTGTGTTGTTGTTCACTTTTATCCTGCACATATTCTCTAACCAGGACAGGCCAGGGCTACAGTCTAGCGCAGGGGTGGGTAAGGGCTGTTCTCCAAAAATTATTTAATAATAATGTTAAATAATGGCTGACTAGACATACTTTTAAAATATATCAATAAAAACGTTAAAATAATAGTAAATGTAAAATGATGGCACTTCAAATAATCACATTTTAGATTATTTTAGATTTAACTCATGGAACTAAAAATTTAGCTGAAATTAAAACAAGCTTCACTAATAAATGTTTTTTTCTGGGTTCAAAACTCAACAACAACATTATTTTACATGTGGTGGATTTTTATACACATTTTTTCCATGTAATGTGAGATGGTTTTGCAAAAGATTATGTAAACCCTTAAATGCTGTGAATATGATTACACTGTGGACCTGCTACTGAATTGGTTAAATATGAAATTGCATAAAAAATAAATAACACTACTTTCAGATTTACTAGGAGTCTGTTTCTTCTATTCATTATGAAGCGGGAGAAAACAAAGTTGGTCTGTCTTTATATGATTACCTGGCAGTTTTTAATACACTACTGGTCATAGGTTTTTGAAAAGTTTCCCATTGGATTTAAGGGGAAATTTAATCAGAAACATTGTTTGTACAAAATATTGAGGACCTTGAAAATCTCAAAAGAAACCATTAAATCTCTCATTAAAAATTAAAGGAATATGACACAATAGACAACCTGCCTAGCCCGTTAAGGCCCGAACCATGAAAAAATGGTAAGAAAATCCTTTTTTTTTCAATATGAGGTCTTAATTTGGCCCTGTAACAAAATATAACAAAAGAATTTACATTTTTTTTAGGGGGGGCATCTATCATTTATTACCATGTGATATACTACAAATATTACAATGTGGTTTTCTGCTTCTGGGTATCTATTAGGGGACAGAAGACAAGTATCAGGTTGTGTTCAACAGGATTTTGAGCAAAGCTTACACCATAAATTGAAGAAATATGTCTCAGAAACTGAATGTGACAAATATGTCACTTCGGGCTCTTATGGGCTAGAAAGCGGGGGCATCCATGGCTTGAATTAGCAAGCAGGAGTGACCTGCAGGGACCCAGAGCAACGTGGGTTGTTTTATGTGCTGTCCTTTGGATGATATTCTGTGTTAGGTGAGCTCTTCATGTTTTGTTTGAAGCTGTAACTTTGTGGGGATCATTGCACTTGTAAACATTACATAATTGCTTAGAGACAGAATAGTTTTCTCAGGCAGAGCGGACCTTGGGGAGGAGGAGAGTTTGTGTACCACTGGAGCGGCTCAGGGACCAAAGAATCAACAGAGATTTTCACCTTTAATGACAGATGTGTTTGGTTCCAATACGTCATTGCATTAGAAAATAAACTAACTTTGAGGACCATACTTGATATATAATTATGAATTCCATTAAATATATATCTTTTCCAGTAATACTAATAACTTTAGTTTTTCACCATTTTGTGTCTACATGAAAAGATGAGCGACATTTATGGAAATGTGACATGCAAGTAAAGAAATTCCAACTCTGCTGTTCCAGTGGGCACAGAAAGTTATAACATGAGTAACAAGATGTTTAAAGTTAATTCTGCCTCCCAAAATTACATTCTTCGAACAGGTAAAATCCATCTATGTAACTCTCAGCCAACAATAAATTGGTTTTTTTTTTGTTTGTTTTTTTTGTCAATGCAAAAGGACATTGGTTTTATTGTTTTGTCGTTCATCTTTCACAATAACAAAAGATTTTCAAACGCAAAACTTCTCTGACAGTCGTTTTCTTAAGTGATTTCTAGAATTGAATTTTCTGTACCACAAACAATAGAGTAAGATGCAAATAATAGAGAACTTAATATTACTGTTACCATTTTTTTACCAATGTTTTTCCAGGTATCCTGGGAGCTCCTTCTCCAGGGTGGGGGACACGGCCCCCAGTGCTCCGATGACTGGTACGACTGTTGTCTTCACCTTCCAGGCTTTCTTCAGCTCTTCCTTGAGTCCTTGGTATTTCTCCAATTTCTTGTGTTTCTTTTTGACATTTGATCGATTTTAGTTTGCGTTTTGTAAAATGTGGATAAAGTAGAATGTAGCGTAATTGTTTTTTTGCTCAGATAATTTTGAAAAGGATGCACATTAGTTTAAAAAGGGGGGTACAAGCTAAAGGGAATTAGCAGGCGAGAGGCAGGGTACACCCGTACAGGTCACCAGTCCATCACAGAGACACATTAAACTCACACTCACTCCCAGGAAGAATTTAGACTAAACAATTAACCTAATATGTCCGTCTTTGGTTGGTGGGAGGAAGCTGGAGTTTTGTATCATTTCTATAATAGGAATTTAAAGAAAAATAAATGTTATTTTGACATCTCAGTTGCTCTATGGATACTTTTCCATGGGGATCAACGTTCAACGCCCTTGATTGAGCTATGCGAATGAACCCATGGTAATAAATCTAATCCAAAGATTCTATTCTGTGGTGAAGAGATCAAGATTCCCCATATGCATTTTATTTAATTTTCTATGAATGATATGACAAATAGAGTTCCCACATATTTCTGATTCTGATGCATGGAATCTAAATTACTTGTCTTCAGGTGACTGGATCAGCTGAGGTCGCTAGCGGATAAATGACAGGACACTCTTGTCTTCTTTTAATTGTTTAATAGGCGTATGAACATTATTACAGCTTTAAGTTGCTCAGCCGTCTCCTTCTCTTTTCTTTCCACTGTCAGAGCTAAATCGCAGCTACTTCCTTGTCCTGTTCCTTTTGTCAGTTAACCTTAGCTTGAACATTGCTGCCACCCTGTGGCCAGGAGTTATTATAGCTGAACAAACAAATAAACTATCTGAATCAACCAATACTCAGATAACTAACGATTCCCAAACATACATCATCAGGTCTGATAATGTTGAACACAAATACACAGTATGTGTAATGAATCAGCAGAGGTAGCTGAGCAAAGTGTTACTACATACTTGTTATGTGTTCTTTCTTTGTCACTTCCACAAACATATGGAAATTCTTTTTGTAATTATCTCCATAATCAACTTTAAACAGGACCGCACTCTAACAAACTACCAAATCTTCTCTCTGGCTGTGGCCGACCTGCTTGTTGGGGTTGTAGTTTTGTCTTTTAGCGCACTGTTGTCTTCACACCCATGCTGGTATCATGCTATGAAATCTTTATATTACTATGCAACTCTTTTATTTTGAACTTCTGTTGGCCGACATTATGCGGTGTGCCAGGCTCTGACATATAAATAAAATGAATATCTGCATCATGATTATGTTAAGCTGGATGATCTCTTTCTAGCTGATATTGACATCATAATTCATGGGCTCACTCTGGAGAGTACCAGGCGGAGGAGTAATAGTGGTGTACTTTAACAAGTAAATTGACCTTTTTTTTATTTTACATTCACGATTTTATTATTTTGGCCATTTATCTTAAAGTAATGACACTTTTGGCGATGGAATTGCCTAGCAAGACTCAACACATTCACGGGAATTCATTATACCATCACTAGTCTTGGTCCAGAGCTGCTTGTCAATCTCGCAGGAATTGTTGGGCTGAACCGCAACCAGACTGAAAGGAAGAATAGATCACAAGGTGAAAAACTACTAGCAAAAATCTACAAGATAAGTACTGGAGCAGGCCGGGTTACCACACAGTACAGAGAGACAATCTGATGAAGACTGGTGCTCCTGCCTGTCCTTAAATAGCAGACTGATGAGCTTCAGGTGGTTCCAATCATAGCTCCAGAGTTGTCACGGGTGAAAGGACAGGAAGGCATCAAAACTGATCAACTGATGCACCTTTGAGTCCGAATGGTTAGTTCTAGCAGCTGCAAAACAGACTCACCTTATGTGGCTTATACTATGTAAATACTACTACTACTACTACTATACTACTATGATTAATTGCATTTGTGCAAAATTCAATGATTAATTCAAAGGTAGTGTATTTAAGACTTTCATTTTAAATGCACCGCCTTATAAATATGTATGAATAAAAGTAATTTAAAGAAATGATTCTGATTTTGCACAGGGCTATTCCCTTTACCATTCTTTCATTTTATATTTAAATATTGCACAGTCTGACCTCAAAGTAAATTTGTAGTGAGTCAACTACTGTGAAGATTGACAGCTGTCTTCAATGTTTGCCACTTATAAATAATCTTTCTCACTGCAAAATGATGGATTCCAAATCAGGTAGAAATGCTCTTAAGCCGTTATTTATTCTGACTGGCACCAATAATCGCTTTTCTAAGATCATTGCATAAACCTCTGGTTTTGTGTTGGCATGCACTTGTTAAACAATAGTGCACACAACTTCAGAAGCATCTGCTTTTATAGAAATACTCACATCTGCTGACAATCAGCTGCTTTCCAGTTAAGAAATTATTACTATGGTTTCATAATTTGTTTTCAGAAATTCAAAGAGATAAAGCAGTGCGCACACAGAAAGATTTATTCAAGGCTTGCCAGTGGGAGGAAAGTTGGTTTTTAGATACAATACATATATTTTTTGTATTTTATTTCTCAACATAAAAATATAGGAAAACACAATATAAGTACACAAAACTGCTAATCACAACAATAGGACAAAATAGAGGCATGATATATTTATGCAATCATTACTTTTTTCAACAATACCCAAAAGTGAATCATTAATCTTAGCTTTAAACACTGGTCGCATTTTATAATTTCAAAGAAAGGTTTAAATACATTTGAAATAATATGCTGCTTCAAGTAATAAGTGACTGAAGCTTAAAATCCAATCTTAAAGGTCCCTTTAATTACATATCAACGAACTTTACATTTAGAATAATAATAAGAAAAACATCCCTTTTGAGACTGTAGCAGTGTTATGGGTTGCTGATAAATGACTCGGAGGCATTGCTGTTGCTGTTTGATGCCTCAGCCTGTGAAACACGGTAGATATCTGAAAGACAAACAGCCAAATTCAGATGATTCAAATAAACAGGAGGGATTCTTAATGCAAAATGACTTACTTCTTCTTCCGCGGAGTCGACTCAGCAAATTCAGGCCATTCCAAGAGGAAATACCAGCACTTGTACTCTGTGGTAAAAGTATGTGTAAAAGTAAATAAGTGCTGGAAAAAGCAGCAGTTCTGTAACTTGGCCTGTAATATGTGACTATGTTCAACAGGTAGAAAACAGTAAGTTAAGAAAACAAACATTTAAGTGTATGCAGTTTAATTATGGAAAATTAAAATCACTTACTCTTGTCTGAGAAGAGCTAGAGCTCACTGTAGGCACCCGTCTTGTCAGAAGAGAACGGATCTACACACAAACAAATTCATGTTGTTGACAACAATTTATCCAAGGAAAAAGAAACATATTGGTAAATAGGCTTATGTTTCCTGCAGTTTAGATCAGGAGAATT
The DNA here is from genome assembly GCA_037177255.1 of Melanotaenia maccullochi. Classification (NCBI taxonomy): domain Eukaryota; kingdom Metazoa; phylum Chordata; class Actinopteri; order Atheriniformes; family Melanotaeniidae; genus Melanotaenia; species Melanotaenia maccullochi. The sequence goes on along the minus strand of JBAGKP010000025.1, from coordinate 3,816,839 downwards.
AATACCACAGACTCTAAACTCAACTAAGCATATTTCCTAGTCCTGATGATTAGTGTACAGAAACATTAATTCAAGGATTACCATAACCCAATAATGGTTAGGTAATGGTTAATAATAATGGTGTACACCTGAATGTAACTTTTTTATTTTAATAGAGAAGTTTATACTTTTAAAATTGGTTTCTTTATGGATGAAAGATGAACTGCACTTAGAGCAAGGCACACATCAAGATTATCAGGCTGTTTTTTGTCCCGATTTCCCCCCTTCCCGACCAAAGATGGCAAATGCCTGATTATCTTAAGTCTTATAAGATTATCCTAAAAGATAACCCTGTGGTCTGAGGTGTGTTAATTGCGAATTTGTCCTGACAATTCGTTCTGAAACAGGTTGTGCCTGACAATCGCAAAGAGTAAACTTCACATATGTGAGGAAAGCCGACAAGTCCTGAGTTGTAACTCTGTAGATTGTGTCGTGGAACGGAATGTAGCCAATCAGAGAGCGAGCTGACTGGGGAGCGAGGAAGAACTACAAAGTCTGTGTTCATTCTTTCTCCAGTTTGTTACTGTGTTTAGTTTGGGATTTTTCTGTTAATAGTCGCAAGACGACCATCATTACTTAATTGTGTGTGTCCTCTTCCATGCTGGGAGTTGTGTTTCCCGGTTGTTTCTTTGGTTCTTCTTTGTTTTTGTTAGATCTTGTTTGATCACACAAGATTTCTGACTCAGAGGACTAGATTCTAGATCGGCTGCGGGACAGAGTCATTACATGTGTGGTGTTCTGTGCTGAGATTATCAAAGAAGATCACACACACTATGATCAAAAATGTTAAATCCCTGCTTTTGTCTTCATGTGTGGGGTCTCTAACAGACAAAAAGTCTCTTTAGATTTAGAAAAAAAATTACCTGTGCGTACCCAGTTTAAAGGTCCCTCATGTTTTAACTTAATGTTGTATATTCCCTACGGCTGTATCCATAATTTTTTGTTCACCAACTCCTGTCCTGCAGGACAGCAGCACTCAAGGATAATAGCTGTTTATTCCTGGTCTAGGATGTACCCAGATTTTTAGCATTTCTTTTCAGTTGACAGTCTGGCACATTCGGCATAACAAAGTAAAACACATGACATTTTTACTACATTCTTCATGTACAACTGTTGGATTCTAAGCAGTCTTGTGTGTGCTTTGTCTTGTGTGAGACAAGACAAAGGATTGAAATTGCTTCTCTTACAATATCAGCTATTATTTGAAAGTCAACATACCTTTGAATCAAATAGTGTCCCGAACACTAAAATGAAGAGACCCTGGGGGGAAAAAAAAGTACAAGAAATAGCTCATTTACACAACTGCGAGTTTAAAATTATTGTCTTATTTCTCCATTGGTGCGAATACCTGTAGTGAGTTGAAGAATGCAAAGGCAATGTGGATTCCTTTATCAGTTGATGAAATCATTGTTCCAACTCCTAAAGACCAGGTCAGTCCAAATAAAGGAGTCAATATGGCCACACATCTTAAAATGACCATAAGAGTATGTTTTTCATCCTGCTGGGCAGTGTCCCCCACACCTCTTCTCAGCATTTTAAATAAGACCACAATTACGATCAAACTGTTGATAAAAACTATGGTCAAGGCAGGTATCACTAAAGCCAGCAGGGCTTTTGTCTCAGTCCAGTTAAGCCAGCAAGCATAATCTTTCCTTATGTAGCCAGTGTTAAATGTGACACCAACAGTGATAACAGCAATAATCAGAGGGCAGCCATAGCCCAGTGTGAAGCCAATGGCCAACATGGTCGACTTGGACATGTGGGAGAAGACCATGACTGTTCTGTAAAAGAGCAGAAGGCCAGACACAAGCATCCAAAAGAACAGGGCAAGGTAGAAGAAGTGCATGAAAAATGTTGCTGTGGTACATGAGATAACAGGAACTAGATAATTCTCTCCTGGGTTTTCTGATGGGTTGTTAGCAACAAAGGCACCGATGATGAAACAGATGTCGGCGATCAGCAGAGAGAATGCCGTGTTAATGATGGAAACGTGGCGCATGAAGGCAGTACTATTTCTGGTGATCTCTCTCCACACATATCCTTCAATGATGAGACATATGACTAAACTTGCCAGAGATATTCCAACTCCAACATAGGTGATTACGTCCAGTAAAACTCTCACTGATGGCGGGATGTCTGTTGCCATCAGAATTGAGAAGGACGTAAGGTGGTTGCAGCTACAATTTATTGTGCCATTTTGGTCATGAACAAAGAAACACCCCTTATCATCCCAAGCACCAATCTTATCAAAGAGTGTGAAATTCCAGAAGACACACTGTGGGTTCAGTGACAGGCTTGAGTTGAGCTTATTGAATGACAGGCTAACGTTATTGATACTTTTACTTATTTTGACAAGCAAAACAGCAGCATTGATGGCATTATCGCTGCTAGTGTTATTGCTGTTGGCAGTGATGTTAAATGTGGAGTTCCGTGTCGGCATCACATTATTAAGGGTGGAAAAGATGATGGTGGTGATTAAGACATCTACATTGTCTGAGGTTGGAATACTGATGAAAACACTGGAGTTCAGTACATTTTGGAAAGAGTGGTTGAATAGTTGACTTCTAAGCTGGATCACTTGAGTATTGATATCAAATGTCTCGTTTACTGCACCAGATAGCTTCTCCAGTGAACCTAGTAATTCTGAGCTGGCATTTTGGGTGGTATTTGCATTCAGAAACACCCAGGAGTTTTTTGTTTCTTCGCTAATGATGACGTCAACAGTCTGTAGTACATTCTGAAAATCAAAAGAGAATTGATTGCTGTTATTATATTTATTTTCTTGCTAACAATACTACAAAATGTACAAAGTGGAAAGCATGACTTACCTTCATGACTTCTTTGTTAACAGCAGTTGAAATGTTTGCAATGGTATTTACAATGTCAACAACAGCCACTATGGTTGCAGATGAATTAGAAATTTTTGTTCTTTCTTCCAGAACAGCACTGCTCAGTTTTACAGTAAAATTCTGCACTTGCTCTTTGGCCAGATCCTGCAATAAAAATCAACAGTTAAAGAAAGTGTAACATATAACACCAACTTGTGCTTGTAAAAAATCCTAAACTTTTCTTGGCAAATGTAGCAAAAAAATTAATAGAAACAATAAAATTTCAATAATAAAGCCATGAAAATACATGCAAGCACAAAAAGGATAAGCTGCCGTTTGGTTGAAATGAAAGAACTGTGGCAGAAAGGATCTTGTGCAATGATGTGCTCTTTGCTCACAGATTTTGAAGACCACTCCGTGCCTCTCTTGCAGATGTGAACACAACTTTACAAATCATGCATTTCATGGTTGAGGTGCATGATGTTTTAAAAGTACATGCTGGTACTAAAAAAACAACAAGCTTGAATGCCATTGTTTTGACTACAGCGTGGCCATCCTTTTTTTTTTTATAAAATGTGACATCACCACATTTAAAAAAAAAAAAAAAAGGAATTCATCTAGAAGAGGGCCAACACTGAATTCTGTGAGTGTATTAATTTTAGGAAGAAAGACTACAGAAGCATTGCTACACAGCAATCTGGGACAGAATGTCCATTCAGTGTGGGTCACTTGAATAAAAGTGCAACTGAATGCATTTAATCATACATGTTTCTTTAAATTGTTTTAATTGATGTTTTAATTGATGTTTTTTTTTCATCTAAATACCAGTCAGTCCTCTTTTTCCTTGTTTCTCTACATTTTTTTTTTCTTGTAACAAATCTTGTTTTTCTCACCATCCAACTGCCACAACATTTTTCATTTTACACCCCACTATAAATTTCACCCCTCATTCAGCTGCACCTTGTTCAGGCAATAGTGTATAAAAACAGCAGACATATTAAAGTAAACTCACAGCCAACACTCAAAAGAAATTGCTAGGGGAAAGTCATAAAATAGAAATATATGACACCTAAATCAAGTTTTTTTAATGAAAGAATATTTTGACTGAACTAAATGTAAATATGGTTGGTCAACTTGATGGATTCAAGTTACTTGTTGGTTAATAACCACGGTTCAGTCAAACTAGAACTGTATGTATCTCCATCTCCATCTGCGTACATGAAACAATTTGGTAAACTGGTGAATCACCTACCTCTGATGCAATCAGTAATTCATTGATTTTGGTTACAATGCAGGTGTCTGCAACAGGTTTCCACTCTCCTGTGTCCATGCATTGTGCAGTCTTTGCCCCCTGTTGACCCGGACCACACCCTATGATTGATGTGTCACCTATTCGTCCACTACCGTACACCTCGTTGTTACATGTTGGATCTTAAAAAGTAAAATCATTAAATAACAAATCAATCACACAGTAAAAGAGGAAAATAAAATTCTAGATGAATTTCTACTATTTGTCATACCTTCTTTGAAAATGACCAGTTCTGTTGTCTTGTCATAACCACTCACGTCTTTAACCCTGCATGTAAATTTAAGAGTTTGGGCTCCACTGCAGCTTGCTGCTGAAGTTTGATATTTGATGCAATTGGTTGCTCCATCAAAATCTGTTAATATTTAAGTTAATAAGAAAATATTAACAGTGAGCATGCATAAACTGAGGCCGTTTAATCATCAGTTCATGTTTACCTGATGTCAAAGTGTTTGAACCATCTATCCATTCAACCGCATATGGGGTTTGCACACAGCACTGAAGCACTTGTATATAGCCCTGTTTGCAATTAACATTAATTTTATCTGATACTCGCACAACAGGTGCTGATTTGATATTGTCTCCTGTTACAGATCCTTTTTGGGAGAAATCAAATTGTGCTCCTGTTAGAATGCACTCATAAAGACCTGAAAAAGAAAAAAAAAGAAATGGTTTGCATTGCAGATTGCTTTGCTATACATCAATTATAGAAAAAAAGGCAATGGTTGTATAAAAAAAATAAAGTCACTAAATATAAAAATCTAAACAGTATATATACAATTATTAATATAATGGTATTTAAAATGATTAAACAATCAAAACAATAATTTATAAATTTCTGAAACAAAAAATAAAAAACACATAAAATACTTTAACACTGGCCCTGACAAGGAATGGATTCAACACTCAGACTCTCAGACATGGAATTTGTTCATGTATGAAATGAATACATCTCTTTCTATCAGACACACATAATTTCCTATAGTTTATAATATTATATTTATTATGTTTGTTTGTTCAGTGGCATGTGGGAAGATTTTATTGTTCTTTATTCAATTGGCAAAATAAGTCTTTCTAAGTTAATATGGAGATATTAACTGGAATATTCTGGAAATTTAAAAAAAAGACCAAACTACACCATAGCCCAGGTCTGGACTGGACCACGGGAGGAGTGGGAAAATTCTAGGTGACCTGGGCCTTAAGTGGCCTGACTAGGGTTGCCACCTGTCCCGTGTTTGCGGGACATCCTGCGTATTTATGTACATTGGATTTTCCTGTATGGGATGTCTTTTGTTCCTTATTTTAAATGCTGCTTGCTGTGTTTGTCCTCTGGCATGTAAGGATGTTACGCTGCTGTTACACTTCTGCCACTAGATGGCAGTCAAACTCAACAGATTAGAAATTTCATGTGTCAGGTGACTGTTGTCAGGCGTCAATGTAATCTCATCAACTTGAGACATCAGACCAAAACTTTTGAGTGAAGTTGGTTTGTAGAGTGAATTCTTAGTTGTTTTGAAAATGAGAATATGGATAGACCTGTAAAAAATAACACAGTGGGAGCAACAAAGATGTAGTTAAATCCTGATTAAAGCTTTTTATACGCTTTGCCGCGCAGGCTGAGAATTCTCTCTCAGCCGTGGAGGTGTATCCAAACAGTATCCTCAGAAAAAGTAAACATGGTGAGTGATGATATCTAGTGCAATTTATTTAGAGTTTTATTCATATATTAGGTTACATGTGTGTGAGAATACATAACAATATACTACCTACAATTAGGTATTGAAATGTATACATGATTTAGAATATTCCAGTCTCACCAGTATACTGTATCAAAGTGTCCATGCAAGCAGCATATTTAGATTAAGAATCGGAAATAATACCCTTTTAATAATGTGTTGATTGTTTTTTAAAAAAAAGTCCCTTGTTTGGCTGAGAGAAAGTTGGCAACCCTAGGCCTGACTAACCTGCTTAAAAAAATTGAAATAAACAAAATAAAATAGTGTCACTTTCCTCTGGTGAGGTTAATTGGACCCTCCAGTGAGTCCTGGGTCTTGCCCTGGACCTCCTCCTGGTTTGGAACACCTCACCAGGGAGGCATCCACAAAGCATCCTGACCAGATGCCCGAGCCACCTCATCTGGCTCCTCTCGATGCATAGGAGCAGCGACTCTACTCTGCACCTAGAAATTGTGTCCATAAAAATCTATGACAAAGGGCAGACTTGGCAGAGTCCAACCCTCACTGGAAATTAATCTGATTTACTGTTGGCAATATAAACCAAGCTCTGGTACCAGTCATACAGGGACCAGACAGCTCGTACAAGGGGGTCCAGCACTCCATACTCCCAGATTCCCTTACAGGAGTCCCAGGGGAACATGGTTGAATGCCTTCTCTAAGTCCACAAAGCATATAGACTGGTTTATCAAACTCCCATGCCACCTCCAAGACTGGTTCCAGAGCCCAAGCCGTGCATCGAAGTAAGTCCAACTATATCTACCCAAAACCACTCAACTTTGTGCACCAGCTCCGGCCCCTCTACAGGGAGCCAATGTTCGACGTCCCTAAAGCTAGTTTCTGTAGCCGAGGATTAGATTGGTAGTGACCCACGTCTGGACAAGTGAAACCTGGATCCTTTGTTTTCATTCATCATAGGGGTCTGCTGGGCCGCACTTTGTTTGGTCCCTCCCCTAGAGTCCTGTTTGCCATGGGTGAACTTACCAAGGGCATAAAGCCCCTGACAACATAGCTCCTAGGATCTTCGGGATGCGCATATTCCTCCACCACCATAACCTCAGTCATGAGGTTTTATTATAGTATAAATTTTAATGATTATATAGATTATAAAATTTCTAAATAGAGTTTATAATATTTTATAATAGTATACAAGTTTTTTTTTTTACTTACCAATATCATCAAGGATGACTTTGGACACTGTAAATGTTGACCGACTGTCAGTAGTGGAAATACTTAATCTTGATCCCGGATTTATTACTGTCTCATTTAATTTCCACACAGCATTAGAAACTCTTCCCAAGTTAAAGTCACCGAGATCACAATTCAGCGTCATGCTTTGACCTGTATAAATGGAGTTTGAAACACTGATAGGGGTTGGACCTTTGAAGAGAGTAAAAATAAATCAGTTAGAATACAGCTGAGTAGAAGAAAAATAATTAAACCAATCATTTGAACTTACTGTTGTACTGTGTACTGATGCTAAGGACAGGGGCAACCGGTTGCATGGCTTGTGCAAGGCCTGCATTGGTTTCATTCAACTGAGCTGCATTAATGCTTGATGTCTTTACAACAAAGTCTGTAATAACACTTCCTTTCCTGTAAGAACACCCAAAAGCAAAAGCTGTGATGTGACACATGTTGAAACTTCCAACAGCATTTTTTGGTAATGCCAAAATTTTTTTACCTGAATCCTGTCACAAAAACATCAACAAATCCACTCATTTTGCTATACTGCTTCCTTAACTGTGAGGAAAACATGGTTAATGTTATCAACATTACAATACAAACAACTAAAAACTGGAATGATAAGAAGATATCAGTAAACTTACCACATTTATGATCTTTGATTCCAGATCTTTGTATGCGGAACTTGATTTATCATTTAAGTCAGATGTGAAGATGAGGTTTAATGTGATTGACATTGTCAAATTAATTGCTGTTTATTTGAAAGACAAGAGAAATAAACAAAAAGAGTTAAAACAAGCAAATTTGTGTTTTTTTGCTTTTGTTTTTTTTTTTTTACTTGTGGAACAATTGCTACACAACACATGAAAAACTGGTACACAATAAACAAACAGAGTAGATCACAAGTTTGGTCAGGACCTGATATCAATTCAGTGGACAATTGTCAATCCTAGACTATATCTGAACCAGCGTCAAGCTGCGTCAAGCTCAAGGAACACTATCATTACTTTTTTCAGACAGACCTAGAAATTTCTGCTGATTTGTTGATCTTTGGCTGCTCCTAATTTGACATTACCTTATTAAAATTTCTGATTGGTTTAAAGTTTGAGAGCAAGTGGCCTCATTATAAATTCCAGGTAAAAATAAAGGTCTCTTAGATACATATTTCTTATTTTTTTTATTATTAAAATGTAATAAATAATAGTTTTATGGATCATTCATTGTGGATTTACCATATTGAGTTACTGAATAAAATCTACGTTTTGCAGCTGGATTGTAAAACCACATGGACAGCATACAAAGGCCTGGAAAACTTACATAAATCACCTAAAGGTTAAGCTATCAATCACAATATCCTACAGCAGGGGTGGGCGATATCGTGATTTTTCCTGTTTATACAATACTATTAGTTTATAGTATTTTTTTATCAATACTGATGCCAATATTAATAGACACTTTTTGCCTATTGAAGTAAAATCATATTTGTACAGTTTCTACAAAATCATGGTCATATTTGTAGCTTTATTGCAACACGGCAATATGGAATATAAATAAAAGTCAGGAAATTTTGTCTTTAAAAAATAAAAAACATAAAAATAAATAGAAGTCAAAATCAGTACTAGCAAAAAAAATTTTCAGAGCAATAATAAATTATGCTGTTTAAATTAAACTGTAACTACATCCCCTTATTTTTGCGTAACTCCGCCCACTGCCAAATTTGAAAAATGCCAGAAACTGCAAGGGCTGGGTGCGAGTTGTGGGGCGACCAGGGGGCAGAAAGTTGGCGGGTCATGAATGCACAGTCAGAAATTATTACATAACAGTGGCCACTATCACAATGGAAAGCAATACAGATTCACAAAGCACCTATGCCTCAGAGCAGTCTATGAGGTGGAAGATTTTTCCCCCTCCAGAATCCCCTCAGCTACACAACACAGTGGTGGAAGAACAAGGTGGTCCTGAACATATCAGTCTGAGCTGTTAGCGCTGTTTTGCTGGCCTGTGGTAACAGCTCCAGCAGGCCCTGTCAAGCTGTGGCAACTTGTGGCAGCTGCCGAGAGTGCCAATGCAAGCTACCGCTACTATGATTTCAGTTGCTGTCTGTTGCCAAATAAGGATCAGCAGGAAAAGAATAAAGTGTTCATTTTTTTTATTTTGTACTTTAACCCAACAGCTATATTCTAGGACTGACAGAAGAACCTAAATCATGCTGAACCAAAAGGTAAACAGTACAAATTAATCATCTAACACTTGTGATTGATTTAATGTTGATTTGTATAACACCTACCTTGATTTGGCGCCGATGTAGTACTAGTTGTGGTAGTAGTTGTGGTGGTGGGGGGGGTGGTAGTGGTAGTAGTAGTAGTCGTGGTAGTTGTGGTGGTGGGGCTGGCGGTAGTAGTAGTAGTCGTGGTCGTTGTGGTGGTGGGGCTGGTGGTAGTAGTAGTAGTTGTGGTTAAGTCTGTGATGGGGGGAGTTGCGGTAGTTGTAGTAACAGCTGTGGTGGCATTAGTCGTGGTAAAGTCTGTGATGGGGGCAGTTGTGGTAATAGCTGTGGTGGGATTAGCCGTGGTAATGTTAGTGATAGGGGCAGTTGTGGTAGTTGTAGTAATTGCTGTGGTGGCATTAGTTGTGGTAAAGTCAGTGGTGGGGGCAGTTGTGGTAGTTGTAGTAATTACTGTGGGGGCATTTGTTGTGGTAAAGTTCGTGATGGGGGCAGTTGTGGTAGTTGCATTAAAAGCTGTGGTGGCATTAGTCGTGGTAAAGTCCGTGATGGTGGCAGTTGTGGTAGTTGCATTAATAGCTGTGGTGGCATTAGTCGTGGTAATGTCCGTGATGGAGGCAGTTGTGGTAGTTGCATTAACAGCTGTGGTGGCATTAGTCGTGGTAAAGTCCGTGATGGGGGCAGTTGCGATAGTTGTAGTAATAGCTGTGGTGGCATTAGTTATGGTAAAGTCCGTGATGGGGGCAGTTGTAGTAGTTGTAGTAATAGCTGTGGTGGCATTAGTCGTGGTAATGTCCGGGACGGGAGCAGTTGTGGTAGTTGTAAAAACAGCTGTGGTGGCATTAGTCGTGGTAAAGTCCGTGATGGGGGCAGTTGTAGTAGTTGTAGTAATAGCTGTGGTGGCATTAGTCGTGGTAATGTCCAGGATGGGAGCAGTTGTGGTAGTTGTAATAACAGCTGTGGTGGCATTAGTCGTGGTAACGTCCGTGGTGGGGGCCGTTGTGACAGTTGTAGTAATAGCTGTGGTGGCATTTGTCGTGGTAAAGTCCGTGATGGGGGCAGTTGTGGTATTTGTAATAACAGCTGTGGTGGCATTAGTCGTGGTAAAGTCCGTGATGGGGGCAGTTGTAGTAGTTGTAGTAATAACTGTGGTGGCATTAGTCGTGGTAACGTCCATGGTGGGGGCCGTTGTGACAGTTGTAGTAATAGCTGTGGGGGCATTAGTCGTGGTAAAGTCCGTGATGGGGGCAGTTGTGGTAGTTGTAGTAATAGCTGTGGTGGGAGTAGCCGTGGTAAAGTCCGTGGTGGGGGCAGTTGTGACAGTTGTAGTAATAGCTGTAAGGGCATTAGTCATGGTAATGTCCGTGACGGGGGCAGTTGTGGTAGTTGCATTAACAGCTGTGGTGGCATTAGTTGTGGTAATGTCCGTGATGATAGCAGTTGTGACAGTTGTAATACTAGCTGTGGTGGCATTAGTCGTGGTAACGTCCGTGGTGGGGGCAGTTGTAGTAATAGCTGTGGTGGCATTAGTTGTGGTAATGTCCGTGGTGGGGGCAGTTGTGACAGTGGTAGTAATAGCTGTGGTGGCATTAGTCGTGGTAATGTCCGTGGTGGGGGCAGTTGTGACAGTTGTAATACTAGCTGTGGTGGCATTAGTCATGGTAACGTCCGTGGTGGGGGCAGTTGTAGTAATAGCTGTGGTGGCATTAGTCGTGGTAATGTCCGTGGTGGGGGCAGTTGTGACAGTTGTAGTAATAGCTGTGGGGGCATTAGTCGTGGTAAAGTCCGTGATGGGGGCAGTTGTGGTAGTTGTAGTAATAGCTGTGGTGGCATTAGTTGTGGTAACGTCCGTGGTGGGGGCAGTTGTAGTAATAGCTGTGGTGGCATTAGTCGTGGTAATGTCCGTGGTGGGGGCAAGTGTGACAGTTGTAGTAATAGCTGTGGTGGCATTAGTCATGATAATGTCCGTGGTGGGGGCAGTTGTGGTAGGTGTAGTAATAGCTGTGGTGGCATTAGTTGTGGTAACGTCCGTGGTGGGGGCAGTTGTGACAGTTGTTTTAATAGTGGCGGTGGCATTAGCTGTGGTAATGTCTGTGGTGGGGGTTGTGATGGGGATGGTGGTAGAAACCGTAGCATTTGTTTCGATGGTCATAGCGGCAGTAGTTGTGGCATTTGTCACTGTGGGGATAGTGGTATTTGTGGTATTGGTCACTGATGGCGTAATAGTAGTACTCAAGGCATCAGTTGTAGGGGAGATGATAACATCAGTGGTGCCAGAAGTTGAAAAGATTGTGGCTGAAGAGACAGGAGTGGTTGATTCCATAGTAGTATATTGGGTTGTCACATTCTGAGCTGAAAAATCAACAGTTAAGACATTACTATACATTTGAAAATATAATACAGTTAAATATGTAATACAGTTAAATATGAATAATTGTAGAAAATGAGCTGTTGAAGACAATTAGATTCAACAATCTTACAAATTTATAGTCTCACAGTCAGAGGGATTATGTACAATTGGAAGAAACTGCAGGGTATAAATATCCTGTTTATTATTAATAAACTAATGGCACATTTATACCCCAAGCTAAAGATGTATATGTCCTTTGCCTCTTTTGTGTACGTAATTTGGTCAGTTTTCAGAGAGCTTACAGATGCTTACCTTGATATAGCAAACAAAGTAGGCTCCAGCCACCTATATATTGAATTAATTCCCTTCCTTTAGGGGTTTTACTTAATTGATTTCTTATTTTATTATATTCATTCATTGTGTGAAGGATTTATGATGTGTCTGAGCAACTTATATGTGGGATGAAGTGAAAGAGAAAAAAGCAAGGTTAAAATTCCTAGCTGTACATAAATTTTATTCCAATTCAGATTCTAAGCAAAAAGGTTTGTTAGCACGCATCAGTGTGTTAATCTGGCAGGCGACAAAATCTAAACCACTGGACAGAGAGAGGAGAGAGGAGGGCCACAAACTCATAATGCAGCATATTAATGCTTTTACTTGACCTCCAGGTGATACTATAGAGCCAGGCTATTCAATTGGTGTCCCCCGAGCCTGGTCCGGCCCCTGAGCAATTTTATACAGGCCCTTAGAGTGTACTGTAATGATTACATAGTCTCCTATAGTGCATGCCTATGACTAATTGTACATTCTCTCGTGCATAAAAGCAGTTAGAATATACCTGTTTTAGCCAGATATATATTTTTGGGGACGGCAAATGACCATTCAAAAATTACCAGTCGTGGCGCAGTCTAGTGCAACGCTCTGACCGCCCTGACTTGTATTAGTTTAAGCATGAAGGTTGGCTAATACGATAATATATCTCTTCCTACCTTTAAAAAAGTAGCAGTTCAACAGTGAATAGAAAGAGAAATACACGTTCATCGCTGTCAATGCGAATCCTGTGTGCTTAATCTGCAACGAGTGCCTCGCCGTGTGTAAAAAGTATAATTTGACATTTCAAGACATTTCAAGACAACTCACGCAAACTTTATTGCTACTTTTCCAAAAGGTTTCACACTCAGAGGCAAAAGATATAGGGGCTTATATTTTCTTATGAGCAAAGACGAGGGCTTATACGGATCAAGAGAGAGCCAGGGCGGCATCATTACGAGTAGCAGGGATATTGCCAAAAAAGAAAAAGCCATTTACAGACTTAGAGACAGTCAAGAAGTGTATGCTGGCATCTACTGACGAGGTGGTAACAGATGAGAAAGCATGAAAAAGCATTACTGATTCAATCAAGCAAATTTAATATCTGACACCTCAAATTTAAGGCGAGTCGAGTCCCTTGCATCAGACATTTTCGAGACGCTTTTGGACAAGCTGAGGAAGGCTGAGGTAATGTCTTTGGTGGTGATGAGTCAACAGATAACAGTGATGTTGCGCAGCTATGCCGCTATGTGCGATTTTTTGATGGAGAATGTTTTCACGAGGATCTGCTTGGTCTAATTCCCCTGCAGGTGCAGACAACCAGTTCAATTTTATTCACCAAAATTGCTGCATTCTTTGAGAAGCACAACTTGGATTTGGCACACATCAACATGCTGGTGCCTGATGGTGTGCCCTCGATGGTGGACAGGGACCAGGGGTTCGCAGTGAGGATGGCAGCTGCGGCTGCAGATGAGATCGCTGCATTGCGTCATCCACCAAAGCCTTCTGTGTGCCAAACTCAGTGGTGAGTTAAAAGAGACCATGGACACTGCCATGTCAATTATAAACTTTATCCATTGCACCTCCAGTTTACAACACCACCTTTTTCACAAGCTGTTGACTGACATTTCTGATGAAATCAAAGATTTGTTAATTCATAGTGACATTAGGTGGCTTAGCAAAGGAAATGCATTTAAACGTTTTTGTGAACTAAGAGATTTTTTTCTGGTGTTTCTTCAAAACTAAAAAAAAGCTGGCAAATCTCACTTTCTAATGGAAAATAATGAGTTTAATGCCACTGTTTGCTTTTTGAGCTCAACATGGAGTTCTAGGGCATTATACTTTTCTAAGAAAGCTCTCACTCTTCTCTACTGATCTTTGTCCTGGGAAGATGCTCCCCACATTAAGGAAATCTGTCCTACAAATCAACAAGGTGATGTCAGGCTTTATTGACTCATTGAAAAACAACTTTGCCAGCAGGTTTAATGATTTCAGCATCTCCAGTGAAGTGATGAGATTTGTTAAGGACCCTTTCTGTGTGAATGTTGAGGCAGACTTTGCATTGAAAGGGAAGGAGCTGGTACCATCATTGGATGAGTTTTTTACAACTGGAACTTATTGACATTCACTCATCAGATGACTTGCGACAGTCATTGCAGCAGGCAGGTTATGAGAAATTCTGGACCCATGTGGTCAGCCGAGAGAAATTTCCACAGTCAAGGGATCTTGCACTTTTTCTTCTGACAATGTTTGGCTCAACATACACTTGTGAGTCATCACTCTCACAAATGAATGCCATTAAAACACACAATTGCATATCCCTCACTGACCAGCATCTGCAAAACTGCTTGCACATTCCCTTAACAACATATACACCTGACTTCACTGCTCTTGCTAAGTCAAAACAATGCCATTTCTCTCATTAGATGGCAAATGCTGACAACATGCAAGATAACAGAGATGATAGTCAAGCAAGTAATGAGGATTTTTTTTTACCACTATGATGCAATTCACATGTTATTCACCTTATACTTAATGTTTTTCTAGATACTGAAGATTGTGGTATCTGATGCAATTTCAATATAGGCAGATAAGAAAAAAAAAATAAAAATGCAGAGGTCAACTAAGAGACTTAGTGATTTTTCTTTTTTAAGTTAGCAAGGCTTAAATGGGTGAGGTGATCATTTTGAAATCATTTTGAAATGTTTGCCTCGATAAAGTGCCATGAACTGGTACTTTGTTATAAGTAGAAGCATACTTTGAATTTTAGTTGTCAGGTAAATGAATGAATATGTGAACACCTGATATGCTCACCTAAACAGGGTGGAATTTGAAATCCATTGCCTTGATAAAATACCCAGAAAATGCCATGCACTGTTATGTTGTTATAATTCTTTTCTGTACCATATTATGCATTTTGGTTTTGTTTTTGTTGGTGGAGATTAATTTGATGTTGCCTGTCACTTAAACGAGTGCAGTCTTAAACGTGTGTGCTATGGCTGACCGACACTGATTGTTAAGGTGTCTTGATTTATGTTAAAAATGGACAAAAGTTATTACAGTAACAGTCCATGTGTGGACTTATGTGCATATATTGTTCTGCATTTATAAAATAAAATATTTTAACTCCTTAAACATCTTGATGTAATTTCTGTATTTGTTACCGTAGTTACTCGTATTCTCTGGCCCCAATTCCAAACTAATTGAATAGCCCTGCTGTAGAGGCTTAAAAAGCATTTTTGTTTGATGCATATCACTGCAAAAATTGAC
>JBAGKP010000025.1:3766860-3782586 GCA_037177255.1 Melanotaenia maccullochi | reverse complement strand
ACCCGACCCGACCCGAACGTAATGATTGACATTTCAGGCCCGACCCAACCCGAATTTCGGGTCGGGTCGGGCTCGGGTTCGGGCTCGGGCTAAAGATCTTACCTCTAGTATGCAGGGTGGTTGGAGGAAGCAGCATTATGAAGCACTTCTCAAAGATATGAGATTAAGACTGTAGCATAACACTTCTGAGACAGTTGTCTTATTTCCTGGTTCGGTTTAGATATGAACATTACTTTGGTCGAATCAGAAAAGGGTCATAGTTTGATCTTTTTTTGTCCTTTAAATGCAGCTGTTCTCGTGGCTGCTTGGGGTTGTATAGTCTTTTAACATTAATTTGTATCTGCCTGCATGCGTGCATGCCAAAAACATGACAATGGGCAAGTTTACATTTGAGTTTTAATCCCTCTTTAATTCAGAACAAAAATGAAATCTTCTTTAAAAAGATTAAAGATGAACTTATAAACACCTACGTCTGAATGAAAATGAACATTCATGTACCAGGGGTGTCCAGCTCTGGTCCTCGAGAGCCGCAGTCTTGCAGGTTTTAGAGTCTCCCTGATCCAACCAGCTGATTCAAATTAAATGGCTCTCTTCATCAGCTTGTTGTAAAGTTCTGCACATGTATGTTGACTCAGGTGTGCAGCAGCAGGAAACATCCAAGACCTGTAGGACAGTGGTCCTTGAGGACAAACTTTGGACACCCCTGATGTATACGTTCATTCCACTTTAAATTATTCTGTTCTGTGCATGCTCGTTCCCTTGTCCTGTCGCGATGACGGTACGCTATCTTCTGTCTCCTCCTCAGCTGACAGAAGTGAAGTATGCTAGTGTCAAGCTGCTGCTTCTACACTATAATCAAAAGCACCGTGAAAATGGCTCTTATTATGTGGTTTTCCATGTTGTAGCAAAATTAGCACGCAGGAACTGGAGTTTGTTTACTTGCGGTAAAAACTTCAATACACCCACAGATGTGAAACAGGTTTAACTCTTATTTTCTAAATCTTCAACTGCTGAGTCATTGTCATATTAATTTATTAGAATTACCACTCCTTTTTTCCCGGTTGTGGGGTAGGAAATATTCTTCATGGTGTTCCTGACACAAAACAAAGGCAGAAATAATGATTATTTATATAAAATAAGGGGGAAAAAAGTGTACTTGCATAAGTCCCATATTTTCTTTTGAGTACAGTAAACAAGTGCAGTAGACCTACCGGTAAAACTGAACCAGAAAAATAGTTGATCTTCTTTGTTTCCAAAATAAGTACTGCCACAAGAAGGGCAAAGATGGCCAGGATACTCTTTGAAATTGCCATTCCTGTTAACAAAGTTAGAGACAGACAAGAAAACACAAAAACAGATATAATAAAATAAATCCTCAAATTTATCTCATACTTTCAACACAAATCTAAGATTTCAGATGTATTCCAGCTGTAGTTCTTTCCTTTGCTAAAACTGTGGTTCCAGCCTATTTCAACACATTTTCACACAGAAAGCCTCAAACACTAAAGATCCATATCAATCCATATTACAGTATCTGTTTTAATGAGTATCAGTCTCATGAGTAGAACAGATTACTTTCAAAACTCCATCACAACATTATCAATCCAGGCTAAGTTGCTTCTGCTTCCTGAATAAATGGAAGTTGAGCTAAGCATGTGTTAACATGTGGTACAGTTCTTGAATTAAACTTGGGCAGGCAACTGCTGTGCTGCTTTCTATAGGATCTAACTCAGACTTTTATTGCCAAACATCAAACTTTTCCTTCATATCTGGGCAATCTTTTTAAGTTGCAGAGTTCCTTTCTTTCTCACTGTTTCCGCTGCCCTGCAACTCAAAATGCCGCCTGTTTTTTTAACCCCTCCATCACCTGCATTTGTGTGTGGGTAATTGGATAAATTGTCAAATCTTAAAAAAAGAAGTAAAATCTAATCATCTAAAAAAGTAAAAATGGGCTTATGCGAGCTTGTTTGTAGGGCCTGTTTTCCATAGAAGTTACAGAAGGTACAGAACACGGGCTCACTGTTTTTTATCTATTATAATCCTCATTCTACATGCATCTGATCTCTTACCTGTAGTGATATCAGACAAAAGGACCTACGTTACAGTTCAATGCTAACTTTCTTACATCCTTATCAAAGGCATATCCTTCCATTATAATAAAATCAAAAAGCAGGAATCTCCCAGTCCAATCGTATAGGGTCACAAAATCTTTGGTACCTATGAGGTTTTCAAGCTACACCAGTCAGTTATTAAGACTGTATCTTAACCACCAGTACAATTATATTTGCACAATTAATTCGCATCCATAATTCACAGTATATTCTAAATATACTTACCTTTAATGACTTCCCCTCTTTGAAATCATCAGAGCAGAGAAATTGGTTTAATTAAACCATGATGCTCCCACATAGTGCTGCATGTGTTTCAATGGACTACATTGTGGCTGGGCGGCAGAACATCTTAGCAGTTCTCAAATTTATGACCTGTTCAGAAAGACATGAAGATATTTAAATTGGGCAAATTATTAAGCCATTTTTTAAGAATGTAGTACAATTCTTCCTCCTTGGAATTAAAAGAAAATAGGGTTTCACTTTAAATAACGCTGGGGTCATACCTACCATTGCTTTGGTTTTAGCCTTGACTATTTTGAAACTATATTTTAAGGAGTTTGATGTGGCAATAGTCAATGGCTTTACATGTCCAGTCAGATTTAATTTGTTGCCAGTACCACCCTGCCCATCTCTCTAGCTCCATCCCTGATGAGCAACTAATTGGATTTAGAAAATATGTGCAAATTTTGACACCAAGCCACACTCAAAAATAAATAAATAAATAAAATTATGCATATTTGCCATCGTAGAAGACCACATTTTCTTTTGAATAATCCTTATTACCATAGAATCCATAGCTTACCTGGAAACTATGGATACTAACAGTTTTACAAGAGAAATGTGTTTATTCTTGCTGAGTACAAAACATCATCATATCAGCCGTCTATAAATGAGGATTCCTGATTTCTATTTTCGGCATACGTCAGTCATGTTAAAGAAGAAAATACATAATCTTTTAGTCTTTAGTCTTGACTTCTTTCACATCAGAATATTGTAAAATATCATATAATTCATTCAGGGTTTCAGAATTTGGTAAATTCAAGCTCAAATGAACAATTAGGAATACATTTTGGTATAAACCTGTTCATTGAGGGAAAAGAAACAGACAGTATGAGCCCATTAGCGTTAGCCGCTAAAGTGAGCAGCAAAATAATTTACATGTGAACGTAATTCATACTTGGTGAATGAAGATATCTGAATTTGACATTATCTTGGCAAGAGAAGCTGATTTTGATGGAGGTGACACAGGTAGGCAGTTGTGTGTTTATGTGCTAAGATCTCGCCGAGCCTCAGTAATTCAAGCAAGATCTTGTGTCATGTCATAAATCCCAGTGTGCATGTCTATAAGTACAAGAGCAACATTTCACCTGCACGAATGTCGCCTGTCACCCCTGTGAATTGAGCCCATCAGGGGCCCGTGATTCCAGAGTATAACTGTCAAAAATACTGGGATTGTCAGCATCCACATGAAACCAGGAAACCATTTGAATAAATGATAAATTGAATTCAGTGAAATCGTTAAATATTCCTATTCTTCCTAAATAAAATGCTGACGATGAAGAATAAATAGTTTCAAACTGTAATGACAATGAGATGAACATGTATAATTTAAATGAAAGTCAGTGGGATACTTTTGGAAACGAAGGTCACCAGACAAAGTAGCTGATACAACTTAAAAAATACTAATGACATCAAATCAGTTTTGCTGTTGATCTTTGACATGTCTAATACTCTAATCACAACCAAAGTTTGATTATTTTATAGCAGTTTTTTTTCCCATGTACATTTTTCTTATGAGAGTCCCCAGAAGAAATTTCTGACATTAGCCAAGGCAAGTTTATTTTTATAGCACAATTCAACAATAGGGTGATTCACTATTCAAACAGAGAGAGAGAACAGGTGGGTATTTAACCTTGATTTAAATAAACTGAGTTTAAACTGACACTACATATTAAATCCAATCAATTTTGTTAATTAGCTGGACACGTTTGGCCACGAGGGTCACCAGAGGGTGCCAAATTTGCTGAGAACACAGGGGTTAAACAACGCTGTCAAAGGACACATTACATGGTCGTGGAAAGATGTTAATCTTTTTAAGGAGGGTCAAATCATTGGCATTCATCAAGCAGAGAAAACATCCAAGGAGATTGCAGAAACTTTCCAAAAGCTTTTTTGTATTCTTTTTAATCACTGTTTAGGTGTTGTGAAAAACTGGTGTAAAACATTGTCTCAAGAGAAGCATGTTGGTTTGATATCAGGAAGAATAGATGTAGTCCAACAGCTAATGGAGATCAAAATAAATACAAATACAAATGAACAGTGTGAAGGGAACTCAAAGGATTGGGACTGGACCGCTGTGTAAGAAAACCACCAATTAGTGAGACTAACCACAGAAAAGGCTTCAGTTTGCTAGGGAGCATAAAGATTGGACTCTGGAAGAAGGTCATGTGGCCATGTGGTCTGATGAGTCTGATGAGTCCTAGCAATGGGATGTTCAGCTCTTTTCAGAGAGCCGGCATTTTTACAAGAAGCCTTATATTTGCCTCCTTTTGTGCATTTATTCTGATACAAAACCACTTACTTTGTTTACTATTTAAAAAAATCTTATATTGCACAAATGAACAAAAAAAAGCAAACAAATACACAAAATAGAACGAGAACCAAACTCAAAGCAGCATTAATGTCCTCAGTGCAGTTAAGCATTCAGAAAAATAAGATGCCTCATTTAGGACGGGTTGATCCGGTTTCTCTTCTCTGTCAGTGGGTTTGATGACACAACGCACTCACTCACGAACTCTCCACATAGCTGTCTGATGTGTCACTTGCAGTGTAGCGCCGTACAACCTCCCAGCAATGCCGTGGGCAGAGTTGGGACTGAACACTTTGAGCTGAGCACACAACAAAAAAAAAAAAAACAAAAAACAAAAACGGGAGCCGGCTCTCCCTCGATGGGAATCGGATCTTCTGATTCACTACAAAGCAATGGCTCTCATAGCTGACTCTTTTGTGCATGGCACATCACTAATGAGTCCAGATTTCCCCTGTTTCAGAGTGGTGGGAATTTAAGGATGAGAAGAGAAGCAGATGAAGTGATGTAGTCATCATGCCAAGTACCTACTGTACAAGCCTGCGGGGGTAGTCTATTTTTATTTAACCCTTGTTTTACCAGGGAAGTCCCATTGAGATTACAAAATCTCTTTTTCAAGGCAAGATCACAGCCGTCCAAATTCCATTACAGACCGTAATCATTAAAACAACCATTCAAAAAACAAACAAAATAAAACATATACTATACAGCATACAAAATATAAATCTAAGAGGGCAAAAGAATGGGGAAAACATAGTTAGCTGAACAACAGGGGTGATGAATGTAAGAGTTTCTATGATGCATTGAGATGCGGACAGGGATGATTCTGCATCAATGCTGCAACAGAACATGGTAATTTGTGGTAACTTGATCATAAATGGGACCACAAACTAGAATTTGCTAATCTCAGAAAGTAATTAGATAACAATGCAACCTCACAGAGACCTGAACAGCAGGCATTTGTTCTTTCTCAACAACAAAAAATCTCCAAAGAGCAGAGTAGGAAGGCTGAAAACTAAAATGTTTCTTATTACTACAACGCCTCCACTTAGGAAAACTCCAAAAACCTAGCAAATATACAAAAAATAACTCACTGGAAATACATTTATTGTCTTGGGAATATAAAGTAAGATTACACATATAAAAAAAATCTGATAAGTTAGCTCAAGGCTAACGTCTCTGGAAAATGGCATTGGCAAGCTAGCGGTTAGCATGCAGGAACGGACTAAAGGATCTGAAACAACTTCGTCCATAAACAAACTGTAACAATATTGTTTTCTGTTTTCAGTTATAATTTGACTAGAACACATACAGGCAAATGTTTTCTGGCTATAAGAAGATGAAAAACATCTTAATTTTCATATTCTGACTGAACAGCCTACGGAAAAACTAAAGGAACTAAACACACTATTTTAATACAAGACATTTTGATAGTAATCTCATTGTAATGAGATTATCTCACTATAGTATATATTTATATAATTATATAATTAATATATAATATAATTACATAATTATATAATTAATATATAATATAATTACATAATTATATAATTATAATAATGTTTCTTGTTTTTCCAGCAATGGAAAAATAAAGTTCAGGAAATGGTAAATGGTCTGTACTTATATAGCGCTTTTATCCAAAGCACTTTACATATACGTCACATTCACCCATTCACACACACATACTGATGGCGGAAGCTGCCATGCAAGGCGCTAACCACGATAAGGAGCAAGTAGGGGTTCGGTTTCTTGCTCACCTCGACATGAGCTCTCCTGGTCGGGATCGAACCGGCAACCCTTAGGTTACAGGACGGCCACTCTACCCATTGAGCCATGCAGTGACAAAGAAAACTAAGGATGCAACACATAAGGATGCATGATAATCGTAATCAAATTGAATCGCGAGACAAATGAAGATGCACAGCCCTACTGGACAAGCAGTCACAGACACCTACTGAATCAGCCTCCCAGCTCTTTAAGACATTGTAAAAGCTCTAACTGAGATCATCTCCTGCAGTTTTAAGTCAGCTAGCTCTTCCAGGCTGTAGGGGCAGAGAATTTAGAAGCTTTGGGGACTGTCAGCAAAAGAAAATCATTAGAGCGCAGGCAATATTATTCAATTTAACTGAAATATATTCGCAAAGGTAAGAGGGAAGCAGGCTGAGAAATGATACCAATGTGAAAGTATGTGTACGGATAGGCAAGACCACTGAACTCTGGCCTCTGTGGTTGCTGCAGCTGGTCAGGTCTAGGTTCAGCAACATGACGTGTCCAAAGATTCAAGTCAGCTGATATCCGAATACACTGAATGAGCAGGTTATTCCATCTTTCTTGATGGCATGGCTATACTCCAAGGTGACAATACCAGAATTCATAGGGCTCAGATTATGAAAGAGTGGTTCAGGGAGCGTCAGATACCATTTTTACACATAGATTAATCCCCACAGAGTCTAGACCTGAACTCCACTGAGAATCTTTGGGGTGTGCTGGGGAAGGTTGACTCTACAATTATCAATACAAGATCTTGATGTAAAAGTAATGTAACAATGGATGGAAATAAATCTGGTGACAAAGCCACAGTGAATACTGTCATAATCAAAGCTAAAGACAGTCTAATAGGTGTGTTTTTGGTGGTGACTTTCTTTTTTCTTTTTTTTTTTTTTTTTTTGGCTAGGCAGTGTATGTAAAAAAATATTTTTAAGCATCTGTTGAAAATTTAAAACACTTTTGTTTATTTAAGGACCTGACAGCATTGTCCTGCTATCAGTGTGGACATCCATAGGAGTTCCAAGTTAGTTCACAGGTGTAGCACATAACAAAGGAACCGTTGTCACATGAAAACACACTGAACAATCTAACCTCCAAAGCAGATGGAGCTCAGAAGAAATATTTTATCTATTAGAATATAAAATGGATTTATACAATCATTAAGCTTTTTGACATCTTTTTGCTTTTTTTCTATCCATCACTTCTTCCATTTTTAAGATTTAATAATCATAAATAAAATGAATAAAGTGATGATGAAGAAGAAGAATGCGAATTACACTTTAAACTCTGGTCTGAACCAGTAGACTAAAATTTAGCGATGAATAGAGAATATTATTTTCTGTTTGACAATTGACACACTTGTTATCCTGAAAATAACATTAAAATCAAATCCAATAATCTGAGTGCAACAGAACCTGGATGTTCACATCCAAATCAGAACTAGTTTGCTTTTATTTGTTTGTTTGTTTAATAAGATCCCAGTTAGTCATCGCTCCATTATCGGAGCAATGGCTATTTTTCCTGAGGTCTGAAGACGCAGAGATCAGCCGAATGGTAAAAATGTACAACTTCTCTAAGATGCCTGTAATGACCTTATCTGTCTTAAAACCTTGAAAATTTCTATTTTCCTAATGAACAGTTTAAAATAAATATCAGCAACATCAGTCAACACACTGGGGACCCAGACATTCACAAACACTTTGAAAATTAGCCCTTTATAGGAAATACATTTGAGAAAAATAAGAATATCTTAAATTCTTGCTGCATATTTATTCCTGAAGACAAATGTGTGAGTTGTCATGAAAATAAAGGCTCAAAATGGTGTTTGTCAGGGAACACTTGCTAAGCCACCTATCAACTGCAATAATAAGACCGACAATGACTTAAATAATACAACACAGTGCAAATTTATGATACAGAGGGATTAAACCAAGAAGACCTACTTCACTGTTAATTCATTCTCATGCACAAAGATTAGCAAGTTTTGGTTTTGTGAGAAAAACACCTATATAATCAAAAAGAGGTCAAACTGTAAACAAGCAGCTCATTGAGGACATCTAGACTGAAAAGCTGCCTATTAAAGAATAAATAAATGAACCAGTCTGCATACCGTAACTCTTTTCTCTGTCTTCTGGTGTTATTGTTCCCTGTTTGTATTGAAGGATTGCACGGCATAATAGTAGCCTGCTTGTGTGGGCTGTCACCTTTAGAACAAAAAAAAAAAAAAAAAAAGAAAAACTTCCTGAAATATAGTAAGGAACTCCCACTTGGGCCGGCAGTGACTCGGCAGGTTTAATCAATTCTGTCAGTTTCCTTGTTTGACACAAAGACAAACGTCTATTGAAATATTAAGCTGGAAGAGTATAAGTTTCTATAAAAGTCTAAATCAGTTTACAGGAAAATATCCTTAGTAAACAGAAGAAGCATGAGAGCAATTTAAAAGGTAAGATGATCCAAAGCAACAGTGGCACAGTGTTCAAAGCATTAAAAGCTACTTTCAACCCAGATAATTCACTATCAGAAGCAATACAATAAAATGACAAGAGTTCAGGTTTTGTTATTCACTTAGAGCTTGAAAGACGTGTCTAGTCAATCAGTTTGAACATTAAAATGCTGCATTAGGCCTACTGGAAATGTTAAACTACTAAACTCAAGTCAGCTTAAGCACGATTCACTAGATGAGATATCACACTAAACTATTAACTTCTCCATTAATCAGATGACTATGTGTCACTTAATGTAAAGACAGAAAAAAATCCAAATCAGTTACAGTATAAATGTATTATTGTTAATCCACCAGTCACTGAACTGCCCCTGTGTGAGCCTGAATGTTGTTATCATGTTCAAGAAAGCATTTGGAGATCTGAGCTTTGCGGCATGGAGCATTATCCTGCTGGAAGTAGCATCAGAAGATGCTACACTGTGGTCATAAAGGGATGAACATGGTCAGCAACAATACTCAGGTAGACTGTGCTGGTTAAACTGGCAGGATGGAGCCATGTTTCATGTTTTTCCCACCATATTCTGAGCCTATCATCTGTGGAGCTGAAATGGAGACTCATTAGACCAGGCAACATTTTTCCATCTGCTATTGTCCAGTTTTGGTGAGCCTGTGTGAATTGTGAACCAGTGCTGATTTGACTTCCTGTTGCCTTTCCATCATCTCCAACCAGTTTTTCCATTAAAGTGACATCATCAAGACATTTTGGTCCAGACAACTAGAGATAGGTGTGTGTGAAAATCCCAGTAGATCTGGTGTTTCTAAAATACTCAGACACAAAAGTCACTTAAAACCTCTTTTTTTCCTTATTCTGGTGCTCAGTTTGAACTTCAGTGATCTTCACCATGTCTACATGACTAATGTAGACTAATTAGGTTGGCTGATTAACTGTGCTTACAAACAATTGAACAGCCATACCTGATAAAGGGATTCTATATAGAGTTCATGTAGTTTGATACAAACTGTTCAGTGAATAAACTTAATCTATGAGATGGTGACTAAGGAGAGATTTTGAACATATAAATAATTCAAAAACTTGCTTGACATACAGAAAGAATACAGATCTATTATATCTTAGTATTTTACATTATTTATTTTTTGTGTATGGTAAAGTACATGTTAACATGAACACAACAAATTAATGTTGACACTGAATAAATGTGCCAGGATTAGCTAAAATCTAATTTAAAAATTCAGATGTGTATATCTTATCATTTAATGTCTATGTTGCATATTTTAACATTACATTTTAGAGCATTTGCTATACAAAAAGTAAAGCTATTATCTGAGGTAACCAATTTGGGGATGTTTATGTTAATCACAAAAAATGTTTATAAAACCCACAAAATGCAGTCTTGTTGTGTTTAAATTTTGGTTTATAATGATGTACAAGTAGTATCTTGTCCTGCATTAGCCTTCCACTTTCATAAGCAGATTTTCTGATTGGACAACAAAAACCAAAAGAAACAAAATCTCACCTTATCTTGGTGTACACACCTATGTTTTATCTCTGATCATAGCATTATACCGCCGCCCCCATGTTTCACTGTGGGTGGCTATAGCCAGGCTTTTAGGAGCATTTTTTTCTATTGTAGTGCATGAATCTTTAAGAATGTTCATCCTCATTCTTTCATGTCAATCCAGTAAATGCTGATTTCAGGCTCCATGAAGTAATCCGGCCCGAGCAACGTAGGCAGTGTGAAGGCCTGTTGTAATTGCTCTGTTTTTCCTTCTTCTTCTTCTTCTTCTTCTTCTTCTTCTTCTTCTTCTTCTTCTTCTTCTTCTCAAAAATGAATTGCATTTTTGGGGACTTGAACATGCTTGAAAACTCACCAGATTTTGCCTACCCATCAAAATTGCTCAGGATGTTCAGAAGGCATGTGTCTTTAAAATTGATCAAAAGTTTTATAATAGGAGAAAGGACATAAAGGGGGTGGGGCCTCAAATTTTGATGTCTCGCCATGAAAAACTATAGTGATATAACGTCCACATAAAACAACATACCTAAACCAAAATGGCCATGTACGATGCCAGTCCCATCCTGAACACATCTACATTCCAATATTTGGATAATGAATTGGCCATGCGACAGGAAGTCATGGATTTTACTGGAAAACCCACTTCTCTGATGTTTATTACACAATCAGATCCAGACTGGGTCAGACAGAAGAAAACAAGATGGTGATGATATCCAATGCAAACTGTTGCAGGGCGAGACCGTGGTGCCATGGTGAACTTGGATAAGATGCCATGGCATCATAAATCAATATAAATCCCTCAATTCTCATCCAATCCCCATCAGACTTGCAGGGATTAATCAGGCTCCAGCCCTGAACAGATCCATATGACAAATTCTGGTCTAGCCCTAACCCCCGCCCACTTACAACAGGAAGTCCTTCTCCTCAGGAATGAAACTTACACACTTGAAAGTGCTTCACAACAGGTCAAACCCTTTCATGACACAGCAATAAAAAAAACTCAGGTTCCTTTGCCAAACGTAACCATGGCGAATAGTTGTATGACGCCATGACACAGGAAGTCCTTGTAACTGACCCATTGTAATGTTGATCTTCACCAAACGCACCACGGTGGACCGTGCTCAGGCCAGGAACTCAGCCAAATTGACATATGCCGGAAAAATTGTAATATGGTTCTATAGCACCCCCTAAAAATATTTAATTTATCACAAGAACCCACTACATTGATCAATATGGCTGAAAATGACTGTAGAATAGAATAGAATAAAACCAGCATATTGATAGAACTTGGAAGGATGTAAAAAAAAGCCTCTTGGATCTATATGATCTAGATGATAGGAAGTCAGCCATTTTGAAAAAATGTGTCATTTTGCGGGTAATTTTTGCATGTTTTTTTGCCTTACATTTAAACTGTTTCCTCCCAGAAATTTGCTTGTGCTGGCCTCAAAATCGGTCTGAACACTCCAGAGGCATGTGTGATAAAAAGTTATGAAAAACTCTCTTAAAGGAGTTGCCGTTCAGCGGCGGTGCCTCATCAAGTTCTGATGTTCCTCTATCAAGCACGGAATCCATTATTTTTGACATACAACACTGGATTTGCACCAAAATGTGCATGTTTCACTTCAGTTCCATGCCAACCACATCTACATGTCCAGATGTTGTTATCTGGATATTGCTCAACGGTGCATGGCGAGACTGTGACGCCAAACCTAACTGATTATTCAGGGTCTGCTCCTGAACAGATACATCTATCCACTTCTGGTCTCCTCCTAAGCCCCGCCCACTTACAACAGGAAGTGCTTTTTTTAGTCACTGGGGTACCTCTCCTCAGGAATGAACCTCACACACTTAAAAGTGCTTTAGATGAAGGCAGACCTTTTCATGATAGTACAGTAAAAAAAATTAAGTTCCTTCACCTAACCATGTGGCATATTTATATAACATGCCAGGACATACAAAAAAGCCTCTTCATGTCTAGATGTTGTCAACACCATAGCCCCGCTTCCTGGAAACAGGAAGTCCATCATTTCAACTCTTTAATACCTGTAAAACCAATTCAGTGACAGCAAGTTCAAACTAGTCAGTTGTGGGATCAAACTCAGAACATATGGTGGCCACTGGGTGCTGGTGTTAGGAGCTGCTAAGCCTAAAGTGAAACACAGAGACATGATGAAGATGCTGGCAGTAATGGTGGTCAAAGGTTTGGGGACCAGTCTATTGGGTTGAGGTTGTATAAAAGCTCTCAAACTAGACTGGCAACCTGTGCATAAGATAGAGGGCGAAGAAGATGATTTGTAGGAATTGCTGGCAACACATGTTGGACCTAGGGATGCTGAAAAGCTTCATTTCAAAGTTACATGTCGCTAGTGACCTTGTTTCTATAAGCCACGATCAGTCCCTACTGCTATGTAAAAGAAAGTAGAGCAAGAAATCGAGAGGCCTTTGAAGTAGAAAATTATTGAGATACTGAATTTCCCGGACTGGCAGCACCAATTGGACCAGAACTAAAACGGAGCACCATGGTTCATCTTTCCTCAGTAATTTGTGCAGTGGGGCCAACAGGGTAGACAAATTTGGCATAAACCTATTGTAAAAGTTTAAAAACCCCAAATATGTTTTGAGTTCTGTCGCTGGTTTTAGGAATGGCGCCTTCTTGATGTCAAGTAGGGGGTCACAAAATTTAGTCCCACATCCCACTTGAGACCCATGATCTACACAGCATCATTGTGTGCAAACTCTGCTTTGTACCAGTCTAGCTAGCCTCTAGCTGATACAGATTAAAAGTTAAACAGCATTTTAAATGGTAAATAAAACCACATACCTCTACACTGAAATCTCCTTATTCATCCACTTCCTAAACTTTCTGATGAGGACTTGAACAAGTTGTTGATGTCTGCCTATAGTAATCTCTACCTGAGATGCAGCCTACAACAACTCGTCCCTCCCACTCTCTCATAGCTACGCCGGCTCTGATGGTACTTGAGTGAAACTCATTCTTGCAGATAATGCGGATATCTTCTAATTTTTTGGAATGAATTAATGAATGAAGTTATTGTTATTGCACAACAATTACATCAGCAATCATTGGCAGTGAAATTCTTAAATCCCAGGCTCTCCTAACAATGCCAAAAAGAATACAAACCACAATAAAAACAGTCGAACACAAAAAGCAAGAATATCACAAACAAGTTATACAGCAAAATATATAATAGGCAATAAGAAGACTCTATTATTTAAAGGTAGCGTTGCTGCTGACATCATTTAGAAGTTTCATGGCCTGCAGTATGAAGCTGTCTCTGAGCCTTGTGGTACGGGCTTGATTGCTGAAACTCGATTGGACGGACCACTGTTGAATGGTGCACGTCACTGGTCCATGACACTTTAATTTCTGTCTATAGGAAGGCAGAGAGCGAGGGAAGGCCTTATACGTGTTTGTGTAAGGGTTGTAAACATGATGTAGTGTGTTCTTGCCACGCGTAGAATAGCTGATGTGTTGGTAGTATCTCGGCAGGACTTTCCTCGGGTTGGCACTGTTAAAATCCCTGGTCATGAAGTCTCTGCCTGTTGATAACTTCAAACAGTTCTTCCATGGCCTCTTTGGTTTTAGCGTGTGGCGGAACATACACTTCTGTCATGACAGCCGATGTGAACTCACGCTAAAGATAATAAAGCCAGGATCTGATCATGAGGCGCTCCAGGTCCGGAGTCCAGGCTGTAGAAATAATTCCCACATCTGAGCACCATTTGTTGTTCACCATGAAACAGACACCACCTTCCTTGCTCTTTCCTGAATGTATAGTCCGGTCCAAGCAATAAACGGAGAGTCCCTCGAGAACAATGGCCTAGTCTGGGGTTAAGCCAAGTTTCCATTAAAACAGAAACGTTACAGATGTTAATCTCCCGTTGAAACGCAATTCCTGCTCTGAAGTTCATTTAGCTTGTTGTCCAATGACTGAACATTTGCCAGAAGAATACTTGGTAAAGGAGGCCGATTCCCCATTTCCTCAGGGGATGTTCCATCAATGTTCATTTTATACTCACATCCATCCATAGGAGATGCATTTCAATGCATTAAAAATATTAACGGAATTATTTACATAAAGTTAGTTACCACCATTAACACATTATTTTTGACAGCCTTACAAAATACCAAACCTGGGGTGACCCAGGGTTCAAAAAACAGGGGAGCTAAGTGGAGCTCAGCTCCCCTGAAAACCAGTGGAGTTCCCCTAAAAACATTCATCTGATACTGTGAGGGGGAGCCCTAAAACTACTCTGCTTACTTTAAATCTTTCCATAAAGTTCCTGATGTTTCTTAAAAAGAATAGTATTAATTTGTTGGCGTTGGGTGTTTATTCATTTATTTAATTAATTATTTAAATGCAGGTGTTCTTTTACCTTCAGAACCATAGACAGCAGCATTGTTAGTTTGTTGTGTACCAAGAGGGTTCATACAGCAACTACTTAAAATGCTTCTTTTTGTGGTTGTTAAAAGAAAATCTTTCCATCCCTGTTTCTAATCAAACAAGCTCCACTCGGACAGTATAGCACTGTAAGTTTTTGTGTTGATAAGGCAGACACACAAATTATGCTAACAAAATTAGGGTGTGTCCCAATCCTCGCACTTCTATACTTCGAACACTACATTTAAGTGCTTAGTGCGCTGACACAGAAATTTCAGTAAAAGCTCAGTGCACTGAAAGTACCCGGATGCTGCCCTAAACTTGGCCAAAAATCTAGTGCGAAACGATGGACACTACACACACTAAACGGACGCCATCTTGCTGACGTAGCGGAAAAGGAAGGGACTTTCAACCAGTTTTTCAGAGCTGAATAATGGCAGCATCTCTTCTATCCCTGATGACAGTTATGGATCTGATCATTTGTTGGAGGCTGCAGTAGAGTTAGCAACGTAAATGTTAGCAGTTTTATAGCTGATTTCGCGGATGTAGATGGGCTATAAGTGTTAAAAATGATTAATGCTATAGGTTCCCTATGTTTTTTAATGATTGTTGAACCTCCAGATTAAGCACTGCGGGGTCTCTGGCGTAAACGAAATATTTCTTGATCTGAAAACTAATTAGGAAACACCGCTGTTTAGAGAACCCACCAGTTTCTATGGTACCGCTGACTAAGCCGTAGCTGATTGTACATCACTTTAGACAAGCGTCTGCAAAGTACCCATAAAGTACATATATATATGATAATGTTTGCTTTTATATAAACTGCCATTGTGTGTTCACCGTAGGTCACTGTGGCATCAAACTACCGAGCCAGCAG
>JBAGKP010000025.1:3723563-3737249 GCA_037177255.1 Melanotaenia maccullochi | reverse complement strand
ATGTGGTGGAACGGGAGATTCTCATCATGGATGCAGCCGACAAACCTGCAGCAACTGTGTGATGCTGTCATGTTAATTTGGAGAAAGACCTCTGAGTAAGGTTTCCAACAACTTATTGAATCTATGACACCAAGAATTACGGTAGTTCTGAAGGGACTAGCAAGCTGGATCTAGTAAAGTGGCTGATGAGTGTAAACAAATGTAGAAGAGCATCCCAGTATTGTATTAGAACATTGTCCAGGGAAGCTCAATAACAAATTCTGAGCACAACACTCAAAGAGATGTCATAGTGAAAAAAAAAAAAAACATCTTTTGAATCCAGTGAGTGGTCTCCCCTCTGCACCCCTTTAATTGTGTGCAGCGCGATGCGAAGCAGGGCGTTGTGTGTGTCAGCAGCTTTACAAATACCATTCTGTTAAATGAGTCACATGACACAGCCCTCTCACGTTGATTTAAATTTTAGGAACACACTAAATTAAATTGATGAAATGTGTGTGCAGATGTGTGGGAGCTCAGCAGGCGCTATGTACCTCCAACCAAGCAACAAACCCCTCAAACTCTACTCTTCACAATCAGTCCCAGGCTGCATTGAGAGCAGGCTACCCCGGCCCACCCTGATACTGCACAGAGCAGTATATTCTAACACATGGCTCCCTGCTGGGCTTGGATGAGGAACTTGGCATTATTAAAGGTGTGGATGTTTAACAAGGAAGGGTGGTGGGCAGGTACAATGTTGTTTTCCTTCATGTTTTCCTGCAGTAGGCTGCATCTGACTTTGGAAATATATGTTGTAAATAATATGGCTGCTGTCCACACCCAGCTTCTACCTGATGTTTTCCTACATGTCCGTAGTGTTTTTCATGCTTAAGATCAAACTCAACTTTGGTGGTAATGTATCTGATCTGCAACCTTGATGGCTGTCACTGGTTTAAAATCATTTCACTGGGGTGCAAGAACTAACTGATGCGGTTGTCTTACTTTTAGTCTTTGTTGTTAATTGATAAAAAATGCATTTATGTGTCTTTAAAGCGACCTTTGTGTAACAGAGCAGGACAACAACACAGTCAGATGCATTGATGTGAACGACAAAAGGATCAACAACAAAATGTTCATTGTGACAGATTTATGCTCTTCCAGGCGTGAGCTGCTTAGTTTAAGACTTACATCTCTCAGGTCTTTCCCATGTCAATCCAGAGCAATGGTTTTCTAACTTGTTTACTTACGCGTTTAAGGGGGCACCAAAGATCACATGGGCTGCACAAGGTCTTCACTTCACACACAGTAGGGAGATTAGATTCACACATGGACAAAATATGAACGTATTTACTGATTATTGAAAGCATGTGAGTTGAAAGTGTGTTTCATAAAACTGCAACAAACAATAACTAATGCATTGTTACTTAAAATGGCACACCATGCAAAGATATTTACTCTCTTCACTGAGGACAATTAAACCTTGAATCCAACATCATGCAGCAGAAAGGCTAGGACAGAGTTCAGGAAACGACAAACAGGAAGCTGTAACAATTTGCGCTGTTGATGAAACAGTCTGGTAGTATCTTTATGTGCTTCTTTCCAACGTGCATGAACAAGCATTGACTTGTACTTATGAGTGTTGGACGTTTACCTTACATTTCAACTGCTGAGGATGTGGAATATCTCAGATGGGAGGATGTGCTCAAAGAAAATTTCCAGAAGATTTATACAAATGTTATGGTTTGAAAGTTTTTGGTTCTTTTAGGTTTAGTTCCCGTTTGCCGTGCATTATTTATTCAGCATTTGTCCTTCTTCTTGTTTTATTTAAAATAGTTTGTTCTTGTGTATGCTGTTGTGTTTACTTCCTGCTACCTTGATACACCTGCTTCTCAGTTACTGACTGCTACTCCTCTTTCCTGTTTGTTATGAGTGCATCAGAATACGGTCCTGCACAAGGGTGTATTTTCACAAACGCAGATATGTTTTTGTTTCATTTCCACCTTTTGTCCACATGCAAACACAGTTTTGAGGCACTGACAATGAACTTGTTAGAACACGTCTTTAAGGGTGAAGTTTTTCATATGTCATTTATATGTGGACAGTATATTGAGTCTTTCTTTACATGGTGATGGCAGATGTAGCCATGATTTATCTAGCATTAATCTTATTAACAGAACTTTTTACATGTTTGCAAATGAAAATATAGTTAGTAGCTGACTGTACTGAAGACGTAAGGCATCATGACATGTTACTAAGGACACTACTACATAGAATATTTATTTTTGAGGTTTTACCAGAGATGGTAATTTGTTATTTGTTGGGATAACTACTATTTGGTTTGGCTCCTGATAGCGTGTATAAAATCTGTGTTTTATTATGGACAGGTTTTTTGTTTGTTTTTCTGTAAATGGTGAATGTAACCTATTTTTACAAAATACCCATGTTTGTGTTAACATGGCACTTTTCTGCCTGTTTTTCTCTGTTCATTGCGAGATCATTATTGTCACTATTGTCATCTGTTTTGTCATAGCTTTGATAATTTCCATTTTACATCCTGCCTTTGCAACATCTTTCATTTATACATAATAAAAGCTTTGGTTCAAACAGCTGCCAGCCTTTGGCCTCATCGTCCTGCATCTGGGTCCTTTCTTTTACAAACCATGGATTAGGACAACAATACAGTTCTTTGTACTGGGTGGTCACGGTTTGTATATTTAAGTGGGGTGGCTCCTATAGCAGGAAAAAGGTTCATAACCACTGGAGCAATGTAATTAACTAAAATGAGAACAAATAAAGAGCAGTATTGGTCAATCAAATAAAAACACATTATACTAGAATATTAGAGACAGGTGACTATTAGTTGACACATGCTCATAACAAAATCATCCATCCATCCGTCCATCCATCCATCCATCCGTCCGTCCGTCCGTCCGTCCGTCCGTCCGTCCATCCGTCCGTCCGTCCGTCCATCCATCCATCCGTCCATCCATCCATTCTCTACGCCAACAGTATTTTGTACAGGGTAACAGCAAACTGGCTAATTTCAGCTGAAATGGGGCAACAAGGCGGGGAACAACTAAAACAGCTCAAAGAATACAAGTGTTTATTGAAATACTTTTACTTAAATACTGCCATGAAGATGGTACATTCTGGTAAAAATTGGGGAAAACCAGCACTCGGTTCAGTCCCTGAAGGTAACATTCACATTTTTGTGATTCCTTCAATCTGACAGCTGCACCATGATTTGAGCTAAACACATAACCTTTTTCAGATCCTTTGCAATATAAACCTGGCCTGTGGCCGTGGAATGCCCCATTCAGCCTCGCTGTGGAGAAGTAGCAGTTTTCACCATTTCCTGGCTGGCTCTGAGCAAAATGCCAAACGCTGTATGTGTGTGATCTGTGCTTTGACGTTTCCTTCTTTTCTCCTTTATTGCCCAAATGCTTTAACTGCCCTAGTAAAGGGGCATTACAACCTTCAAGGGGAGCCAGCCACGCACCTTGGAAGGATTAAAAAGCAGTTTTGTTTTTTTTTTTTGTTCCAGAGAGTAAACAGCAGCGTAAACTGGCTGTTTTGACTTGCATGTGCATACATACATCTTCACATAAATGCATACACATGGGCGCTGGATTACTCATCTAATCAAGGGGAACACACATGAATGTAAAAGCTTTAAAAAGGTTCATTTGAAAGCCAGTCTGTAATATGTTGTATTTTTAAAAGCCTATGCTCTGGTCGTCAAACATAAATGGGTTTCATCTGGTCACGTTTCCAAATCATTAGCCCACTTTGGCAACCTAAAAGACTACTTCATGCAGATATAATTGCAGGCATTTTTATGTTTGCATGCACTTATATTGATGCCAGTTCATAAATGGATGCTATTCTGGATGCTAATCTAGCTCAGAATGGCAACTCGGAGAAGTTGTCGGCTCGGCTTGGTGGAAATTGACTCAAAAATCCGGATGAATTAGAATCACCATGAGACCACTGAGAGACTCAAGGCAGACGAAACATGCTCTAGCGTGAATCAAAACAAATGCTGTTATCTTAATCTGACTCCCTGTACTGGCCTTGGATGGCTGGTTATCAAGTTCTCCTGGAAATGTTATGCAGATGGATACTTACTACGCACACATGCTCCTAGAGCAGTGGTTCCCAACATTTTTTAGCTTGGAACCCCATTTTCATATCACAAAACTCTGGTGACCCAAAACATTCGAAACACAGACAATTTTACTTACTTACCACATTTAGGCTATTGTATCAAAATGTAGATTAAAGTTGTTTTGAATTAAGTGTGGCATATTATTTTATTTTATCTAGATGATTTGTAGAGATACATTTTAGTTTTTTGTTTGCATCCATGTGTAGTTGTCCAGGTGAACTAAAGTTCACTTGCAGCTCCTAGATTAGCTCATGCTTCTGTCTGCTTTAATTAAACTTGCAATCCAACTGAAAACATAGTTGCCCGATCAAAAAGAAAAAAACCTAAGTTAACATAAATTCAACTTCACACACAATTCTACCAACAAGTGACTTTGGTCGCTACATGCTAAGAAGCTATTGTAAGTTAGTCAGCCACACACAATATCAATAAGTGGCTACTATCGCTACAAGCTACGAAGCAAGTAAGTTAGCTAGCAGTTTGCGGTTGGTTTAACGTTATCGTTGGAACATTACAGCCGGTGGATTAATGTTATGTTATAAACAACCACCACCAAACTTTTTGTTATCTTACCACAGTGTCTTTGTGGTGAACTGCGAAGTATCTCTTCAGGTTTGTTGTAATTTTTCCAGCTACCTTGTGCCCACATTCCTTTCCTTCCACTAAAATCAAGCATAAGGTTTATTTTCTCCACCTCAATGTAGCGAAAATGGGTCCGTATCACATCTTCTCTTTCTCCTCGGCCCCAAACAAAGCATGGCCATTAATGTTTTAGCTTTAACATTTCACCGTGAACCCACCTCCTGTCTGTCTCATGTGTTTGTAAACCTGCCCGCTGCAGGTTTGAAAGAGTGTGTGAGAGTGGCAGAAGACCCAAGGAGGAGGAGGAGGAGGCGGAGGAGACATGATTAGACAAAATCATATCATATAATAATATCATTTTCATCTCGTCTTTGTCCGTGAACTAAAATGTCCATAGGTTTTAGCTCAGTTTAGTGAACTACATTTTCGTCTCATCTTTATTAGTGCACAAAAATGCATACTGATTTAGTCCCAGTTATTGTTTATTAATGGGGGTTTTAGTCTCGTCTAGTCTAGATTTTGTCTGGTGATAAGTGTGCGATGACAGAAATATTTTCGATGTGTCATTAACAAAATTAACACTACTCTATATATCTCTTTGTTGTCCTGTAAGAGACCCAATTGACCCACTGATGTGCCTTGCCAACCAAACAACAACCCTGATGCAGCTGAAACCAGATTATTCCAGTTCTCTGTGGTCAGTCACAGAGGGAGCAGAGAGAGTGCCGTCTGGCCCAGCTTTATCACACACACACATATCTTCACAGA
Organism: Melanotaenia maccullochi; assembly: GCA_037177255.1. Classification (NCBI taxonomy): domain Eukaryota; kingdom Metazoa; phylum Chordata; class Actinopteri; order Atheriniformes; family Melanotaeniidae; genus Melanotaenia; species Melanotaenia maccullochi. Next base: position 3,731,755 of record JBAGKP010000025.1, on the reverse strand, counting down.
GTTACAAAGTGGAGACTCAAGTGTCTTAGGCAGGAGGTGTTCCCTGAGTTTGGCTCTATTTCTCTGTGTCAAAGTGAAATTGAGAGCTTAGCGATGGAGAAAAATGTCCCCTACTTGTTGATAGGGTGTAACTTTAACAGCACAGGATGTGAGATGAGAGTTGTTAGGAAATACAATGCAAGAGGGAAGCAATGAACTAACAAGATAATAATGTGCAATAAACTAAAGAAAAAGGAAAAGAAAACTGAGATGGATGATGGTTCAAGAAAAGTTTTAAAAAGAGTGTCAAGTAAAAAAAAAGGTGAAAGCCAATACACTGGTAGATTAACAATGGAGACGAAGAGAAAAGAGCAAAAGTGTAAAACAATCATGAGGAAATTATCAACAATATCTGAGTAGAAATGACAAAGGACATCAGACAAGAACAAGACAGAGGCAGAAAGGAAGACTGCACTGAGATGAAATGGGAGATTCTGTAAGGAAACCTGAGTGTGCATGTCAGTGGGTGGATAGCAACAGCAGGGTGGTACTACAACAGGGTCATGTCCTTCTTTGTGTAACCACCGCCCTCTACACCATGTGCTCTGGGGTAGAATTGATTGGATTAGATGCCAACAGCAGTTCGATCACATAAGCAGATGGTTTAGAAGAGCTCAGGACCACAACTAATGCATGTCATGACATAGGGTGGAACAGTGTGTAGCTAAGACGTCACTAACCTTGTATGTTAGCTACATGTGTAGATCAGATGGATAACAGTCCTGTGATTGCACAGGTGTGAAATGGTTGAGTTCCTATTTATAGAAAAATGACTTCTCTTCAACATCAAACCTCAAATGAAAAGAATCTGTGGTGAAACATACTACTTGTCCCAGCTTAAGTCAAAGAAATAGTCCACTTAAGCCAAGAAACATTGGAAAAGATTGTGGTTGAACAATACTTTACTAATGTTTAATATTTGTTTTTTGTTGCCCTGTGTAAAGCACTTCAGTGTCGCAGCAGATTCTCAGACTCTGAAATTAAAGATTTAATAAAAGACTTACCCTGCCCATTGGAGTAGTAGATCCACTTCTCTCTGATCTGTGTTGGAGGTGCTGATGTCTTTTTCTGAATTGCCTTCTCCATGATGCTAGTAGGGTCCTGCATTGGTCCCTTCTTCAGCACCCGAGAACTCCGCTTCACACTACACACCACTATTACGATCAGCACCAGCAAGAGCAGCAGGACGATCATCCAGGGCAAGTGCTCATTAATGTCGAAATGATCATAGGTGATCGGCCTTGGGGATCCTCTACGAGTGGGCCTATAGTAGCTGGAAACCCCACCCCCACTACCCAGGTCGGCTACCTTGCTGATCCCTGTTCCAACCCTTACTGCCCCTGCACCTTCCAGACCCTCCATTGCCCGCTTGTTGGGCCTTAGCGTGGGATCAGAATTGGGCTGCCCCAGATGCTCGCGACCCATGGGTTGCTTGAGAGTTGGGGGCAGTTGAGTCCGTGGGGGATCACGATTTGATGAGTTAGGGGTGCCAGGGTGGCTAGGCAGTTCCCCCTCTGCTGTGTCTTCCCCATTCATGATTTCCCTCAGCTGAATGGCTGCTGATTGGCTGTAGGTACCTGTGATGAAAGACAATGGATTGGGGATGAAGATAATGAAGAGGCAACAGAACATAGACAAGATGGTGCAGGAATAAGAGATGAGATGAGACAGAGACAGCGAATAGAATTAAACTCACTCACATGGGAGTTTGCTTAACTCTGACAATAAAACAGAAGGCATCGCAGGAGGGAATCTTAACACTTTAATCCATGCCACAGTCTGCCACACAACCAGAAGTAAGCGCTCCCTTCTGCTCTCCATCATCTGCTTCTCTACTGAATTCTTTTATTCCCAAGTGTCTCAATGAAGGTTCCACTATTGATACCTGATAGATGGCAATCTGCAACCTAATCTGATTATATTTACAGTTTTACAGTAAAGGGACGTAAACCTGGATATAGTTCTAGCCAAAGTAGGTCTTTATTTTCCCCACTGTACCTGAAACAAGTTGCAAATGCACGAAAACATAACATAGGTGTCATGGTCTAGGCAAGGGGCGGTATACTCTGGTACTCGATCATCTAAAACCTACTGGACAGTGGCCCTCAAAGGACTAAAGTTTGACATTCCTGGTCTAGAGGTTTTGGGTTGGATTTTGCTGTTTTTCCTTTCTGACCCTCAGTTGTTCTGATTTCTAGTTTTTTTCTGCAGGGTTATCTCTTTCTGTTTTCATTTCCTGTTCAAAGCACCTGGTCTTTCTTTGATTGTCACACCTGGCCCTCATTTGGTTATTACCCCTCAGTGTTTACATACCTCTTAGGGCTGGGATATATTTGCTATGAACACAAGAGTACATGTCAACATCCTGCTATGTTTGTGTATATACTTGCTGCAAACGATGGAAGCACGGCGTGGCAAAAAACGCTCACTGATGGATGTCAAAGCAAGGGGGCGTACACAGCACTTGGACTTTAAAATAGTGAAAAGGTCAATCTACCGGTGTATTTCAGGGTCATCAACCCCCAAAATACTTCCAATTTGTTGCCAACTGTTAAGGCACAAGTGTTCATCACTGTACAATGGGTATAAATAAACTCATAAAGATGGTGGTAGTTGCAGACAAAGTCCAAGAGAAGGTCTTCAAAACCATCGACCATTGTGTTTACATCGGACCTGTCGTTTTCAAGCTTTTGTTTGCATGAGCACCTCTAGCATTCAAGTCAATATTTCAATGCGCGTCCATAACACATTACCTCGCGTCAACACAAGTGGACTACATGCCAAGCGAATGCTAGGAACACGTGGCAGTCATGATATGTACGTGGACGTGTCGCTAACAGCAAGTAAATCCCAGTTTTTAGCCAGTTTTGTCATTTTTATTATGAACTTACCTGTATTCTGTCAAGGCAGTGTTTTTTTTTTTTTTGTTATATTGTAATATAACATTTTAATATGATAACAATAATAATAACAATATAATATTGTCTTTATCTACATCTGTCTGCCCCCTGTCTGTTTCAAGCACCATTTGGGTCCTGCCTCTACATCCATACCACACCCTGATAGAAGTAAATGTTTCTATACAAATGCAACATGCTAAGTGAAAAGCTTGTTTATTGTCAATATTACTTAAATTTCTTGTAGCCTACTGTAAACAGCAAAAAGTATCTGTTCTCGATGTGTAATCATTGACATTTTGCAGGTACAGAAATTATGAGGGAAGTTAAAACATTTAATCCAAACTTGTGTATGAGGATAAATATTTATGGGCTGAACCAGAGAACTTCCTAAGCTGATGGGTTAAAATCAGGCAACCATAGTGTTCACCTTGGTCGAAGTCTGCTCTACAATGGCTCCAGTTAGTAATTCTGAGGATTTGAAGAATCACTCAAATCTATTAGGGTGAGTCAGATATCACAGAATACAACCATAATCTATTGAGGACACAAGTATCTTTGGTGAGTACTTGCATCACTGAACTAGTGAATCACCAGTAAACTTTGTCTGGATTCCCCGAATTGCAAATAAATCCTCAATCACTGCCTCCTCCCACTTCATCAATCGGGCCCAGCTGTGCATCTCCTCATAATCTAAATAATAAAATAGCAGATGAGCTCTGAATTGCTCATCCCAAAGTCTGCTTCTTTATTATGGGGAACCACATAATTTTAATTAGGCTTCAACTCAACTTTGTTTCAAAAGCTTTATTGTCCAACAACTGCCAGCCAAACACCTCTATAATGGGAAAAGAGCAATTCGGATTATGTAAAACAACATCAACAACATTGTGTTCTTCAGGCATGGAAACAAATGAATGGTCTGTCAATGTTAGTGCATCATCCTTCACTACTGATTATCATAGCTTCTTAACACTTCCCTGCTGCTCCCTCTGTTGTTGTTCCCTACAGCTGATGACACTGGTGTTGTATATCCATCAATGGTAAGTTGAACATATTGAGATCATCCCCTCATGCTCTCATCAGCACACAGGTGCGATTCTTATCCATTTGGCAGGCTTCAGTCAGTCTATACCACATATAGACAAAAAGGGGGGCTTCCAGGTGCGACAGCTTTTGGGCAATACTAAATGCAAATATTTGTGTCTACATTTATGTATTTAAAGGTATGAATGAAAAAGTAGGCCTTTAAATTTTCTTTAACATCTAACTATGAGCAGGTGAATAATATCTTTTAATTAGTAAATCTAAACTTGACCACAGAGGTGGTAGCGGGTGGTTGCCCCCCTTAAGGCCAAGACTATACTTGCTAGCTCTCGGGTGTTACTGTGGAACTACATCTGTTACTAGAGGATTCCACCAACAGACGAGATAGAGTTTCAGAATTTAGGGTGTAAACAAGGGATCTCAAGCTCTGGTTCTCAAGGGCCACTGTACTGCAGATTTTAGATGGGCCAGAGCTTGAGATCCCTGATGTAAACAAAATGTTATAAATGGTCAAAATAGAGGAGGCTAGCATTTGGTCATTTTGAGATCACAGCTTGATCTGTTTCTAAAGTTGCTGATTTCATAACAAATGTATGATTATTTAAAAAGAAAAATTCAAGTCAGCAAATTATTTGCTTTAATGTTAGTTAAAAGTTAATGTTATGCATTCATACTTGCCAAAAAGAATTTCTCGGCCAAACAACCCGTGACTGACTGGCAACTCCTTCTTAACAGTTCATCCCATCACCTACCGCATCCAAGTGACCCCACGCTGCAAATCACCATGACAACCAAAATAAAACAAATCATCCACCCAGTGATCATTACTCCAAACATGTTTTATGGCTCCTACATATGGTTTAAAAAAAATTTATTAAAAAGGTAGAGACTATAAATAGGGGAAATTATCTGTCGATGCAGTAGTAGACTGACACGAGAAAAATATCTTAAAACAAAACAAGTTGTTGAACATTCATTTCAAGTCCCTTATTAAATGAAAGAACCCTGAAAACTAACCTGTCAGCTTCTTTGTCGCTTTGAGAGAAAATGTTCTTAAAACAAAATAATTATTCTCCTTCATTTATGAATGAAACACATGAATGAACAAACGATTTACATAAACAAATCAAATTATAAAAGACTGCACCTGTAAAGCAGACTAAAATATGACAATCACTTTCTGTAATGATAAATGTGTGTGTCCATGCATGGTGCTGTTACTGTCATGCAGTTTTTAATCCATTAAAAAACAGTGAACAAAAAGAAAATAATTCAATCGGTTTAAACAATTAAAGCAATTTCTTTGCTGATCATTTCTGGTTACTAATAAATAACTTCTAACCCACTGTACATGCAGATATGAAGCAGGCTAGGATACTTTAGTACAAAGACTCTACAAGTCAGTGTTTTCTTTTCTGTTCAGAATGAGGTGGCACTTTTCAACTAACACTAAATGACAGGTGTAAAATAGCTGTTGCAAGTATGTAACACCCCCAACCCCCCTGCCCAGCCCCACCATCCCTCTTACAGCTTAGACCGGATCAAATTAGCCGGCTGAGGGGCCATCGATCCCATGCCAACACAAACAGCAGTGACAGTATTATAGGTGTGGAGGTCTCTCTGTGGGGAGGAGGGGTGTACCAGCTATGGATGGTTGCTTCTGAGAAATGCCTGGTGGGCTGACTCAGGCAACAGTGAAGTAAAAACAGTTAAATGGGTGATGAACGGGGGGGGGGGGGATTTACTATTCTCTTATTATAGGAAAGAATGATATGAAGAAAAGCCAGAAATACTACTAGTGCTTAAATTACTCATGTCATCATATAACAGCATTCCAGAGATAGGGAGCAGTCACCGGTTTGTTTCCATGCCTACAGATATCCTTTCTTTGGGAATTCCCACAAGGAAAATGTAAGGGCCATTTGTGTAATGATGCGAGAACAACAACTAGATGTTGGAAGAGTGGGACTATGTGGGTGTAATAATAGAGTAATGGTTTGGTACTATACAGAAACATTTATAAGGTACATTAATTTGTTAAAAATGCTAAATTTGATCAGAAGAAAAAAATAAAAGAATCTTACCTTTTTTCTCACGTTCATTTAGTGATGACTGAGAGGTTGAAGAAACCACGGACTCCTCTACAACTTCTTGTGGAGAAGGTCTCAGAGTAGTTGGGGGAAATGATAATAATGGGCTGGTAGAAGGAGATCCACAGACATTGTCTGTCTCTCTTGTCCCCAGTGTAAGAAGCACAAGCCCCTGGGTTTGGCAGTCTGTGTGATTTCGGCACTTCATCGAACTGGACTTCAAATCTGAAAACGTCCCCTTCGTGCACGGCTTACAGACTGAGTCCTCTGTTTCAGTTCCCCGCTTTTTCACCCTGGTGCCTGGAGGGCACAGGGAGTGGGGTCGACACTCACTGCCACTGTCCCCTGACAAGAAGCTGTTTGGTGGACATGTGCAGACGCGGTCCTGGGTGGCCGTGCAGGGCGTTTTCTCAATGAAGCCCTCAGGACACCGATCCCGGCAACGATGGCATTGCTGGACGCCATTCTCCCGTCGTGTGAAGGTACCCTCGGGGCACGGGCTACACTCCCTCACAGCTGTTGGAGAGCAGTGGACAGAGACGTATGTGCCTGCCGGGCACTTATCACAGACCAGCTGGGTGCCCGAGTCTCGGTCGGTGTGCTGATAGTGGCGTGGAGAGAGGAGGGGCTGGTCATCTGTGCTGGTTGTGGTCAAAACCCGAGCTGAGATACCAGCCACGACTGTACATAAGAGCTAAGAATGAAGAGAGGAGGCAACAGTTAGAATAAAGAAGTTTTCAAAAATGTCCTTTTTTCAGATTAGTTTTACAGGATCCAGCAGAAAGTTATCACAGATCCAACTGTTCAAATCAACTAACATAGTTAGACTATCACTAAGTAAGACCTCAGGTCTTCTGTACTCAAGCAGCAGACTCTGTAACCATCTAAAGCTGGATTTATACTCGTGCAGCATCTGGTGAAGGTTGGTTACGCTGTCACTGCCGTAGACTCCACGTAGTCCGCAGAGGTTTAACGTGCACCTCCTTCAGACCTGACGTGCACCTCTGCTTACGCCCAATTACTCCCTTGTGATTGGACAGTTTGCGATTACATATTTTCCGATTTCTACGTAATCTCTGAATTTTTGTGGTAAATGCCATTTTTATTTGCTTGTGCTGTATATTTTTTAAAAAAAGTATTATTTCTTTGTTTGCTTCCACAAGCTTGTGAAGACACCATAGCTGTTCTAAAACAGGAAATGCCTGCTGGATCCATCAAAAGAACTCTGCCCGTTGGAGTTTACTAGCCAACAATGGGCCTACTGCCGCCTTCAAATTCAGCAGAGAAACTGAACACAACACCGTAACCCTTGAGTGCAGGCGCCAAACTACAAACTGGGGTTACCAAGTTTCAAGGAAAGGCCAGACAAGGCAGGTTTATTTGTATAGCACATTTCATGTTTGTTCCACATTAGAGGAGCATAAAAACTGAACGCTGCCTCTCCAGGTTTAGATCTGACTCTCGGAATCATCACTTTGTATCAAAGGGGACAAGACTCATTTACAGACACTCAAAATAAATGTGTGTATTCATGTGAATATGACACCCCCACCACAGAAGAAAACAAGTGTGAAGTTACAAAGATACTAGAAAAGCTCTTTCTCTTTACATTTCTTTCTGCCATTTGGATTTAGAAGTAAACAAGGGTATCTTTTTATTGAATCACATCAATCCCAGCATTTTGTCTCTTTAAACTGTGGCTGTGTGTCATAACCGCATATCCAAGCTTGTCTTGTTTTCATTGTTGTTGTTTTGACTCATTAGACTCCCCTCACTCTTTTGCTGGGAATCCAACAGCTCACTGGATTTAGGGAAATGACCCACACATGTCTGGGTTTACACACATTGAGTCATGTTAGTGTTTTCGTGTACGAGGGCTGACAGTGCAACTCTGCTTTGTAACTATGAGCTGAAGTCTTTTACTGCTTTTGCAGACTATTTTGAAGCCAGACAGCACCGGACGAGCCGGCAAATGTAGCCAGAGAGATGGAGGTCTGAGCTTCACTGCTTTGGCAGCTGCCTCCACGACCCAAACCTGGATTAGCGGCAGAAAATGGATGGATGGATGGATGGATGGATGGATGGATGGATGGATGGATGGATGGATGGATGGATGGAT
>JBAGKP010000025.1:3640890-3652781 GCA_037177255.1 Melanotaenia maccullochi | reverse complement strand
CTTGATCAAGTCTTACCCCCCAAAGACTTCAGACTTGACTTGGACTTGCAAAAAATGACTTGTGAACATCTCTGGTCCGCGTTAACAGAGGAAGTGTGTTGTTGTAACGTAATGCTTAAAAAATTACTTAAGTGCAGACAAGTGCAGATTTGCTGTTATCAGAAACAGTATCAAGCATCTTGCTGCTTTACTGTTTTTGCTGCTTGTGTTTAGACTGTAAAGTGAGATTGATATGATTTATTGACTATTAAATAAACTCCAATTTTCATTCATTTTCATGACAGAAATATTAACTGCTACTGTTTTTTTTTAAGAGGGAGTTAGGTTAAGTGTGTAAAAAATACATGATGTTGGCTTCTCTTGAGGCTCTTATGGCTCAAAAATGATAATTTAATCTTCTTTCTTTAGACTATTTTGTCTGTACTCTGCCTCAAAAGCATCATCTGACCACATTATGTGTCATTCATCAACCCCAATGTACAGGCACCAAGTCGGGGGACAATGAGTATTCGCACACTTGCTCGGCACCTCTCGCCGGGAGCAACTCCAGAATGGAAGAGGGTCCAGCCCCTCTTGAGGACAGTGGTTCCAGAGCTCAAGCCATCCATTGAAGTGAGTCCAACTATATCTACCCCATGGGCAAAGGCCCGGCCACCAAGCGCTCGCCTCCATGCCCCACCTCCAGGCCTGGCTCCGCAGGGGGACCCCGATGGCCCACGTCCGGGCAAGGGAAACCCTGGTCCTTGCTTTGCATTATAGGGGTGATTTGAGCCACACTTCGTCTGGTCCCTCCCCTAGACATCTGTTTGCCGTGGGTGATCCTACCAGTGGCATGAGCCCCCGACAACATAGTCGCTAGGATCGTCAGGACGAACAAATTTCTCCACCACGAAAGGGGGGCGACTCAGGAAGAAGAAAATGACGAAGTGGTCTTGTTTTTCCAAACAGCAAACTCACAAGTTTCAGAGGACCCTGAGATTTCAGATTTAAAGATGTCTTTGCTCAGTACCACGTGTAGTTCATTATTGTCCTTATTAAAATTCTTTAAAATATTTTTTGTGGCAGCTGATTTCATGGTGCACATTTGTACAATGGGGGTTTGTGATTTTCTAGCTTTTACATGGCATGTGTAGATGCTCACAAATTGGCTGCTTTGGAGGTGCCCATTTTTTTCAAGTTGGTGCAAGTTGATTGTTTTATTGCTCTTGAAGCATTTACAAAGACAATAACTACAGTTGTCTGTAAAATAAAATAAAAGTTCAGAATACAGCAAATGAGCAACCTAAATGTTTAAATAGTAAAGAAAACTTATTGTACTTAAATGTATAACCACTTAGAGTAATATGAGAAAAGAAAGAAGTGAGCAAGAAAAAGAAAAGGTAAAAAAAGGACATACTAGGTTAAAGTCTATGTCAACATATTAAGCATATTACACACAAACAAATTTTTAATTGCTTTTTGCTTTTGAGAATAATGTTTAGAGATGATGCAATGTTTGTTTGAATTTGCCAAAGAAAACAATGACGCATGGTTTCCTACCTGTAAAATTTGCACATATGAATATGAAATTTGGCCATAATAATGAAAAGATTAATTAAGCACACACTGGGACTGTTGTGCAAATTCTTCGCTACAAGACCAATAATACATGCTTCCAAAATAAAGCAAAAAGATCATCAATTTTAACATGAATCAGATTGGAAATCTTTTACCATAACACTTTTACAAGTAGGAAGTCAAGACCATTTCAGGGGAGCAACTAAAAGGAAAAGAAATGGAGAGGCAGGGCAACCTTGCCTAACGCCTCTTGATAAACTCAATCTTTTCCCAGCTTTTAATTTAATAGAGCTATTACATCTTTTGTAAAGTGTGACGATAGCTGAATGGAAGTAATCCCCAAAACAGATTTTCTTTAAAGATTGTAAAATGAATTGATGCTCCGCTGTATCAAAGGAGTTATACAAGTCTAGAAATAACATCAAACCTTTATCATTTACAATTTCTGGATAATCAAGCATGTCCAACACTAGCCTGATATTTTTTAATATGTATCTTCTGGACATAAAGTCTGACTGGTTCTCAGCTATTAATGAGTACAATACCATGTTAAGTCTTTTGGCTAATATGGAAGCAAAAATCACGTTTTTACTGGTTTACTGGTGACTGGCTGGTGGTAGACAGCGTTTATACTTTATCTATGCAGGGATGGGTCTAGAAAGTTCTTATGGGGGGCCAGGCAGGAGCACTGACCAGAAAAAGGGGGTCAGAAAGGAGACCTTTTTTTTTAGGTCTAGATTTTATGAAATATTGAACTGATATCGAACTGATTATTACATCAGAAGAAGTGAAGAAAAACTAGTAATAAAAACAGCCAATGTTCAGCTTTGTCAACAGGTGTTTACTTTGGGTGATGCTGCTGTAGGACTTTTATCACTGCTGCACAAACATTCACACTTCAATGATAAAAGGAAAAAGCTGTTTTTTTATCCAGATCATCTGTTTTATGAGAGTTTCTTCATCAATGTTGACTGCTTAACTATCATCTCATCTGGTGGTTTTATGACAATAGAGTAAAAACAAGCTAATTTCAGGCATAGTTGCAAATGGTCATTAATCATGATTAATTTGTAAGCTGTGATTAATCTGATTAAAAATGGACTGGCAGACCCCCCTCTTCAAAAAAGGGGACCAGAGGGTGTGCTCCAACAACAGGGGGATCTCTCTGGTAAGGTCTATTCAGGGGTGCTGGAGAGGAGGGTCCGTCGGATAGTCGAACCTCGGATTAAGGAGGAGCAGTGTGGTTTTTGTCCTGGTCATGAAACAGTGGACCAGCTCTACACCATCTTCAGGGTCTTTGAGGGGGCATGGGAGTTTGCCCAACCAATCTACATGTGCTTTGTGGACTTGGAGAAGGCATTCGACCGTGTCACCCGGGGGCTCCTGTAAAGGGTATTCCGTGAGTGTGGAGTGCTGGACCCGCTTGTATGAGCTGTCTGGTCCCTGTACAATCGGTGTCATTGCTGGCAGTAAATCAGAATCGTTTCCAGTGCGGGTTGGACTCCGTCATGGCTGCCCTTTGTCACCAATTCTGTTCATAACTTTTATGAACAGAATTTCTAGGCTCGGCCGAGGTGTTGAGTGGTTCCGGTTTGGTGGCCTCAGGATTGGGTCTCTGCTCTTTACGTAGGCTACAGAATGTGCTCCGTAGTTAGGTTAATTGGTCACTCTAAATTCTGCGCCCTGCGATGGACTGGTGACCTGTCCAGGTGTACCTGCCTCTCACTTCCTAAATGGACGAAGCGGTACAGAGAATGGATGGATGTTTTTTGTCATTGTTTTTGTTGATATAGAACATGGAGGACCAGGAGCACACACACATGTTCATCTATGTTAGTGTTCAGATGAGCCCAGGCATCTTTCTCATCTATCTTTACTCTCCAGTCAGCACTGAGACTGTGTAATCAGCACTGTACTGTATCATCTTCCAGCCTGAGAGCAGTAATTACCTTCTTACGTGGATCTCATCACAAACATGAAGCCCTCTTTTACTGCCTGCTGAGATCACACAGTAATTATTACATCGCCTCTTCTTCAGCTCCAAATGCCACTTAACTCATTCAGATAATTACTATCATCTTCTGCAGGCTTTGCACTGTGTTTACAGTGGCGTCTACTGAAACTGTCCTGAGCTTCTGTTCTTTACGGCTGGCCTGAGCTGATCTGGAACAGCTGATATGAGAGATTCTGGACGTCCAGTTACCACCTCTGCTTCTAATCATTATATTTAGAGTCATGCAGCCTGGTATTTGTTTAGGTTTAATGTTAGCTACCTGCTCCAAGTCAAACATCCAACTGGTCATAGATGATATTCATTCAGAGAGCAGACTCAGGAGTGGTTCTCTGGCCAGGAGTCCAAATTCAATTACAAATGTTTCTGATGAAGAGGTCTTTATCATACTTAAAAAATACTTTTGTTTATGTTTATGATAATATGTTTTTGTCCCACAAATATAATGTGAGATTCATCCTCCCAGATGCCACACATCTGTCCATACAGGCCTAAATGAGCTATCATCATGTTGGAACCTGAAGGGGTCAGGACAGTTTCTCTGCAGGTATGGTCTGTTACGTTGGCAGTAAGGCCCTACTCAACTTTATTTGTATAACTAAAGTCACAACAAAGTCACCTAAAAGGCACGTCAAAAACTAAACCTCATCAAAGGGTTTATTTTTCTCCCTCCTGTCTGAAATGACGCACCCAAAATAAATGAATTATATCATCACAACTATAAGGACTGTATGTATAATCTTTGTCTCAACAGAAAGAATCAAAATCAACAAACATACTGTGTCAGAGTAAATGTACCGGAAACACAGAAGGAAATGTAAATGGTTATCTCCTCCTAAAAGAAAACCACTTTACTTTCAATGAAAATCAGAAGATAGTAGCCCAGTTCATCTAGGAATGAGTAAAGTAAAATCTGATGAGGAACTGTGCTACAGTAGAAGGTAAAAGTGAACCTGAGCAAGTTTCCAGGTGTTTAATCAAAGTGTTACGCCAGTAAAAATCTCAGGAAGCCATCAGCTGATGATGATGATGGACACCTCTATCAATGGTCAGAGTCAGGAGGATCCAGGGATAGCCCCACATTCACCTTAGAAACACCACGAGGATCCATAATCCTTCACTGTAAACCTCCTTCATCTCCAAGGAAACCAGCAGGACCTTCATGGTTCATTTCAAAGGCAGAGTCGTAGGAGAAACATTAGCAGAGTTTTTAGAGCTGGAATCAAACTTTTCTCCACAAACATCAACAGTAAGACCTGGTTTCTGGTTCTGGCTGCTAGCTCCAGAGTTTCTGTCCCACCGTGATGAGACAGACGTCTCTGGAACCAGCAGAGTCTCTGCTGTCATGTGACTCCTTGTTTGTGTGGAAAAATTATCAGAAGCTCTAAAGTGGACAGAGATGTTCTCCTGGTTTTCTACATTCACATATAACTGCTTGGGGTTTGAACTGTGTTTGGTTTGGATGCTGATGCCTTGTCTTTTAGCTGAGTTTCTCCCATCATGTTGGTATGCTACATGTTAGCATTGCTGCTTCCTGGTGTCTAAAGCATCTTCTAGACTGTAGGATCTCATGCTGGTCAAGGAGAGGTTCATCAGCTGAAGGCAACTCATTGAGATGTATTTGTATTGGACATGTTTGATGGTTTTATGCTGATGACTGAAAGTGAGGAGTGTGAGGAGTCCACCTCCTGCCTCCTTATGAGGATGTCTCCTCTGACATGCAAATATTCATGAGTCATATTTCCATGCGGGTACTTTACAGGAGGTTTTTATGCTTCATATTTAAAGGTGTGAACAGATACCAGTATGGTCATTTTGATTTAAGGACTTGTTGCATGAACCACACATATTTGTCTGGATTAACATCTTCTTGTTGGTTTCTTAGATAGGTTTAATTAACAGGAAAACCACAGTGTGAGGCCAAATGTTTCCAACCACCACTGCTTCTCAGTCTGAACTCAGTGAGGTGTCTTTCTGCCTGAGAGGCTGACGCACTCAGGAAATCCATAAAATCCTCAGCCCAACAATAAAAGCTTTAATAATAATAAAGCAACATGTCGAAGGTTTATGACAATTTTAGCTGATGCTGAAACTTGTCAGCAGTTTTTATTAGTCATGTTTCTCTTTGTTTTTCTTTCTTTTCTTTGGTATTTTAACAGATTTAGTCATTTAAAGGAAGAATCCCCAGCAAACAGCAATCTGACAGAGAGAAGATGCTGTAAGGTTTATTTTATTTTATTTGCCTCCCAAAAAAAATGTTAAAAACATTTAAAAAAAAAGATTGAAAAGGAGAGTCTTACAGTTCTTCTTAAAATCCCTTTTTATCCGTATTTTGGACAAACGTTCACAAAAAACAACCCAAAAAACTTTGGACTGAAACACAGAAAAATGTTGGACCAGAAAAAAAATCTTTTAACAGAAAGAACTGGCTGGGCCAGTTACCACCATCATCCAGAGGAACACAAACACCTGGAAACACCTGGAAAGGTTTTCCTTTAACAGAGGAAATTTTTGAGAAGTGCCATCAGGGACAGTAGGAAACTGAAATAGTTTAGGGTGAACAAGGACAATTTCACCACATTCTACTGAGTTTTTATTTAAGTTTTTATTGTAATATGCTCGTCTTTCACCTGCTGGTACTTTTCTATCATACAGAACAGGAACCCTCTGCTCAATGTGGTCAAGGTCTGCTGGTAAGAACACTTCCAGGTTTCTGTAACCAGCAGACTGTAAACCTGGCATGCAGGTTTACAGTCTGGTTTAAAGACCCCTCCCATGTTCTGTTTCCAAAATTGAATTGAATTGAATAGGACAAAAATATTCATCTCTTCCTGAATGGTGGTTACTGATGGATGAAATGACCCTGACTCCATTTTCTGTGTGAGTTCAGTAAAATCTTTTGAAAGAAGCTGAAACAGAAGCAGACAGATCATTTGTTTTGTGACAGATTGCTTTTTCTTCTTCTTTTTTCTGAATGCTGAATGGAAAAGAGCACATTTCTATTTGTACACATTAAATCAGGATATAGTGTAAACCTTCCTCCTATTTAGAGTCTTAAACTAAATATTACTATTTTTACTACTTCGTTATATTTTGCAGGATAGGACAGTCTGACTATCAAACTTACACACCTTTGGGTATTCATGTTTTCCTTGACAGTTTTGAAGATGAAAACAGTTCACGTGTTCTTTCTGAAGATGATCACTGGATCTATGATTGATCCTGATTTGCAGGATGCTGCTGGATCATGAATCCAGTGTATTATTCTGTTCCACACCGCTGATGTTGGAGTCTCAAACATGAGCAGATTAAAACTGCTTCTTGTGGAATAAAGTTTACCTTGTTGTTCCTACTGCCTGGATTTATTTAAAATATTATCTGAGACACAGTTTAGGATCAACATGATTAATAACCCAGGTTAAAGCCTAAAATCCAGTCCTGGAATCTCCCTGCTCCTCTTTCTCTGATTCCTTTTCCAAGAAACAAGCAGGTGCCCTTTTTCAGCAGAGGTGGACAAATATAAGCCTGAGTCTCCTGATGAAGTATGTCACATTCAGAGAGGCAATTTGGTGTAAATCCAGTTTTTGTGTTTTTAGTTTTTAGTTTTTTTGGGTGGTGGTGGGTGGGGGGGGTTTGGGTTAGTCAAGATTTTCCTGCTGTTGAAGTCGCTCCTTCAGACAACACTGAAAGAAGTGATGAACCAGGACAGAAATCCAAGTTACAAATAAAATGATAAATGTTGTTGTCTCATCTTCTCATGGACACATTTAGTTGTTTAAATTTTGTTGAATTTAAAATACACAGACAATCTGGGAAAAACTCTGTAAAGAAGTGAAGCTTGTTATGTTGCTGGTTTTCCAGGAACGTTGGACTCTGGCTTCCTTCCACAGCAAGACGGAGCTGCTCCTCTGACCTCCTGTGTAACATTCCTGAAGGACATCCTGAGGATGAACAATGGCAGAGAACAAAGTTAATCAGCAGTTCCCAAGCTCCCCTCCATCCCCATGCTCCGCCCCGACAATAATACAAGGATGGACATGACACTGAGCTAACACTGCACTGTTTGAGACCCACCCCACAGGATCTGTTCAAACATGTTCAACAGATCTACAAATACCCTAAAGAAGGAAGAGGTCCACTCATACCTCTCTGTGGAAGATTACAGAGTACAGATGTTACAGATTAACATCAATATGAGCCCCAGTCTTTATTAAACTGGATTTGCTGTCAAAGACTAAACTCATTTTAAGCCTACTTATTTTTTTTAATTGCAACATCATCAAAAAAGAGCAAAGAACATCAGGAAAGATCAATAAGTTGTTTTAAAACTGTACAAAATGTCTTGGGGGGGTACATGCAACATTTAACACTGATCTTTTGACATTTTGTCTACATAAAACATTTTTTTGGCCAATGATTAAATAATGTGTAGGGCAGTGTTTATCTCTTTATAAAGCAATAGCTGAATAAATATGTCTAAAAAGACACAAACACGAATGTGGTGGAAAAGACTGGTTGGCAGTGGGCGTGGCTGGTCTTTCCAGGAGATTCTGATTGCTGAATCACTGTAAGCATCATCAGTCCTGCTTGTGGTTAGCAAAGGTTTCCTGTGACAGCTGCTTGATTTTGTGGCAGTTTGCCTGCCCTGGTTGGGGCAGCCTGCATTGGTTCTGCCTTTGTCAGGTTGTTGAATGTCCAGTTTGTAGACACGTAGGTCGGCTGGAAGCTGTGAGCTGGATTTTGCTCCGGCATTGATGGATGTTCTGCTGTCTTGTCCGGGTCCATTTTCTTGGGTCCCACCTTGTCTGGACCAAGTGCCTGACTGGGCTTGTGCTAAGTTGTCTGGACTACAACCTGCTTTTATGGACTTGCACGGTTTGGATTAGTTTGTTATGTCGGACTTATGATTTTGTTAGCATGTGCCGTGTTTCTTTAATAGGTTGTTTGTTTTTTAAGCCATGCAGGACCCCCGGCCTATGGTGACTGTAGGGGATTGATAGCAGCTCTTGTTGTGTCATGATTTTAAGTTTGTTGAATAAACATTTGAGTTTTTAGGCAATCTAAATCTGTTGTCCTGGTGTATTAGAACCTGCGGTTCCTTTTCATATATTTACTGGGATGAAATTCCCCAGTTGGCTTTGTCACCTAACCCACTTGCTTGCCACACAAAAAAAAGGACAAACCTGGCTTTGGGCAAAACCAATGTGCGCTTCCAGCTCCCTGCTTTGCACGTCATGCACTGAGTTTCCCATGCATCACCACCAAGATAAAAATGGGAATTGTTTTTTTTTTTTTTTTTTTTGAGTAGTCAGGCATTTTTAAAGAACGATTAATTGATTCATGTTCTAATAATCTATCTCCAAATGGAAATTGTAAAACATGAGACATAATTTTTATACATTTATTTTCATAAACAGGTGTTTTTTCTACATTATGTTAACATTGTGTTGACCCTAAAGTCTTTATGGTCCAGCAGGTAGATGAGAAAGTGGGTCAGGGAGATGGGGTTGCTTTAAGGGCTGCCTGTTATGCTGTGTGAGCTAAACACTGCACCCACAGCATCATTCAGCAACAACAAAACCAGTTATTTTCCTCATCTCTCCTTCTAGTCTTTTTGCTCCTGATGCAACATTTCTCAGGGTTAAATAACAGTTCTGGCCTGGTCTTTTGCCTCCACTATTGGTAAATACTCCACAAACAGCTTCTAAACTTTCCACTTCCACAGGAGGCAGAGGAGAGGTGATTACTTCCAAGTTAAACAGCAGTTAGCTTCAGGGTGTTGGCTTGTTTTACCCAGCAGTGGTGAAGCAGACACAGGACTCTGCTGGAACTAGCAGAGCTGAGTGGTGTTTATTGCTAAAGCTGGTAGCAAAAAATTCACCACTAAACAGGAAGTTTCTCACAGCGACTTTCTCTGCAACACCCCCGTCCATGCATCGTGTGTCCCTGTCCTCTCCAGCCGTCTACTTGCACTTTGACCAGTTCATTAGTCATGCATGTCCCTAGTTTCTTCCCCAAGTTGTCAAAGCCATTATTCAAAAACATGAACCTCGTCTTCATCTCGTCTTATGAAAGGCTGTTACATCGTCAAGAAGGAAGAAACTTTTTCTTGTTCTCGTGGATGAGATGGTGACAGTTTTCGGCTTGTTCTCAACACATCAGCTGAGCAGAACTTTTTTCTCATGAGGATCCGAGAAGTATTGTGTGATTGGTCGGACATTTGAGGTGGGCGTAGTTAACGTGGAAAGGTATGAAGCCGAAAGTTGTGGCTTCCACATTTTCCACCAGCTGATCGAGGTGATGAGACGGTACGTAAATGTAAACATGTGGTAAAGTGGATAAAATAAGTGAGGGTGGGGAGTGAAATGCAATTCAAATCCAATTTAAACGTATTTGAGACTGAGATAGAACAATATCCCTGACGATTTTCTGGCTGGACGTATTTATTAGCTCTCAGAAAGAGGACGTGTTCAGGTAAAAGGATGTTTGGTCATCCTATGTTAGCATGTCTGTTAGTGTGGCCGTTAGCCTGACTATTAGCGTGTTAGCCTATTATTCCAGGATTCATTTAATTGAGCAGCTTCAGTAGTTTGATATTAAAGCAGTTCTTTAATTTAAAAGTTTAGCTCAGAGAAATTCTTCATGTCTCAGATGTTAACACTATGCAAACACTTCAAAAACATATTTTTGTTGCTCTCACAGAGAAAATCTGGATTTAATGGACTCTCCCTTTTATTTATTTGACTTCACACATCTGGTCAAACAGCCAGAAACAAAGATCAGAGGTTGTTTGTTGACAGATGGAGCCATCTGTGCTGCTTTCTTATCTCCATGCTTTCAGCTGGCAGAGGGGCCTTAGATGGGATCAGAATAACAGAAAGGTGGATCCTTTAACTCTGAAATGAATAACACTGCAGTCACCGTGAGCATGGGCTTCACGCTGCTGAGCTGAGGAGGAGAAAAACAGCAGAGCTGTAGCTGAGCCTTTCTGAGATTTAACCAACAACAGCACTGTTAGAGATCATCTACCATCCAGAAACACAGAAACAAAAATGATCAACTCACGTATGACAGGTACAGCAGGTCTGACACAAACAGGTTCGGGAGGTCTGAATGGTCTCTGAGGTCACTGAGTTTGTCGCTTCAGGGCAATATTTCTACAGAAAGAAAAATAAGGCTTCAGATCTAGGGGTTTACACACAACCAAGATTTCACTGTGACAATCTCTGACCCTCTCTATCACTCTGTCTGTTGTCACGAAGCTCCACCAGGCTGGAAAACTGCTCCCGGATCAGTGGGAGGAGTTCGGATATCATTCCTTGTTCGTAGAAGTGGTTCTGAGAAGAACTCCATACATTTATCTTTTCTTCCAAACAGAAGGAAGTAAATCTGAGAATGCATCTTTACTTTAATCTTCATTGTTGAACATTTTCATCATGAAGGTTTTAATGATCCAGGTCATGACTGACCTATTTAAAAGGAGCTGCTGCTGACAGGAAGATCTCAGGTTCAATATCATTTAAGTAGATATGACTTCAACATCAGGCCGAAGCAAGTTCTCTGGATTTAGATGGTTTGGATGGTTTACAGAACAACAGAACCTGAACAGAAGTTCAACCACTTCAGCAGTTGTTTATGGTATCAACAAAAAGAAAACTGAAGTTATTTCATTTGGTCCAAGCTGTACCAATGTTTCCCTCTTTTCTCACTTTGGTTCCTTACATTGAAAGCTTATAGGTTCATGTGGATTATGATTTTAATTTCAGCAGTCTCATTAGTTCCGCTTCTTTCAGCTAAGACCCTATGCTAGCTTGGAAGAAATTAGAAAAGATCATTTCTGCCTTTGTCACAACCCGGTATTGATCTCAGGGCATTGGCTTGAATTCATTATGTCTGCAAAGTACATTGAGATGACTTTGCTGTGAATTGGTGCTGTATAAACAAAACTGAACTGAACTGAACCTGCACGGATGACTGTAATGCTCTCTTTGTTGGGGTAGGCAACCTTCCATTTCTGGCCTACAGCTGCCCCAAAATCACAGTAGCTCTGTTTCTGGTCACAGTGGGTCCAAGCTAAGTTATTTAAGATCATTCCCTGCACCTTTACCAGAGCAATAGTGTTGGGTTGTGGTGGGTTTTATCTCCCTGTACTGTTCTCCACACTCCAACTCTAACATTCAAACTGACCAAAGCATCCAAACAGTGTTGTCTAAATGTAAACATAACACACAAGTAGAATATATATTTATATATAGATAGATAGATAGATAGATAGATAGATAGATAGATAGATAGATAGATAGATAGATAGATAGATAGATAG
>JBAGKP010000025.1:3584906-3597975 GCA_037177255.1 Melanotaenia maccullochi | reverse complement strand
TAAACACGTACCTTCAGGCTCTGAGCCCATACCTTTTGGTTCTGAGCCCATACCTTTTGGTTCTGAGCCTGTACCTTCAGGTTAGGTTCTGAGCCCATTCCTTCAGGCTCTGAGCCCATACCCTCTGGTTCTGTACCCATACCTTCAGGTTCTGAGTCAGTATCTTCAGGCTCTGAGCCCATACCTTGATGGTCTGAGCCCATATCTTCAGGGTCTAAAGGTCAGATGTCATTGAAGACCTTAACTAGAGCAGTCTCAGTGCTGTGGTGTGGCAGAAAACCTGTATATTCAGGTTCTTAGCCTGTATGTGCCAGTTCTGAGCTCTTACATTCAGGCTCAGAACCCGTACCTTCAGATTCTGAGCTTGTACCTTCTGGTTCTGAACACGTACCTTCAGGCTCTGAGCCTGTACCTTTAGGTTCTGAGCCCATACCTTCAGGCTCTAAACCTGTACCTTTAGGTTAGGTTCTGAGCCCATACCTTCAGGCTCTGAGCCCATACCTTGAGGGTCTGAGTCTGTACCTTTAGGTCAAGTTCTGAGCTCATACCTTTTGGTTTTGAGCCTGCGTGGTCAGGTTCTGAGCCCCTACATTCAAGTTCTGAGCCTGAATCTTCAAGTTCAAAACCCCTGTCTTCAGTTTTTGAGCCCATACCTTTAGGTTCTGAGCTGATATGTTCACGTTCTGACACTGATCCCTGGTTCTGGTTTTGGAGTTAGGCTGCTGCTCTGATGGGGCACTCAGAGGTTTTCTGGGGTTCCACCACTTTAAAACCAGCTATAAACACAAGTTTTATGGAATATTGTCCATTGTGTCCCAAGTTTAGTCCAAACAGTGAATAATCTGGGCTTGTTGTGAAACTTCTGTATGAGCATCACCTGGGTGGTTTAATGTGCTCTGATTCCTCCTCTTCTATAATCTCCCCTGTGCCCGTCTTTAAGAATGCACTAATTACAGCCATTTTAAAGGAGCTGGTGACATCTTTTGATGTCATATTACGCTCCAATCCAATTAGCCCAAAACTTGTCAACCTCACTCAGCAATGACGGGTACCAGCCTGAAACTTAGGACTGGACACCACCACCCCTTTTAAATTCACCCTCTCAGGTTCTATCTCCATACAAAGTGTATGTTTGCTGTGATTCCTTAGACCTGAGGATTTAAATGTCACATGAGCTAAATATTCATCAAAGGTTTTGCTTTTAATATTGATGGGAAAGTATAAAAACTCACTCACAGCTGCTTATTTTAGGGAACAAAATGGAACAGAAAGTCCTCAATATACAGCACATAAAGAGAAATTACTGAAATGGTCATAACTCAACAAAAAAAATACAAACTTTGACTCCTGAACAGCAAACAGAAGTGTGAACAAAGATTATTTGACACATCAGAAAACACATTTAACTGGTTGTACTGAGCAGCTGATCACAAACACACATTCAACAGTTCTCACACCACTTTCTCTTCACTCTAGTCAGGTTCACAGTGAGACAACGCCACCATCCAGTGGCCAACAGGTGACATGACACCATGTACATCTCACGACCTGACTGAAAAACCAGGATTCAGAAGGACCTGAAACCATACCTGATCTCAGATGTGACACCAAACCAAAAACCAGACCTGACACCGGACCTGAAACAATGAAACAGTCATTGTATAAATTGCAGAGCTGCACCAGCCACTGGTCTTTTTTCCACTGTCCCTAAAACATCATAAATTCAGCCACCATTATAATGACATGAGCTTCATTGTACTTTAAATACTTTTAAGCGATTCTTCTTTTAACCCCATTACTATTTGACGTTTCCAGTAAAATGAATGAATGAATGCTGCTAATTGTGCTTACATAAAATCAAACATCAGCAGAGAGTAAGACTTGCTAGTTTCGTTTTAACTTCCTGAACTTTTTGTGATTTTCTGTCAGTGTGACAACCATGTAGGAAACATGCAGAACTTATATTTGAGGGTTGTTTCTTTGGTTGTGCGTGTGGAGCATTGCATA
Organism: Melanotaenia maccullochi; assembly: GCA_037177255.1. Lineage (NCBI taxonomy): Eukaryota > Metazoa > Chordata > Actinopteri > Atheriniformes > Melanotaeniidae > Melanotaenia > Melanotaenia maccullochi. The sequence continues at coordinate 3,595,968 of JBAGKP010000025.1, read as the reverse complement.
CTCGCTATGTAAGGGCTGAATGGTCCACTCACCCTCAACACAACGTGGTTTGGGATGGACCTGAATATGGCAGAGCTGCCACAAGACGTCATAAATGGAGGGTTAGTTTTTGAGTGTGGTAGAGGGAAGTATGGGCTTCTCTACTTTTTTGCTCTTTTCTTTGATTCATTTACCTTTCCTGAGCTGCACGGGTTGTGGGCAACATTTGAGCCAATCTGTTGGTTTTTCTTAGGTAGGTAATTATTTTTATAATGGTTTTTTTTATGGTTTTTAGCTTGCACAATTGGTCTATATGAACACAGTTATTATAACTAATGTGAATGGAGTAATGTGAATCAAATACCAGATTTGTTTAATATTTAAACATTCTACAATTAATTGAATTGAACTGGACTGTGTCTCTAAAAGTAAGATGATGTGGTAAATTACTGCTGTATGTAATTGATGTGAGATAAACACCTAAACAGTATGACGTAAACATGTAACTGATGTGTGGTAAGCGTGTAATTGATGTGAGATAAAAAATGTAATTGATGTAAGGTAAACATGTAAATGATGTGAGGTAAACATGTAAATGATGTGAGGTAAACATGTAACTGATATGATGTAAGCATGAAAATGATTTGAGGTAAACATGTAAATGATGTGAGGTAAACATGTAAATGATATGAGGTAAACATGAAAATGATGTAAGGTAAACATGTAAATGATGTGAGATAAACATGTAGTTGATATGAGATACACAGTAAGAGGTAAAAATGTAAATAATGTGAAGAAAACATTCAAACTTATTTTTTCTTCAGTTTTGGACAAAAAGCGGAGGAAACATGACTGTGTTGCTTCTCTTTTCTGTTTCCATGGAACTCCACGTGAGAAAACTTACGTAAAATCCTTTTTCGACCAATCGGGTTCCGTGTTGCAGAACCGGAAGTTGTAGGTTATTGGTATTTTTTCCTAAAAGTCGGCTTGGGTACCTTTTGCTCTCAAACAGAGCCGCATTAGTTATTGTATTTATAGTGAAGCCTAATAAAATGAAGCAGAACTCGACCGTACCGGCTTTCCTGACCAAGCTGTGGACGCTGGTGGAGGATTCGGACACCAACGAGTTCATCTGCTGGAGCCAGGTATCAAAACACTGTTAGCATGCTAGGCACAAAGCTAACGCACAGCTAAGGACTTATTACCCAGCTGATCAATCATTTTAGATTGCCTAAGTACATGTCCCTCTCAGATTACAGCAGCAGGAGTCTGCTGTATGTTTAAATCCACCTTTGTTAACACAACTCAACCCATGAAATTCCACATGTTTTGTTTATTTGCGGAGAGAAATTAGCCAACGTTTCTGACTTCTGTTGTGTGTCTGTGATGCTGCTCCTGCGAACATGTCTGCGTCACCACAGGAGTGTCTGGTCTTTGTGATGGTTCGTCCTGGTTCAGCCCGGACCAACCCAGCCGGTTCAGAGCTGAAATCAGTTCCAGGGTCGGAACAGAGTCAGAACGTCTGACGCGTTTGTGGAAGTAATAGCTTTTTAACTTAGTAATGATTACCAGGGATGTAAATATGAAACGGTTTTTTTCATTTTCTGTTTTTAAAGACTATTATTATCTGGTGAAATCTGAATAGATGTGTTAGGAAGCAGTTTACACGAAATTTTCTGTAAATGTGCCGCCTTCATGCACACCTGGCTGCAGACTACCTGCTGTCTGTGGTGGTTGGATGGAGTCTGGAAGGCTTGTCATGATACAAAAATTTCAAACTCGATGTTGATACTCTACTCTATACACCATTTTACTATAGAGAGGGGAAAAAAGTACAAAACTAGAAACACTTTAACCATTAGTTACTGTCCTTGTTTCCATAAGTGGCATTTTCCACATAAATACTTGAAAACTCTAAATGTTTTTGTCTACAATCTACAGTAATAGGCAATAATAAATGATAATACGCCAGGCTGGGATGAGTCAGTGTCAGGTATGAGTCTGGTCATGGAGCAGAGGTGAACATCATCTCCTGCTATGACTGCAGATGGAAGCTGGGACTGCTGTTGTGGGAGGACGGACAGGGGAGGGGCCTGCGTTTGCACCTGCTGCTCACTGAAAAGAGTAAAGGACAAGTGATTTCACGCCTGTCTCCAAAGGTCTCCAGTAACACCAGAAGAAGTCATTGTATTTGTCATTAAATGCTTTGTATACATGTATGTTTTTCAGAGTCGCAAGAAAGATCTGAAAACTAGCTAAAATTACTAAGCAGCTCACACTGCAGCTTAATTTTTTTTTTTTTTAACCATATGTGACTCATGTCAGATTTTTTTTTAAATGACCGTGAACGGCACAAATCAATTTTTTAAAATCCAATCCAATATGTGGTCCTAAATTGGATACATACACTGGGCTGTTGTTACAGTCTCCTATCAGCTGTTAAGGAGTCTGATGGCAGAGGGAACGAAAGAGTTTCTGAGTCTGGTTGTCCTGCGTTTCAGACTCCTGTCTCTCCTGCCTGAGGGGAGGAGAGTGAACAGTCCATGTTGGGGGTGGGTGGGGTCTTTGATGATGGACTCTGTGCTGGTAGATGCTCTGCAGAGAGGGCAGCGGAGTCCTGGTGATCTTGGACACAGTCTTCACCGCTCTCTGCAGGCGTTTGTGGTCGCTGCCGTACCACACGGTGATGCAGCTGGTCTGGAAGGACTCAACGATGCAGCTGTAGAAGTTTCTGAGGATCTTTGGTGACATGCCGAACTTCCTCAGCCTCCTCAGGAAGTACAGCTGCTGCTGAGCTCTCTTCACCAGCTGTGTGGCGTTGAGTGTCCAGGTGAGGTCCTTGCAGATGTGAACCCCCAGATATTTAAAGCTGCTCACCCTCTCCACTTCCAGATAAGCAGTGGCTGGCTCACTCTCGTGTTGAGAGTGAGGTGGTTGTCCTCACACCATGTCACCTCCCTCCTGTAGGCTGCCTCGCCCCCGCCAGTGATGCGTCCTATCACAGCGGTGTCTTCAAACTTCAGGATGGTGCTGTCCTGTCAGGTGTGTTGAAGCAGGAAACATTGAAAACCTTTAGGACATCGGTCCTCGAGGACCGGCTTTGGAGACCCCTGGCCTAAGTTAACAGCACTGTAGAACACAAAATGTTGGATGACTTCATCCTCCTCCTTTGTTTCTCAGTCGTGTTTTGGTTCTACCTAAAGGAAGGTGCTGCACTGTGATGGCGTCATGCTATGACGTAGTTGAGACATCTATCGCTGTGTGACTGATACTCCGCCTCTCAGGTCAGGTTTCGGCTGGTTGTGGGAACACAGTGGGATTACGGTTTACCCGACCCACACCTGTTGGTGGAGATGAGGCTAATGGATCCAGTAGCTGCTGTAGCGGGTGGGGCTATCCTCTGCAGTGCCCGTTGAAAATGGGTCGATGCGGCTGGTCCTTTCCGTACACCATCACATGTCAAGGTGGCATTCAAGTCTCAATACCCATGCTAATTAATATCTAACTAGATGCTAAATTTTAGTATGTTTTACTAAAATTTAGCATCTACTAATATATAGGTATTATTAACAACGCTAGTCTGGACAGTGATGGTTCTGATGGATTTGGACCTTCAAACAGCTCCCATGGGTAGACTCCAACAGATGATCCTCTGAAGAGCTCTTGTAACTGTGGTGTTGTTTTCTGTTTTCTAGGAGGGCAACAGCTTCCTGGTTCTGGATGAACAGCGCTTTGCTAAGGAGATCCTACCGAAGTACTTCAAACACAACAACATGGCCAGTTTCATCAGGCAGCTCAACATGTGTAAGATTAATCTGTACTTGGAATGGTATCAAACCAACACCAGTATCGGGTATCGGTTTGATACCATGTGTGTGTTCTAGTATTCATATTCATAAAAGTGCTCTGATATTACAAAACCAATACCAATGTGAAAAAGATATTGCTGGCAAACCTGACACGATAAAGAGATTGATCTGTGGAATTAAAATAAAGCAGCCCTGCTTTCCGAGCTCAAGACATTTTTCTAAAGAACTTAACGACAAATTGGACAGAGTCCAAACAACTGTCGCTAGCCACCACAACAGACTGTCGTCACTAGAAGAAAATGGTGTTTACCAGCAGCTGGAGGAGGTAGAAACTTTATGCACTCAGCTTCAAACTGATAACAGGAAGCTAAAGGCTAAGCTAAATGACCTGGATGGGAGAAACAGATGCTGGGAACAGCAGGTCTGGAAGGCTTGGAGAAGAGGTACGTCGCTTAACCAGGGTCATTCATCCAGGGTTTATGAAGACTACTCCTGGAGGTGCTCGGCCAGAGGAGGGAATGTAAGAAACTGATGTCCTTCTTTTATAAATTTGGATTGAAGCCATCCTTGTTTTGGGCATGTAAGGGTTACAGACATGTTCACAGCGGCGAACAGAATCCACCAAAAACAACTTTATCCTCCTTATTTATGAAGATTGACATTTTTTACAGGATCTGTAGTATAAATCATATTTATATCACAATTTGCTACTCAGTCATCGCATCTGGTCCAGTACTCGTACTCTTCAGTACTTGTATCAATACTCATTATTGGCGAGTACTAAAATTTAAGTACTTGTACTCAGTTTGTGAAAATGTTGTATCAGTGCATCCCTAGTCTCTACCTGTCACAGCATCCATCCTATAATGTGTCCAGCTGTGTGTAGAGGCGTGTTCAGAGGTGTGAGGTTTTAGATTTATGTGTGTGTGTGTGTGTGTGCAGATGGGTTCCGTAAGGTGATGCACATCGACACGGGCATCGTGAAACAGGAAAGAGATGGTCCGGTTGAGTTCCAGCATCCTTACTTCAAACATGGACAGGACGACCTGCTGGAAAACATCAAGAGGAAGGTGAAGTCATCAGTCACGCACCAGTTATGTGTTGAACCTGCCAGAAACCTAACCATCGTTTGTAGTACCTGTCCAAACCGGGATGGTTCTGTGTAGAATCCGTCCAAACCCCATATTGTTCTAGGGCTGGACAATAATTTGGTTACAATATATATTGATTGATAGACGTGTGGTGTGATAGAAAAAAGGGTAGATAAAAACTTCAATAGAATAACACAATTTCCCTTTTTCATTGTAGCTTATCATGTAGCCTAATACTACAGTCATTACTTGCTCTCAACCAATCAAAAACGCAGACCCAGGCAAGCTCCTTAACCAAGCCCCGCCCCTCTGAAACCACAACAGAGAGCAAATGTACTGTAAAAGATGTCGCAGCAAGAAGAGACGGAGGAAATATTTTGGTTTTCACAAGTCTGACAAAAAACAAGCAAATGGTCGCTTGTAAAACTGGCAAAGAATCTGTAAAAATCACGTTTGTTTTATTTCTCAGCATTTAGTGACGTCACTCAGATCTCTTAAGTTGATTTATTTTTATTTTTTAAAAACTTTCAGTTATGCTTACAAAGATGGTTGAATGATGGGTTGGATATGAATTTAGTGTGTGTGTGTGTGTGTGTTCTTTATTAAAAGTAGGTCATTAAGCAATAGTATAAAATGTCCAGGGCTGCACTTAAAATATGTTTTTAAAATTTTTTTGATAATTATTTTTTTATTGATAACCTTTTTTTCTGTATCGGCCAGCCCTACTGTTCTGTGTAGAACCTGTTCGAACCTAGGCGTGTAACATGACACGGAACATAAGAACATGATGGAGAACATAAGACAGAGAACACAACAGACAACATGACAGAAAACACAATGGGGAGCATGACGGGGAACATGATAGAACATGAACAGAGGAGAATGATGAGGAACGTGAGGAGAACATGGAGTAGTAAAAATGGAGAAGCCACTAAAACCTGAAGTTTGAGCTGTAGCTCATCTCTTCTGTTCGTGATAAACCACTCACACTTTGTGTTGCATTCATGTGCACCTCGTAAACTCCATTCCTAAATAGTTACAACTGCAGCTTAAAACAGGACATCTTTTTTTTCTACGAACTTATCTCTCAAACTCAGTCAAAGCAGCGTTTAACGTGATCCGTTCAGATTGACGTTTTATTCTGTTAAATGACAGAAGCAGAAAAATCCACAAAATGTCTCAGAAAATAATTGATTGTGGAAAATACAGGGATGTAGTTTAACATACTTTCTAACAAAATTCCTTTCATTTGGAGAATAAGTTAGCACTTACAGCAGATGTATCTGAATCTAATGATAATTACAGCACAGTGAGTTTGTAATTTCTGTGTCCCAGGTTTCTAACACGCGGCCTGAAGACAACAAGATCCGACAGGAAGACCTGAGCAAGATCTTAGCCAGTGTTCAGAGTGTTCACAGCAAACAGGAGAACATTGACGCCAGGCTGGCCACACTGAAAAGGTGAGTCTTCTCTGGTTATCGTGGACTTTCCCATCAGAACAAATGGAGGCGGAGCCTGGACTTGGTTCTTAGCTCCATCCTGCTGACCCTGTAAATGTGTCTGAATCTGTTCTGTTCAGGCAGAATGAGGCTCTGTGGAGGGAGATCTCAGATCTGAGACAGAAACATTCTCACCAGCAGCAGCTTATTAAAAAGGTGAGTCATCCCACCGTCAGAACCAGTAGCATCCGGGTCATCTTCAGATTCCTCTGAGAGGAAACACAGAACACTTCCTGTGAGTCGGATTAACTGAAATCAGTAATCTGGCGGAGTCACCAGGGTTGGGAAATGTATGCTGCAACATTTCCATCATCTCTTCAGACAGAAACCTTCTGAACCTTCTTCAGAATTTAATCTGATTTTCATGCTCCATTTTATTTCATCCACATCATCTGAATGAGATCAGAGATGATGATGATGAGGATGAGGATCCTGACTGATGACGTCCAGGCCGTCTCTGAGTCTGGGTTTTAAATATTATGCCCTTCCTGAAGGCTGACTTTGAGGGGAACTGGAATTATAAGGGGATCTTCGGGTAATCTTTAATCTTTCTAACAGATCATCTGGTCTTTTTCCACAGTTGATCCACTTCATCATCACATTGGTGCAGAGCAATCGCATCCTGAACCTGAAACGCAAAAGGTGAGTTAAGACTATTTCCCACCTCTTTCCAGTGGGCAGCAGGGTAAACAGTCTGTGGTGGGGGTGTAAATAGTCACTGCAGATCTTCCTAGCCCGAGGCACGCAGCATTTTTAAGCACAGTCCTGAATGGAGGGGATAGGGGTCCTGATGATCCTCACCACTCGCCTCACATCCTTCCGCAGACCTGCGGCCTTATTTATCAAGCTAGCGTAGGAACAAAAAAACGGCGTACGCCAATCATAGTCAACTTTTGGGATTTATGAAAACCAAACTTGGCGGGAGAATTTTGTTACCTTCATGGAAACTCTGACCCTTCCGTACTCAAAATCTGGAAAAACAGGAAACGGCAACACCAACGGTGCAGAATAAAATCATTGAAATGAAATGAAATGTACAAAATCCACTATTACCTTTCACACCACATGTTAGATATTAAAGCTGTTTGCAGAAATGAGTAAAGACGCACCTTCCAGGAGAATTAATATGGAATTTGGAAAAAACACAGGATTTTCAGGAAAAAGGGAAATGATATTAATGAGAAACTCAACTACTAAAATATGTTCTATCATTGAGAAACAAAACTTAGATGTTATAAAATACATTCAGCTAAATGAGGTGGACAGTCTGCTGCCAGCCTGAACCAGTCAGTAAAAGAAAATGTAGCTTCAGTCATTCATTTTAAGACCCAGCAGAGCGGGACACAGACTGGAGGCTGGAGGTCTAGAAGTGATGCTACGCTTACGAAACACGCAAGATGTGGATTTTCTTCTATTTATTTATTTATTCTTACACAGTGTTTTTTTTTGTCCTAGGCTATGACGTGCTCAAATTACAATCAGTGGATGTTTGGTATTGTAGTCTGAGAATTTTGACCAAAACATCCAAAACTGTCATGAGGCTGTGCAGCCGCCATTTTAAAAAGTGAAACACCTTCAACAGAGATGTATGTCCACGTGTCTTCTGGACAGGTCAATCCTGATGAACGGAAACGGGAAGAAACCCAAATACATCCATGAGATTTATGATGACCAAGCGTGTGTTGAACAGGTGAGTATGTAGCGTCTGTGAGCAGGTCAGTCTAACTCCTGGAGTTCTGCTCCTGATGTTTCCGAACAACCTGCAGATGTTCAGTTTGGTCTCCACAGATCTGAGGTTGATTCTGATCCTGTCTGAACCGCTTCACTTTCAGTGTTTGCTTGTTCTGGTTTAATTAAAAAGTTTCTTGGAGAGGTGGACCTGACGTTGGACATTTATTAACTAGACTGTTGTGTTTAGACATCTGGTGGCAGTCTGAACGGCGTGAAGAGCTCTGAGATTTCAGACGATGTCGTCATCTGTGATATGACTGAGAGCGTCGCAGACGCCACAGCTGAGATCACAGAGGAGTCGCAGAGAGTCTTCGAGCACGGGTGAGACGCATTGCTGCTTTCATCGCCTGCAGGAAGCTGCAGCTGATTTACTCATCGACGCGTTTGGTGCATTCTCTTTCTGTCCGCTTTAATGTCGTCCCTCAGTGACGTGGAAATCGTGGAGGTGGAGCTGGACAGCTGTGGCATGCTGTCAGCTGAGACGGAGACCGATGAGGCAGCGGGTGACGGCAGACAGACGGAGACCGATGAGGCGGCTGGCGACGGCAGACAGACGGAGACCGATGAGGCGGCGGGCGATGTCAGACAGACGGAGACCGATGAGGCGGCGGGCAACGGCAGACAGACGGAGACCGATGAGGCGGCGGGCGACGGCAGACAGACGGAGACCGATGAGGCGGCGGGCAACGGCAGACAGACGGAGACCGATGAGGCGGCTGGCGACGGCAGACAGACGGAGACCGATGAGGCGGCGGGCGACGGCCACAGAAGCAGCAGCGACCCGACCAGCAGCGCCTTGCAGCTCAACAAACCCTCGGGTCTGAGTCTGGAGGACCCCGTCAAGATGATGGACTCCATACTGAACGAGAACGGAGCGATTTCACAGAACATCAATCTGCTGGGAAAGTAAGAGCTCACCTTCATCATGACGGTCTTCCTCAGACACACAGCAGCAGATGCACAGTGGGAACGGAAAAGACCCACTCAACACCGTGGTCGTTGGTCATGTCGACTCAGGAAAGTCCTGAGTATCGAAACTGGTCTCACAGTTCGATTATGATTACAGTTAGGATTCAATTCCACGATGCATCACGAATCATCACTACATGTTGCATCCTTTTTCTTTAGTACTCTTTTTTTTAATCAATAATTATGATAATAATTATGAACTCCTTTTTATTTAAAATTATTTAAAAAATTAGTCTGAATGTCCTGAAAACAACCAACATCATATGCAGGTGAAAGTCATTTTCAACTTGAGAACTTTTTTGTTCCACTGCTGGAAAATATTACACATTACTTTTAATCGATCATGTTTTGTCTGAACATCGATGCAGAATCGTCCGCATGACGACGCATCATAGAAACTCTTAAATTCAGCACCTCTGTTACAGAGTCAGGAGGTCGATAGATGGTCAAGAGTTTCCTTGTTTCTTCTTTTTGATCAAACCCACTGGTTTGTTTTTAAGCCGCCGTTGACTCTGACTCACCTGTTGGAGTTTAACTTACTGAGAACAACCTCTGAAAAGAATTACAAATAAACATTATTGATAATTATCATGCTTTTAAGTACACGTCCATGTTGGTGGCTGCAGCAGGTCATGTGGTGTCAGTGATGCCCTGACAGTAAACAAACAATAATGAGGATGATGATGATGATGATTAGGGCTGGGCATTATATCGAGATTTTCAAATATATCGAGACTTTTTCACAGAATGAGGGAAAGTCGTTTATATCCAGAAGTATATTTTTTTTTGTTATGGTCATTGGAAAAAATGTTTTTTTATTATTTTTGTTTTAAAAGCATTTAATTTAATATAGAGCTACTTAAATGTCACTGTTTTAAGGCACAAGTGCTGCTGATCCTTCATTAAAGGGCATTTATATTTATATTTGTATATCGTGATTTAAGTAAAAATATCAGGATATGAAATTTGCTTCATATTTACCAGCTCTAATGATGATGATGATAGAGTATAAACATTTTGTCCATGTATTAATTAAAGACAGTTTGAAAGTTTATTCAGCTAAGAGGAGCAGGAATAGGATTGTTGATGGGAATTCTATCTGCTGGAGGAATTGTGCTTCTCTGGGATCATCCAAATAAGGAATTCCTTCAGTTAACTCCCATCACACACGTCCGAGTGGTTTACTTAGATTACTAAGATTTTCCATCTTGACTTCCTGATCCGCTGCAGGAAGCTGTTTCCTGTCCACTTCCAGCTTGATCTGATGCAGCAGATTACACCAGCAGGAGGCTCTGGTTCAGAGGTCGGACTACTAAATGATGATGATGATGATGTGTGTGTTGCCAGGTTGGAGCTCATGGACTATCTGGACAGTATTGACTGCAGTCTGGAGGACTTCCAGGCCATGCTGTATGAGAAACACTTCGGCATCGACTTTGATGCCTTGGAGGTAAAATATCTGACACTTAATCCTTTGATCAGTTCACAACCGCCCAGACTCTGGTCTTTTTCTTCAGGAGTAGGTCCTGGTCTTGATGTGAGTGTATTCTGTATGTTTCCAGGAGAATGACAGCAGCAGTCAGGCCAACAGAGGCAGGACGGAGGAAAATAACACAGGTGAGGAAAGATGCTGACAGAATCATTTATCATCTCCACGTCATCTTTTCTGACATTGGCTGTTAAATTCATGGAAAACATCAGAAGTTTAAGAATTATTAGTCTGTAAATGGACGTTTCTGATCTGGTTCTTGTAAGTGTCTGTTTCCATGGCTGTTAAATCCACAATGATCCATGTGATGCCCTGGAGGTAAAATCTCTGACACTTAATCATTAGATCAGATCACAACTGCCCAGACTCTGGTCTTATTATTGATCACATTTTCATCATAAAAAGATCACTGTCATTATTCCTGTCAGACTTTCCACCAATCAGAGAGCTTAGATTGACGGTAACGTCCAATCAGGAGCAGCCAAAGATCAACCA
>JBAGKP010000025.1:3552400-3565257 GCA_037177255.1 Melanotaenia maccullochi | reverse complement strand
ATGGATGGATGGATGGATGGATGGATGGATGGATGGATGGATGGATGGATGGATGGATGGATGGATGGATGGATGTGTCTGTGTTTGTCTGTCACCTATTTGCCAATCCCAGGGCAGTCTGAGCAGTTCTTTATGTTCCATGATGGCCCTGCAAGACAGAACAGAATAGAATAGAATAGAATAGAATAGAATAGAATAGAATAGAATAGAATAGAAACATATTCTATTAATCTTAAAAGAAGTTAATTTTGCTGAATAAATTAACAATAATCTTAATGTCCATCTGTCTGAACTCACCTCATTGTTTAAACAGTGTGTTGTGTAGAGGCTGATCACGGTTGCTATTTTTTTATTACAAGAAAAAAATGTTTCTAGAAACTGTCCAAAACTCCATCCTACAAATCACATTCATCATGTCCTTCAGTACAAAACAATCTATATTTATTAAATACGAGGGTTACAGTCATAGCAGGTTAGTCACTAATCAGAAGATAATAAATCCCAGATTTCCTAAATCACCTGCTCATCCCATTCATGGTCATTTACAAATAAGAAACATCCTCAGTTAACCAGATATGGAGCCAAAAACTTCACTTCTAAATCACTGCTGTTCCTCCTGGGAGTGATGGAGAGGAGGAAAGAAGGAATTTCTGCTAAGATTTTAGCTGAAACATCTCTGTTTAGCTCATTCGTTCAGGTTCAGTTTAATGTTTATTTAAAAAAATGATGTGAAGCTCACTCATGAAGTTTAAGAGCAGAAAATAAATATTCAACAATCTTCCGGAACAATATCTGCAGCTGAAGAGCACAACCACCAGAACCCACCAGAACCCACCCCAATCCAACAGAATCCTACAGAACCACCAGAATTTCCTCCTCTGGATGTTGTGGTTTTAACCTGTGAAGCTCTTTAGCTTAACCAGGTTGGGTTTAAATGTTCTAGAGAGGTGAAGCATCTTTCTAGAATTGTTTCCAGCATCTTCCCACCATCATTCCTAGCATCATTCCCAAAACCATTGCCAGTATCATTCTAGCCTCTTTCCAGCATCGTTCCCAGCATGATTCTCTGCATCACTATCAAAGAGCAACTCTGCTGTGTGGACACTGAGTGCAGATGATGCATAAGCTGTCATCCATGGTGGAGAACAGCTCCCACCGTCTCCAGAACACTGTGACAGCACTGCAGAGCTCCTACAGTGACAGACTTCTTTACCCCAAATGTTTAAAGGAGCACTGTCTCAGATCGTTCCTTCTTGCAGCAGTTAGACTGGAAACCAGCACTGCTCCCAGTAGACCAAAAACACAAATACACATTAAAAAGACAGCACAAATTATTATTGTACAAATTGTAAAAAATGAACAAATTTCTAATTTTTTTATTTCTTAATTCTTCTCTTTTGCTGTTGATCCTTCTGTTCATCATTCCCAATAACACTGACAGTAACATTCCAACCAGGGTTAAACATCATGAAGTGGAAACATGGTTTTCCTGACTGGAACTCACAGCTGAATGCCGCTGAAGAAAGATCCAAAGAGTCCAATCATGCCGAGGAACTCCACTCGGTTAAAGTTCTTGACGATGAACTCCTCACAGACGTTGGAGATGCCATGCAACGCTGCTCCACCAAGGACCAGAAGATCTCCAAACAACATCTGACCTCCTGGACCAGAACCAGAGAAATCCTGTCACCAGTGTCATTCTGGGAACAGAACACATTACAACAACAGAATCTACACACACACACACACATATATATATATATATCAAAGTGTTTACTTGCCCAGGCCTTGCTGCCGACCCAGTAGGACATCAGCTCCCACCATACAGCCGGAACCCAGGAGACACAACCCCACCCCAGCAAAGTGGACAGTCTTGTACCTCACCAAGAGGAAAAGCCAGGACAGAACCAAGACCACTGGGACAACAAAACAGTCCAACAGCTGAGAGGAGGACGGAGACAGAGAAAGTCATTATCATCATCAACATTCACTTCATCCCTTGTTGGATTTACTATAGTTAATAGAAGTAAACAGTATTATATGAGACCCCCCATGAACTCATTTTACTTACTACTTACTCATTTACATTCATTAATTAAACATTTTGTCCTTAGACTTTTATCTGACTTATTTAAAATTATTATTATATAATTAGACTAAAATGACATTTAATTAGCTAAATAGATTATATTAAAACCAGCATTACATTTCATAGTGTAGTTTCTGATCATTTATTTATTACTTTTACACAGAGTGCTGCCAGCTGTCTAAAAGCCCATTTATGCTCGACGCAGACAGTTTCGTTTGTCTCCTGCATCAACTATGAGCGTAATTTGGTTTTCAGGGAGCTTAGCTATCCGTCACTTCACACAGAAGACAAAGCAATAGCACCAGAAACCGTGGGGGCGGTGCTGAGCAGAATACAGACATGCGACCAGCGAGAGAAACACTGTGGAAGAAGAAGAGGAACAGGAAGGGAACAAAAAAAAAGCAGAATGAAGACGAGCACAACTGTAAAGATTGTGCAAGCTTTTAAAGAAAGACTACATGTGATTGTTTAGGGCATGTTGGGCCTTATAGTGACGCATTGCTGCTGCCAAACGGTGTCTGATACTGACGTTGGATCGCAGGAGTGAACTCTGAACTTAGCACTGCCCACTAGTGGAGGAATAGACTTAGTAACCATGGCAATGTAAAAGATGCATGGAAGTGTAAGGACCGCGACGTATGACAGTGTTTGAAATGGACATCCCTATTTAAATATGTAAGGGAGCATAAATGGGCCTTAACAGACCATTAAACTGATCTGGTCTCTGTGTATCTGCTGCTGCAGTGAGGACGTTTTCTGCTAACAAATAAATCAGGCTAAACTAAAACCAAACTATTAAAATTAATATAAACCAGTCAGTCAGACCAAAACAGGCAAAACGGAAATTCTGTGGCACTAGCTGGATGTAGGACCTGGATGGTGGACAAGGAGGTGTACTGGTACGCTTTAAGGACCAGGTAGTTGGCTTCGATGTCTATCACACCCAGAATCATGTACTTCCACCAGCGCTGCCTCAGAATGGCCAACATGTTCCCTTCACCTGGTGAACACAGAGACAGAGACGGTGTCAAAGTTCCTATAGACGTCCTCTGGATGCATGAAGAACTGGCTGATCTGTGGTTAATCTGTGATCTCTATCAGGCCAAATGTCGCTAAACTTTATGAGGAGAAACGCTGTCAGGTGTCTGGGCAGAAGTAAAATGCTACATTTGAGCTTAGGAAAAATTTTTTAGTGCAGGGTTTTTTTGTTTTTTTTTTACAGTGCAGGATTTTTTTCAACATATCCATTTTTATTCAGTGTCAAAGCAAAGAAAAATCACCTGCACTAAATGTTCAGTACAACTATGCATAATAATGCATAGACTGCTGTTTGCACTGGATTTAGTTAAACATGTGGGAACTGTTCCTGATAAAACAAATGTTTGGATATACTGAAGTTTTTAATATACTTTAATACTTTAATATTAACATGGCCCTCCTATGAGATTACCATATCATCAGTGGCCCTTGAGCAATTTGACTTTGAGAGGCCAGGTCTAGGAGAACGAGGTGTAGCGTTCCCATGCTAACATGCAGGGAAAAACAGAGACAGCTTAAAAATGGCTGTTATACCTCCAGTGTTTTCCATTATGGATAATATTATAATCCACTACAGATACGCATTACAGGTATTGCATTAACTAATATTTATTTTTCATCGCTAAATATATTCTATAAATATATTCAGCTATATGTTTACAGTCTCGCTTCTCTTGAAAATGTGAAACAGTAGAAAATGTTGCCTCTTCGCTGCTTCCGAAAATGAAGCTTTGATAAAATACACAGTACAGTAATCAATACAAATTATTGGCTAATACTGATAGAAAATTCCAAGGAAAATGGATGTTTTGGTGCTTTTTTCCGCCAGAACCCGTTCAAATCAACTGCCAGCACTGAGCTGTTTCACACGTTTGAAGGCTACATGAACCACATGACCTTGTGTCGGCAAGTTCAAGGAGTGTCGTAACTCTCTCATTAAATGTTGCTGAATCAGACCAACAAAGTCCTGATGTCCCACTTTCACATGCATGAAACTGATGGGAAACTCAGCATCAGTCAGTATCCAGCAGTTTCAGGGGCATTCTGCATGTGACAGTGGTGTTTCATGGACCAATCAGCAGTAACAGTGTTTCAGGGTGGCATGTGACTAAATCAAAAAGCAACTGATAGAACAATGTGGCTTGTTGTCATTGGCTGGATGATTAATGGAAATCTGCTGTGACCTTTGAACTGACAGCATGGAGGCTGCAGAAATAGAGTTTCTCTTTAAAAGAAGAGTAAAAATGAATGGCAATCCATGCTGATCCAGCTTCGATGTACCTTGCCTGACTGCTAAGGTGGTGGTGTAGACTAGGAACAGAAGGATGTAGTTGAGAAAGCTCTGGAACACCGGCGTTTGAGCATGGAAGTCATCAGCCAGGTACTTGCTGGTCAGAGCGATGGCACAGACCAGTAAGGACAGGACCTGACCCAGGGCCAGGTTCACCAGGATGTCCCTGCAAAGGGCAGAACAGTTTTAATGCTGGAACATGATCTAATGTTGCTTTGAATAACACAATGTGCAGTGAGTAAAACCTCAGAGCTTCATAATAGACAAACAAATGTCAAATCAGACCTCTTGAACGCTGATGACGGATTTTACACATTTTACATTTATGCCAACAGCCAAGCTAAGAATCAAGCTAACGGCCAGGCTAACGGTCAGGCTAACAGCCATGCTAACAGCCGGGATAACAATTGGGAAATAGTAAAACTAACCCATGATAATAGCCAGGCTGACAATTATGCTAACAGTCAAGCTAGCAGCCATGCTAACAGTCAGGCTAAAGGCCCATTTATGCTCTATGCAAAAGATGGATAGACATTGTTCATCTTATAGATCAACAATTTTATTGTAAGTATTGATACATTCTCTTCAAGTACCCATAAAATTTAATGTGAGGTTCCGATACTTTTTAATCTGTACATGCTGCCACTTGTGGATGTCATCAGGAGGTACGATTGATTTTCACAGCTATGCTGATGATACGCAGCTTTACATCACTGTGTCTCCTGATGACCTAGAGCCAGTTAACGTCCTTTTAAAATGTGTTTTAGATATTAAGTCATGTGGCAGAGAATTTCTTACAGCTCATCAAGGATAAAACTAAGATTTTAATTAGCAGTCCTGAAGAAAAGAGAGAGATCATTATAGCAAAATTACTCCATTTTAACCCTTTTCCGTGTGTGATAAATCAGGGTGTCCTGTTTAACTAGATTTTATTTCACACATTAGAAATGTCACAAAGACAGGGTTTTATCATCCTAAAAACATCACCAGAGTCCACCCATTTCTCTCTCTTGCCAAAATACTGATGCATGCTTTTATTTCTAGCAGATTAGATTATTGTATTTCCCTGCTCTCTGGTCTTCCTAAAAATATTTCTAACCTACAATTACTTCTGAATTCAGCAGTGCTGGAAAGTAGCGCTGTTACTTTAGTCAGCAACTAATAATCTAATGTATTCATTTTTTAATCAAAGTAACTCAGTTATCATCACCATATGGTGCGTTTGTCCGTTACTAGCTAAATTAATACCTTTTGGCCAGCAACTGTGAGCTTCTTCCTATTTACAGCAGTTATGCAACACAACATGGGCTCATGGGCAACACCACTTAACCAAGAGACAGTGAAATATGTAAATAAAAATGTATAAAGAGTAGGAGTAAAATAGTGCATTGGAGGGCTCAACATGCAGCATAGATTTAAGTTTTGAGCAGCTGTTATCTATTTATTTATTTATTTTTATAAATAATCTGCAGTCCTGACTTAAATAAACTAGTGTTAAAAAATTACTTTGTGTTTGAGTTTGTTTTGTATTTATAACACCTTGAGTTATAAAGCTATTAATGGGAGAATTTTTAAGGGTGTTCTTTTACAAAAGTAACTAAAAAGCTACTTTAGTAGTAACATATTTTGTGTAAACAATCAACAAAGTAACTGAGTTACTTTATGAATGATGTGAGAACGCCCCACAGCTCAAGTCCAACAAGTCCAACAGCACCACCTGCTGGCGACAGGATGAATGCCGCCTGAACCAGTCAGGACCAGCAGACCAGCCAGCAGACCGTGTGAAGCTGCGTGGACTTTCTGTGTGTTTCCCTAATTATGTGTGCATGATTGAGAATATGTAATTGCTTTCCTCTTCTTAGTTATGGATAGTTTGATCATTATTCCAGTTTGTGTTGTTACATGGTGCATCTGTGCTGTTATATTTAAGTAGCAGTTTGCACATAAGTTTGGGATATTACTGGTGAACCTTGAAGTCATAGGCTCATATACGTTTTGTTACCTTTCTTTACTTTCAGACCATACATACATACATATGCTGTAAAATGATACTTACATCCAACAACCTTTATTAAAGAAGATAAACACTCTCCAAGTGCCTTCAGTCCTATTCTCTGAGGCTTTTCCTTAAACAAATGAATTAGTAACTGTAACTAGTTACTTTTTTGTAACACAACGCTGGAATTCAGTGGCTCCAGTTCTGACAAGGACCATAAGGTGGGAACACAACACCAGTTTTAAAATCAATGCCTTGATGGGCCTTGATGAATCAATCCCGCATGTTTCAGGATTGATTTCAAAATTCCTTTAGTGGTTTACAAATGTCTAAATGGTATTGGGCCTTCTTATTTATCATCTGATTTTAATTTAGGAGCCCTCGTGGACCCTGAGCTCCTCTGGCGCTGGCCTGTTGTTCCTAAAGTCAGGACTAAAACTTACGGTGAGGCCTTGTTCCACCACTATGGTCCTCATCTCTGGACCAGCCTGCCAGAGAAGCTTAGGGCTGCAGAGGCTTTTTTTTAGCTTAGTTTTTAGCTAAATCTTTATTGTAGTTTTTTATTTGCACTGTATTCTTTTATTTATTTTCCATTCATGTAGTCATTTTATATCATTTTTCTGCTTTTGTCTTTTATTTAGTCCTGTTTTAGTAAATTATTTTAATGGTTTCAACTTCTTATCTGTTATTGTTTTAGGTTTATTTGATTTTTGTTTCAACATTTTAACATTTTTAACTTAATATTTTTCTCATGGGGACCCACCACCCTACTCGCTCTACAGGGTGGCTGTTGCAGCGATCTCCCTGTCTGGATGGCTATGGTGGGAACCCAGGCTTGCCCTGTTCAGGGTGGTTCCTGCTGGTTATGTTTTCAGCAGCATCCATCCATCCGTCCGTTTGTCTGTCCATCCGTCCGTCTGTCAGCAACATTACTCAAAAGAATTATGGATGATTTTGATGATATTTTCAGGACATCTCCAAAATGGAATAAGGAACAACTGATTAGATTTTGGGGGCGATCCGGATCACCGTCTGGATCCAATAAAACAGCTGTTAACATTACCTGGTTAACTGGTTGTGTTAACTGGTTAACTGGTTATGTTTACAAGTTAAAACAGCAAATCTTAAATTTAGCTCTTTAATGTCTTTCTGAACTAAATCATCTTATATCTTATAGTATAAACATTTTCTAACCATTCATCAACATTAACAGTGACTCAGCAGATTTTAGATTTTTTTTTTTATCAGCAGTTTGTTATTGGTCGTGGGCTAATAGTCAGAAAATATTCTGACCAAATGTGTTGGAGGCAGCTTCTGTGTTTATGGAGAATATACAGAAATAAACACTTCATTCAGCCTAAACTTACGTCCTCATGTAAATACTGATGCAGCTGTTTGTCTCTTTACCAGAGTCCAATAATTCTGGACCTGACTGCATCACCATGATGAAAAAAAATCCCCATTCAATCTTTAGTTAAACCTGATTGAGATAACAAGAGAAGAGCAGCAGCAGACAGAGACACTGTTTCTCCACCTCAACTGGAAACAGTTTTAATCTGATCCATCGTTTCTCATGTCTGGTCTTTGTTTTATTTCTTTAGTATTTAACATGTCTTTTCCCACCAATTCCTGCTAACTGCATACTTTTAGTAGCTTTTAGTGTCATGGTTGATTTTCACATTTAAAAGAGCTCAAAGATTATTGATGTACATGATCGTATCTGGGCTGATCTGGGCCAAAATGCCAGGGACGACGTTTTGTCCCAGTCTGCCCCTGCATTCAGCGCAGCGATGAAGATTATAAAAACAGGTGAGGGACCCTGGGGCTTGGTAGAGGTCTGTGCTCTGAGTGCTTTTTAACCTGTCCTGTCCAGCATGGTGGCAGCTGAGATTGCTGGTGGCATATACTATTGCTCCTTGATCCTCTAAAGTTCTTTTAATTCTATATTAAATAAATAATCTGATCGTCTCTTTCCAGTTTACCGATGAATAAACTTAACATAATTAGTCTGACAACAATAATTACAACACATTTTTGTTAACTGCTTAGTTCTACTGAGTTCTACTGAACCCCTCTGACCTAGTAACCACTGAGCTAAAGAAACATCCTTTCATGTAATTAAATTTCCTATTAAAATAATATTCTAACTTTATCTGAACAAACATAATCTGAGAGGACGATGAGAAACGGGCAGTAAGTCAAGCTGGTGTCAGCTGGTGCGGCCTCGTGCCACCAGTACAGAGAAAACCTGGTGAAACGAAGTGTTCAGGTGTTTCATGGTCAGGACCGCAGCCTCCCTGCAGGACGACCAACACTGCTCCACCCGGAGCCCCCCCACCACCAGCTGTTGCTCATCCCTGTGGGACCAGCGGGCTGATTACGTGACTGCCGAACCGAACAGCGTGCAGTGCATGCACGCGCAGCCTACATCGTACCTGCTGAACACCTTCCTGATCCGCTGGGAAAGGTTCGGAGCCGGAGTCCCCGTCCCCCTGGCGGCCCCCTCCCCAGAGGAGACCACGGAGATCATTGTTCTGCAGAGAGCGCGGCGATCAGCACATCCTGCTGCGCGAGGCTCGGTCCTGGGGAAGTTCGGTCCAGATACGGCTCTGTCCAGAGCAGGTTCTGTCTGGAGGAGGCTCGGTCCAGAGGAGGCTCGGTCCGGAGGAGGTTCGGTCCAGATACGGCTCAGTGCAGAGGAGGCTCGGTCCGGAGGAGTCGCACGGTATTCCGGCCCACTTCACAGGGAACGGGAAGCAGCTGGAACGCCACTGTGGATCATGTCTGATGCTAAAGAGAACCAGGATCCAGAAGTCCTGGATTAAAGCTGACCAGCAGGTGGCGTCCTTTCCTACTGACACAAGCAGTTCTGCAGGAGACGTGAATTCACCTGGAATGGATCACCTGGAGGAGCTCCATTTCTGAGGAGGAACTAGATGAAGAACCTGGAATATTTAGAAATGAGCAGGTCAGGGATCGTATTTGGGTTTCTGGACTCAAAATTCACTAAGATGTGATGTTCATGTTGATTTCTTGCCAAAGACTGGACTTCCTACACAGACTGGGCGACAGTGTGTGTTTATAATGTGTGTTTTACTGGGTTTTATATCTGTGGAATAGTTTATTCAACTTATGACTCCAATAGTTGTCGTTGCTGTGACCGCTTTTTATTTTTCAGTTCTGATTATTGACGTTGCGTTCATCCATGTGGCTTACGATAAAGTTTATTCTGAATTCAGATTATACAGCATGAAGTGAAATAAAAACTAAAAACACAGAGTGGATGGTTAAATGATTATTTAATGTTTTACATCCTGTTTAAAGATAAAAATAATAATGTATCTTCTGTAAATGAATGGAGCTTCTTTGTGATTTAATAGCCTTTAACCCAGAACCAGAACCCCCCACTGTTGTGGACTATAAAGACCAGCTGAAAATCAGAATGTTCTCTCAGAGAGGTGGGACCTGAACCATTCCAGGGCAACCCAATGCTCCAGATGTGTTATTAAAATGTTCTGATCTACTGTGTTAAAAGCAGCTGTTTAATCTAATAAACTAAGATCACATAATCACCAGAATCTGTAGCTCAAAGAACATCATTAAAACCCCTCAGTAGAGCTGACTTGGTGCTATGAAGAGACTTAAAAACCAGACTTAAAACCTCTAAAACATTATTTACTTCTAGAAACTCATTTAATTGTGTATAATTGTTTTTTAAATAAAAGGAAACTATGAAATTGGTCTAAAATTACACAAACCTGTGGGACCCAGACTTGGCTTTTTGAGTGATAGATGGACTATTGCATGCTTATAGTCTTTAGGAACCCCACAGGAAGACCTGCTGCTGTCAACAACAGCAAGAACAGATGGTCCTAAAGTTTGTTGTGGGTCACAAGTGGACCAGATTTGAGGAACCAATCTGGAAGTGCATGTTGTTTTGAGGACTGTTGGAGGTATTGTCACTGGATATAGCTATTAAACCCTTGCAATGACACATCTTCATAAGGTTTACTAGTTATTTGGAAATTAATTACTAATTAATTATTTATTAACCACCAGACCACAGTCTCACAGCAAGAAGGTCGCTGGCTCGAACCTTGGCTGGGGGAGGTTCGAACCTGGGGTTGGTGGCCTTTCTGTGTGGAGTTTGCATGTGTGTGCGTGGGTTCTCTCTGGGTTCTCCGGCTTCCTCCGACTGTCCAAAGACATGCATGTTAGGTTAATTGGTCACTCTAAATTCTCCCTAGGAGTGAGTGTGAGTGGTTGTTTGTCTCTTTGTGTTGGCCCTGCGATGGACTGGTGACCTGTCCAGGTGTACCTGCCTCTCACCTGTTAAAATGCTGGGATAGGCTCCAGCTTACCCGTGACCCGTAATGGACTAAGTGGTACAGAGAATGACTGAATAATTATTTATTTATTTAAAGTAATCAAAAATAAGGACACAAAAATAGAAACTGACAGGGTGGATGTTATATGAGTGTGGCTGCTGAAATCCAGCCACATAACCACCTGATGTGGGCCACAAATGGACCAAAATGTTCTTTTGTGACATGAGAACATTTCACCCACCAAACACATTGTTTTGATGGCTAAATTGGACGCGGGAACATGCAGGCTCCAGGCTCTCAGCTAGTTAAAGTATGTTTTGATGTTTTTATCCAGCAGGGAAGGGCTGACCTGCAGCAGCTTCTCACCTCGAGATGTCAGAACATATTTCTGTAGAGCTGATCCCTGACTACAGATCTGCAAGACCAAACCCACCACCAGAACCATTCATGTTTTGTAGTGAGGAGGCTTCCTCAGCTTTACAGGACTGCTTTGAGCACACAGGCTGGGGAGTGTTCAAAAAACACATACCAGCTGTGCTGTCCTATGTTCACTTCTGTTCGGATGCTGTCAGACGTCATGGGTGGACAGCACAGTTCGGTCCCTGCTAGAAGCCCGGGATGCAGCCTACAGAGCAGGAGAAAACTAGCTTATAGCAGGGCCCACAAAGACATGAAAAGGAGCACTTCAATGACATGGGAAAGCATCGAGACCATCAGAGTACAAGCGCAGAGACCAGCAGGTCAGCCACAAGCCCATTCTGCCCGACACCTTGAACAGCTTCCTCAAAGCTTCGACACTGCAGGCAGAAGGACTGTTCTCCCTCCACAGCCAAAGGCAGCATCAGCCTCTAAAGGCCCTTTTATGCTCCCTTATGTACGTAAATAGCAACGTCTGTTTCAAACGTCATAAGTTGCCATCCTCATACTTCTATGCGTGTTTTGTGTTGCCATGGTTGTTAAGTCTATTCCTCCACTAGCGGGCAGTGCTAGCTTAAGTTCAGAATTCACTCCCGCGAGCCGACTTCAGTTTTAGGCAGCGGTAATGCATCGCTATAAAGTTTTATCCAACTGCCCAACCTGCCCTAAACATTCGCTTATAGTCTTTCTTCACAAGCTTGCACAATTTCTACAGTTGTGCTCGTCTTCTTTCTTCTGCTTTTTTCTTCCCTTCCTAATTCTCTTCTTCTTCTCTTTGTTTCTTTCGCTTGTTCGATTTCTGGTGGTATTGCTCAGTCTTCTGTGTCAAGCGACAGATAGCTGAACTTTCTGAAAACAGACCAAATTTTGCACATAGCCGATGCAAAAGAAGGACGAAACCGTCTGTCCCTCCACCCTGAGGAGGATCAACAACAACAAGGCTGTGGTTCCAGATAAGGTGTCAGGTTAGACACTAAAATCATGTTCAAGTTTTTCTGTACATCTACAACCTGTACATGAACCCTTCCACGGTTCCTGTCTGCCTGAAGTCCTCCATCATTGTGCCTGTGCCCCAAAAAACAACCATTACCTACCTCAGTGATTTCCGCCCCATGAAGTGTTTTGGGCGGATCCTCCTAAAGCACATTGTGGTGGGAAAGACTTCCAGCGTTTACTCTCCCTCCAGTTTGCACCCAGCAGGTGCGACCCATCAAGGGGTAATTGTAGAGCTGATAAGGAAAGTAGCCAATCAGAGAGCGAGCTGGCTGTGGGGAAAAAAGAAGTAAACAAAGTCCGTGTTCACACCGTTTCCAGTCTGTTATTTTTTTCAGTTCAGGCTTTTTCTGTTAACAATAGTCCCAAGACCACCATCATTCCCTCGTCCTACATATCCTTCCATGCTGTGTGTTGTGTTTTACTTCGTTTCTTCTTCTTCGTTTTTTGTTGGTTGCTGCTATGGTTCTTCTACGTTTTGACGTTTGTCCGGCTCGGAGGACTAGACTGTAGATGAGTTGCGGGACAGCATCGTCATGTGTGTGTTGTTCTGTGATTACATTTTCGGAGCAGACCAGACACAGTACGATCAAAACAGATTTTTTTTATCTTCACATGTGAGGTCTCGACAGTGGCGGCTGGCCAGCAGGGGGCGCTGGGGCGCCGCCCTCACCTACAAAGAGTCCATATTCCTGGTTACTACAC
>JBAGKP010000025.1:3541461-3551650 GCA_037177255.1 Melanotaenia maccullochi | reverse complement strand
CACCAACCATTAGGATTGAATAAACTGGAAATGCATGTGTAGTTTCTCACAGATCTTGCCTTAAGTCCCTTTAAGGCGACCAAAAGCGCACTCTATGACCATGCGTGCCCTGCATAAACTTAGGCCGAAGTATTGCTCCTGAGGCGTGGAACCACCGTTAGCATACTCCTTTATTAGATAAGGCAGCAGCATGTATGCAGGGTCACCTAGCAGGAGCATCATGAGCACTCCCGGGCCACTCAGACATTCAGAAATCTATATCTGTAATCATAGACTGCCTGGACATTAAGAGAAAATTTACCCTTTCTGTAGTTCATGGCATTTGCGTGTGGCTGTTTGATTTTAAAGTAGATGCACCAAAACATTGTGTTACGCCATGGGCTCTTTGGAAACCCATAACTAAGTCCTCCACCTCAGGCTCAGTGGTCGGTAGCTAGATGTACTTTGGATGAAGGTGGGTGGCGATCACTTTGCACGTTTCTCTAACAATGCGAAACACAGCCTGTCGTGACACAACAAACCACAGAGCCAAAATTTTACTGCAATTCGGCACCGTGGGGACGGTCCCAGAGTCTTTCTCTGGTGGTTTTAGTCCGAACCGCCAAAACGCAGTAAAACTGCAAAAGTATTTTAGCAATCCACCCTTGCATCCCCATGAACCCATAGATTGGGGGAGTGGTAGCCTAGTGGTTACAGAGGTGGACTTGGATCTGACGAACCTGGGTTCAAGTCATAAAACAACATTTTCATACTAAAGAAAAACTGACTTCTGACGTAAACAGGGAGAAATAACACGTATTTTTTGGTTTTCATACAGGGTGTCAAATCTTTTGAATTGCTTAAAATTTTGAGATTTTAATAATTTCTTCAGAGAAAAAAAAAAATCCAATAGCTTCTAAAAAAAGTGACCCAGTCACTTCAAACGAAAGCGGAAATGAAGCAGATGACGATCCAAACAAGACACAACTCTTCCTGACTTTCTTAAAGCTGAGTCACAGTCACGTGATTGACTACTTTGTGGAATTAAAAAAATTGACAATACACTTTAAATTTTTTAAAAAATGAAGCAAACTGTTCAGAATGAGTTGAACTATCACCCTGAAAACCAGGTAATAACCATTACTGTGGAATGTGTATGAAGAGACCTGCCATCGTTTGTTATGGCGTTCATGCTTTAGCTGCCATGTTGAAAGTGTTTATGTTTGTTAAAAGAAATATGTTCTTACACTCATATCTCAATAAGTATTTTTAGTATGAATGTGGCACTGGCACAGAGCAGTGTGTGTGTGTGTGTGTATGGGAGAAGGGGGATATGTGATAGGGGGCCTGTGCCCCAGTAGAGATTTATGCCTAGCAACGCCCCTGTCGCCATCCTTTTACCAGGCACAGAGACTGTAGAAATGAACTGGGGGAGAATTTACAGACTCACTTACTTACACTCACTTACGCATACACACAAGCACACATGCACACATAATCACTGACATACACTCCCTTCATGATTCACTGCCTTCGTTGGACAATCCCCCCCCCCCTCCTTCTACTCCCAGGCGCCAGGTTGGATGGATGCGCTCCTCAGCTGCCTCCACACTGGCTGTGGACGTAGCCACACCCCGCCTACCATGAATATGTGCTTTTGTGTACTGAGTTTTTTTTTGTTGTTGTTGTTGTTTTGTATTTGTACACTGCACCTCTATTTTTCCCCTCACCCATTCACTCTCCCTCATGCTATCTTTTCCATCTGCGAAAATGGCTTGCTGCTCGGCGGCTGCTGCTTTAGTCTGCCTGATCCTGTTTATGTTTATATGTTGTTGTTGTCTACTCTTGGATGAGTTTATACCGGGAAAAAAAATTGTTGCACCTGTTGCAATAACAATAAAGTTTCATTCATTATTCATGTGTGACTGTTATATTTCTATTTTCTTATGTATGTGTTCTTAAGCTGAGATTCCTCAAAAGTTCGTTATGCTTGCATAATGACAATAAAGATCTTGAATCTTAAATTTTACATTGAATCAGACGATGAAATTTGAGAATGAGGAAGAAATGGTTGTCTGGTCTGAGTATTTACTGGGATTGTCAGACACAACCATCTCTAGAGTTTACAGAGAATAGTCTAAAGAAGAAAAGATATCCAGTAAGCAGCAGTTGTCTGGACCAGAATGTCTTGTTGATGTCAGAGTTTTACAGAATACTGGAATATTTCTACAATACCAGGTTGGACCTGGTGGAGAGAGAGAGGCAGCTAGATGGCCAGATGGAGGGTTAGGGGTTAGGAAAGACCTCACCAAGGAGAGAAAAGGGGAAAAACTGAGAGAGGTCCAGGAGACTGAAGCAGGAGACACTATAAAACCTTCTTTCTTAGGGCCCTTCTCTTTTCTGTCTTCTCCACCGAAACCAATCCAGGAAAATTATTATTCCTGGTACTGATGGAACTGATGGATTCCTGGGTCTGACGGAGGTTTTCCTCTCCACTGCCTCCTCATGAAGCTCAGGATGGAAGATTGAATCAAAGAGAAGATTTGATTCAATCCACTTCTTTAGCTAGTCATTATTTAATGAATTGGTTTATATGAACTGTTAACTGGACTAATGTGAATATGATGAGTTTGTTTTAATTTAATTATAATTAGACTACAATGAGCTGAATGAACTGTCCTTGTAAAAATATGATGTAATTTTGTTGTGAAATGATGTATGAATAAAGTTACTGTCCTTGATGTCTTATGATGATACCAGATGACCAGAGGAAGAACTGATCTGACTGGTCTCAGGTTTGGGTCTGGTTCAGAAAGACCAGAGAACACTGGCTGCCATGTTGGGAACCCACCATGGACACATCTGACCCTCTATCATATAAACTCTCAAGTCCTGCTGGATTCACATGGTGGCTTTTTATTGTCTTTTCCAGTTATTGACTGATCATTGTCGTAGTTTAGTTTAAATGGATCATTTCTAAACCTGCTGGACAATGAACGCAGGAACCACATCAGTTTTTCTATTTGATCATTTTTATTTTTTTTTATTTTAATTCCCCCAAAAAAGACAAAGCGGCCAGATCAAGTCCTTCGGACTTCCAGGATGGGGTGGTGTCATGCTCCGTCTGTGGTACGACAGCAAAAACTCGGATCGGATCCTTGACTCTAATAAATCAGATTTTCTTAATTTTTACATCTTGGATGTTTCGCTGTCTGAATGTCAGTGAAACTTTGGTTTAGGGTTGTGAGATAACTTGAACAAGATGTTGGCATGATCATCAGATGATTTCTAGACTTCCTGGAAGCAGAAATGTCTTTTCTCGAGGACGACGGGAGGAAACGGTGCATGTCTTTATTTCACACCTAGCAGTAAACGGAGAAATGAAACACCACAAGAACACGAGTGGCAGCTGGAGGAAACAGGGACAGACATCACATATTTACACATCATTAAAACTCGTCCCGAAGCTACACTCGTCTTCTGTTCCCAGGACGTCTCATGAGGACGGACACATTGCTTCTTTGTTCTGCTGAGAGTGAACAAAAAGACAGACGTTCCTCTCAACTGTTTTTTTCTGGGTTCCACAAGTACTGCATTGTGGCTCCGGGCACTGAGCCGCCATCATTCCTACGTCTCTGAGCTGTCCAAGTGTTGTCCAGGAGACAGATTTGGGGAGGGGTAGCTCTGAGGGACACAGTGAGACAACATCTGTCCAGGCTCTCAGGACTGAATGCCGCCTGTCTTTCCCCCGAGGCTGGTGACCCGAGCTGGACGTCACTGTCCGAGGCGCTGCTGACAGGCGCTGTATCGCTGCAGGGCACTCAGCAGGTCCTCGTAGGAGACGTCTCTGTGGGACGGTAGGGTGCTGAAGACATACAGAAAGACAGGACATTTCAACATATAGAGAGACAACACCGCCCCCTGCTGTCCATGGTTCAGGTTACAGTTCAGCTCCACCCGATCAGGATGACGAACCCTCTGCGGTGTCGGCATCGAACCTGTGTGCTTGTTTAACAGTGGGCTCTACCTCCCTGATCTAAGACGAATCAGAGGTGGATCAACCTGGACCTCCATTCCTCCTCTGAACCAGGACACGGAGAACAACAAAGCAGAACCGGCTGACCAAAACCATCAAAACCATTTTGATTTATTCTTATAGTCCAATTAAAATCAAGGAAGAAAATCAAGAAGCAGAAAACGTCTGTTTTTAAGCTGCATGACAAACTGTTAAATAAATAAATAAAATAATAAGACAAGCATTTCTGGATTACAAAAACTGACCAAGGTCCAGTTCAAAAAGACCAGTTCCAGACTGGAACTGGAACAGACCCACAGCTGTTAACATCTGCATGGGAGGAGAATTAAATAAATCCTGTTAGAGTATCATGATGAAATAACTTAGATATCCGTCTGCCAGATGAGGACAGTTCCATCTCTGGAATAAAGACTTCTTCTCCAGGGTGAAGCCTGGCTCAACGTACCCCTCCCTCCCTCCCTACTTTGAAAACCTCTCCAGGGAAGCGTCCAGGGCCATTCTAACCAGATGCCCAAGATGCATCACCTGGCTCCTCTGGATGTGGAGGAGCAGCACTTCTACTCTGATCCCCTCCTGGATGACCAAACGTCTCTCCCTATCTCTCACGGAGGGTCCAAACACCACGAGGAGGAAACTCATTTCAGTCACTTGTACTCGTGATCTCGTGTTTTTATGGTCACTACCCACAGCTGGTGACCATAGGTGAGGGTAGAAGCGTTAATCGGTTAGTAAACTGATCAGTTATCTTTAACTGATGGTCCACAGGAAAACTTAACAAAATGTTCACCAGGTTCCTTCTGTAGGATATTCCTCATCATCTGGATTAAACTGGATTTTCCAACTAACAAAGCGCCTGAATAAAGTCAGAGGACAGCAGCTTACATAAACTCTGTGAGTCTGATGTGCCACGGCAGGAAACCCAAGGTGCTGTTGATCGGACCGAACTTCACCACCAGCTCTGGGTCTGGAATATTCTTTGACTCTGGAAGATGGAAGAAGACAGTCAGCAGGTCATCATCCGTCCACATGGTGTCCAGATGAAACCAGAACTGGAATGATAGTTAAAAAAGCTGGTACCTCTGAGGAGGATGTCCAGCATGGACACACTGATGTCTCTGGAGCTCCTCTGCTTGCTCTCCACAGAGTGGCAGAGCTTTCTGGCTGCCTGGACAATGCTCTGCTTCCCGTCCTCTGGGGACAGCACCTTCACTGTAGACCTGCTGGACACAACTAACACACATGCACACACAGTCATGTAACACTAGCCAAGACTGGACATTTTGTACCATCATCCCAGTGAAGCTGCTGAGAGGATGGACCAACCAAAGCTCTGATGACCTCCTCCAGGTGATGTCATAGTTTTTCTGCTAACAGCTGAAGGTGATGATGGGTGGCTTTCCTTCTTTTGGTGTCAAAGAAATCGCAAACTACAGAGTTCTGAAACCTGGTGGAGTTACCGCTCAAACTTTGACCAGCATCTGTCAGAGACAGCATTGGTCAGTGAGGATGACTGGTTTTAGTTTCCATTCTTTTCACATTTCTGTTTTCTTGTAGTTCCATCACACGACTTAGAATCGTGGAATGTGGAATCAGAAGACCAACCAAAGACAGGACCCAGATCAACCAACCCAGCAGAACTGTAAAATCCTGATGCATCTGCAGCTGCTGACCACTATCGGGTTTCTGGCAACCGGCGCTCTCCTGCAGGAATTAGCCGACAGGTAAGCTGATGTGTGTTTGATATGATCACCATCCATCCTTAGGTCTGGGATATCTTTGCCATCCCTGAGCCCAATAATACCAGCCGTTTAGGATGGTGTTATTAAATACATACATTAAGGTTCCTACACTGTGAGACAACAGGCCAACATCAAAAGGCAATTTTCAGCAATGTCCGGTTTCCCAAACGTAATCAGCACGACCGACTGCACTCACAGCGCTATAAGGGCTCCGAGTGAGAAAGAATTTATGTGAAGCTTAAAAGTTATTGGTGATTAAAACATGGTTGTTACAGATGTAGTGGCCCAATGGCCTGGGTCAACATTCATCCTGACACACAGCCGTGTAGGGGATAGACTGCAGCGGGCGCTGTGCATGATGGCTGGCTACACATTGTACTAACAATAAAAACCTGATTCATAGTAATTATTTGGTATAACTTGTAGGTGACATTGGCTACCCCCTGTGATGCTGGACTTGTTTGTGTCTCTGCGTTTGCAGTACAGACCGTCAGCACTCGGCCACTTCCAGGTGCACCATGCACCCGGGGCACACTTGTGATCGGGTAGGCCATCCCTGCTGCCTATCATATATGTGTGTTTCCACTACTGTGACCCACAAATAAAATATGTTTGTGCAAGCCTCCACCTCACCAGCAAGCACTGCGACTTCAGTCTCTATGAAATTGTGTTTTCTTGTCTTCTCTATTGCCAGGATTAAGCCTAAAACGCCACAGATCAGCTGGCTTATTTATAAACATAAGGTAGTTTGCATGACCATTTATGGGAGAATGTGGGTGTGTAGGGGTGGGATATGAGCCTATTTCACCGGCGTAATCTTTCAGGAAGAGTGTGATTTATAATTTATAAATCACACTATTCCTGAAAGATTAAATCCTGGCGCCGTGCCTGTTTATAAAGGGGAAACTGCTTCCACCTGTGTGTACACCTGGTTTTATCAATCTGAACATTTTTTTTTTTTTTGGCGCAAACTTTTCTTTTGGGCGCACGTACAACTTTCCTAGGGATCCTATGCACAGTTTTATAAATGAGGCCCTAGGTCTTACTGTAGTGCTGCTGATCCTCTCTGCCGTTGCTCAGTAACTCTACGTTGTATTTGGACCCATCTGGACCAAAGAGGTTCTGCTGTTGTCTCAGTATCTCCTCCTGGAGACGGGAGCTGTTCTTCTGAAACATACCTGGGGGGGAAAGAAGAAGAAATTCAAACACACCAAGTGGAGGACAGATGTGTTTGATGTATAGGCAGAACCTGTCAGAACCTTCAGAACCAGCGCACATAGAAAATATCTGGGTTTCTCTTCAGATATCACAATGAAAACTGCAGTTTCACACCTTCAGGGTGTCCATTAGCAGACTGAACGTTTGCAGACAGTTTTCACCTGAAACTGCATGTTGGTACCGGTTCTGCGGACTGAAGCGAAAACACTTTCATCCTTAGCTGGACAGCATTTGTGGAGATGTTTACTAGACAAACTGCAAAATGTGTCGACACGTGTTTCCAGTGGCGCACGGTGGGCTGCCTGACATCAAACATGCATGAGGAGAGCAACACTGGAGGCACGTAAGAACACAAGACTAGAGCATCAGTGTCCCAGTTCTACATCCCCCATCATCCCCTGAGACTGATCCTGTGTGGGACATCATGTCGTGATTGATCCATGTCAAGAATTTAGGAGGATGAGTTTTAAAGTAGCAATAACTAAGTTGTGTACTATGGTACTTTGTTATATATTTTGCGTCTGTATGTTAAACAGGGATGCATGTTATTACAGCTTTATGGAGCCTAATTAACTGTCCTTTATATGCAGTAATGTTGCACAATAGTGTCCTAGAGTGTTTTGAATAAGTTAACATACAATATACTATGACCTAGGGTGTCACATCTACCCAAAAACTTGTTCATGGCATGAAGAGGTAGGGCCCCCAAAACGTATTCTGCTTAGGGCCCACTGAAGTCTAGAGCCAGCTATGTATAAAAGTACCAAACTGGTTTTAGCTTTGAGCTGGGATCAGAAACATTTCTGTCTTGAAACCGGGTCACACTGAGGTTCAATCTGGACCCAAATCCGAACAATCAGAATGTCAACAGAACCAATGTTAAGTTTTCTGTTTCTGGGGAACACGCGGGTCTATAACGTGGAGAGTAACGTGACCCGAACCGTGGTAAAACATGATAAAAGAACCGGGTCAGAACTGTTCGTGTTAAGCTAGTGGAAAGCCTTACCGTAGTGGTCGTACACACTGACATAGGACACCCCAAGGGCCATACACCACACCACCAGGTTCGCTATGTCTGTATAACATGGCTCCTCCTCCGCCACCAACAGGCTGATGTGGACCGGCAGCTTCTCCAGAGACTTCCCGTCAGACAGCCACCGTGAGCGGCGACCGTCATTGCGCTTCAACGGGTTCTCATCAGCGTCCATGGGGGGATTTAACTTCTTCTGGTAGTCCGGGAACCCCGACACGGCGACCGGCAGCAGCAGCAGGGCCACTGCCCGCTCCCACATCCGGCCCCTCCAGCTCCGGAGACGGACACGGAGCCAAGAGACCACCGCTCTCTTAACGCGGACCAAAGCCAACAGGAGCCGCCATAACAAGCCGTATAGCAGCGCCATCAACACCGCTGCTTCTTCCCGGTGAATTCGTGTCTAATGTGGGCAAAACAGTCGGAGCAGGAGCGGTTACACCGATCTACATCAGCTCCGCCGGCAGGTGTATATGCCCGCCGCCATTGCCTGACAACCCCTGACCTGTGAACGCAGTGCTGACGTCAGCGCGCACTCTGATACACGGAGCCCGCCGATTGGCCAAAATAATGGTGACGCAGCACTCCTATAACTCCTCCTGAAATATGCGAGATCATGTGACTGAAATTAGGCCCGATGGCTGCAGAACGTTTCCGGTAACAAATCATCACAAACTGTGTCAGCATTGGCTGACACAACATTTATCCTCTTAGAAAAGTCTGTTCCTGTGTTCTGCTGCAGTTCCTTTCTTCCTGCAGATGATGGAACTGCAGATACGTCCTTAACTGGAAATGCTTATCCATAAAAGCCTCAGTACAGTCCGCCGTGAAGTTTTCAGGGGAAACTGACCTATAATTTTATTTTACTTTATTTTATTTTAATTGAATGAATGTGTATTAAAATACCCTCTGCCTTACAGGTTATTATCTTTTTTCCTAACTCATTAGCGGCCGTTGGTCCTCCTGTAGTTTCTATCATCAAACTGTTCAACATGTGGTGTTGTTCACTGTGTTAATGATCATTTTGTTTATTCTGGGTCTGCTGCTGGTTCATTCTCTACTCCTGATTCTTTGGATTCTGATTTTTTTGTTAATTCTAAGAAAAAAAAATTAAAGACAGTGTGGTTTTAGATCTATCTCTAGAGATGAGGTTGGAAGGCCATTGGTCCTGAGGATTTGGATCCTTGATAGTAATTCCTATATTTTAAATCTCAACCTCCATACAAACTCTGTCTCTGAAATCTGGAAAGAGGTCTACATTCTTCCTTTGTTGAGGAGCGGGGAACCCTCAGATTTGAACAATTTCCATCCAAATTTTCCATCCTCAAGTAAATTCTCAGCTTGGGGACTTTTTTAGTAGTTAATAATTTACTGAGTAATTCAGGTCTGTCCACTGCACCATAAGAGCAGCTGCACCTGTCCTGAATGACATCAACGCTGTGGACAGGAGGGAGGACTGTGGAGACCTGTCCCAGGTCCCGTATTCTGCTGTTAGCTGGTGTGAAAGCTGGGGGTTTGGATGATGGTGGACTGGACTGGTTCAGGAACCACATGCAGACAGAATTCACAGTGTTGATGGAGTGAAATCAAACACTATGAATATTTCTGAGTCCCATGTGAAGGACCAAGCTGGTGAAGGACAAGGACACAGTTGGTTTTAAAAAGGAACGGGTTTATTTACCCCCCAAAAAATACTCACGAAACAAATTTGGGCCCTTAAAAGAGGTCAAATAAACAAAACTAAGCTAAAGTATAACAATAACTCAGAAAACCTTAAACTAACTGTTTAACATGTAACTCAAAAGAAACCAACAACATAAAAAAAGGGGGCATTTAAATACTGGCTGATCAGACCAGCCGAACACACGAGGGGTTAACAAATACTAACACAAACAATGAGACAAAACTTAAACAGTTAGTTCACTTATTACTTAACAAAATAAATGAACAAAAATGAAACAAGAAATCAAACTAATCTAAATCCAAACAAATCCAAATATTTAAAGACATGGAGGCAACTGATCTCCCCTCTGGAAGGAGCTGGCTTGGTCTTCATGACACTTCCTGCTCCTTGGCTTCTACCAGACGAGCTCACTTCTGCCCCCAAGCTTTCATAAGGCTCCCCCAGCACCATTAAAAGAAAAGAATATATGTTAAATACACAGAACTTAAACAGAATTGAAAATA
>JBAGKP010000025.1:3528680-3541361 GCA_037177255.1 Melanotaenia maccullochi | reverse complement strand
GGAA
Source organism: Melanotaenia maccullochi (assembly GCA_037177255.1). Classification (NCBI taxonomy): domain Eukaryota; kingdom Metazoa; phylum Chordata; class Actinopteri; order Atheriniformes; family Melanotaeniidae; genus Melanotaenia; species Melanotaenia maccullochi. The sequence goes on along the minus strand of JBAGKP010000025.1, from coordinate 3,541,357 downwards.
GGAGCTGGCTTGGTCTTCATGACACTTCCTGCTCCTTGGCTTCTACCAGACGAGCTCACTTCTGCCCCCAAGCGTTCATAAGGCTCCCCCAGCACCATTAAAAGAAAAGAATATGTTAAATACACAGAACTTAAACAGAATTGAAAATACAGTGGTGCTCTAATGTGCGCGCTAACAAAAGAGAACTAAAGCATTTCAACCTGATTTAAACCAGATATATAAACAAAATAATGTTAACTCTAACTAACTGAAATGTGTTGGTATAGTGGGGGTTACCGTCTTTAAATGTGTGGCTGTAGGTACGGCCATCACATCCCACTTGTTTTGGCCTTTTTTTGATTTTCCACTTTTACTAATAATATTGTGCTTGACATGCACACAGTTAAAGTGCACACGTTACCACATCAGCTGGCGGTTTCTCTGTGTATCCGGAACCTGCTTGTCAATGAAAGAAATCCTAATTCATGGTCTTTTCTGTCCTGTTACCTTGATTGACTGAATTATTCAGAAGTTTATTTTGAATTATACTTATATAAACTTATATAAACATCATTTATTGTCCCCTGGAGGAAATTTGTTTTGGGTAAAAGTGCAAGGGGGGCTGCACTATTGCCACCATCATCCAGTTCCACAGGTTACCAAAACCAAATAAAACTTGGCCAGTCAGATGTTGAGAACTGACTTGAACTTAGTATTCTAAACATCTGCCTCCTTTCTCTCACCAGAAAGCAATGCCACCACTTTTTGTAATTTTACCCGGAACGTCAAGAGTCACATGCAGCGACGCCGCACCGATCCACCTGTCGATCTCCCTCCATCCTTCCCTCATTCGTGAACAAGACCCCGAGATACATGAACTCCTCCACTTGGTGCAGGACCCTATTGCAGACCCCCCCCCAAACAAAGCGTCTTGGACATGTATGATAACTTCAACAGAAAGTTGGCCGTTTTGAAAAAAGGTAATTTTGCATGTTTCTTTGCCTTGCATTTAAACTATCTCCTCCCGAAATTTGATCGTGGTGGCCTCAAAATCAGTCTAAACACTCCAGAGGCATGTGTGATCAAAAACTTTCTTAAAGGAGTTGGTTGCTCGTTAAATGGAGTAAAATCTCCGCCCACCTTGCTTTTGCTCGGGCTTGAAGTGAAACTGACTGAAACTCAGCCATTTGCTCATTGAGCAGCTATCAGCTGTTCTTTGAGCTGAACTCATGTGTTTCGCATCTCATGTTTGATTCAGTCAAAAAAACATATAACACCAAAGACATCATCAGAGCATGTCTACACATGTTATAACTTTATTTACAAATTATACCAAAAAACAGGCAAAAAAAAAAAAAAGAATCTTTTTAAAACGTATATACAATTAAATGTGTCACTATGAAGTACATAAGATGGGAATCATCAGCGTTATGGCGGCTAAAGGTAAGATCTGAGACTGAGAGCAGGATCGCTGAACGTTGCAAACAGACGTAACTCCAAAAGCTCCACAGAAGCTTCTTACATCAGAGATGGTCTGGTTTCATCTTCTTCATCAGTTCTTGTTTGGTATCAGTCGATTCTCCTGAACAAACACTGGTTCGACAGATCTGATCAGATTTAAGGCCACTGTTACAAAAACTGTAGATTTCAGGAATGCAGTCTAATTCCAGGAGTAAAGGTCAACACACACTAATCTGTGTATTAATATCCGTAAACAAGCTGAAGCAAATCAATAATTCTGCCAGCATTATTCTGACATATGACAAAAAAATTCCTGTTTATTAAACTGATTAAAAAAATCACTATATCATTTAATTTTCAGAAAGTAAAAGTGGAAAGAAAAAAAACTTAAAAAGTTATAATAGAAAAAAAATCAGCATATTGTTTTAAAATGTTTGGTAAATAAAATCATAAACTTTAATATTATAAAATAAAGTCTGTGTTAAATGGGATTTAAAATACACTCATGTGTATGAGAATTAATTAAATTTCTGTAGCTGTAATATTGTAAAAATTAAGGTTGTGTTGATTAAAGTAAACTCAGCAAACAAAAGTCAGTAAATGAGTGTTTGGTGGATATTTCTGTTTTTGTAACAAAGTGCTCGGTACTAAATCTTACTACTAATCTTATCGTTTGAAAGTCTGTTTATTTCCCCTTTAAATGGAGCCACATTGTAGGATCAAAGTGTGGAGCAGACGTGGAGAACACCGCCGATCCTGCACTGACAGGGAAGCAGGTTTTTGGTGGCAGCAGTGTGATTGGTGTGGGGCAACATCTGGAGTCTGGGATCGAGCTCTACTCTCCAAGATGACAACACTGGTCCCCACAGAGCGGCTTTATCAACGACTATTTCCAAATGCTGCTTGATTACCATCCCACAGCAGTGTGGGACCAGCATGAGGAAGAGGAGGTACCACGGTAGTGACCAGCATGAGGAAGAGGAGGCACCACGGTGGTGACAAGCATGAGGAAGAGGAGGTACCACGGTAGTGACAAGCATGAGGAAGAGGAGGTACCAGGATGGTGATAAGCATGAGGAAGAGGAGGTACCAGGACTGTTTGTTAAATTACCAATATGTCGTGTTTTTTCAGACTCATCCAATAAACAACAACAAACAAGAGTCAACAGCATAAGCAGCTGTTTGGCAGAGATTTGGCAAGTTTTTCATGACCTCATGCTCATCTCTGCTGCTCATCCCACACATGCATTTTCATTACAAACATGGCTCCATTTAAAAAGGAAATAAACAGGTTTTACAACAGTATCAGATTTATTACCAAGAAGCTAAATGATCCCCAAACACTCACTGAAACACTTTTTCTGCCAAGTTTAGAGGAACTGAAGAATAATAGAAGCTGCAATATTCTGTTATAAGAATAAAAATGGTCATTTACGGGATCTTAAAGTCACAGTGTGTAAGATATACTGCCATCTAGTGGTAAAGATGGGTATAGCAATGACTTCAAATGTAATGACTTCCAGACATAAAGGTGTTTTCACTTGTGAGTGGATCTAGTGGCCTCTGGTGCAGCAATGGCTGCACTACAGGTAACTACATGTGTCCTGTCTTCTTCTATGGTTCGTTTAAGGCTTTACCTATCCCAAAGAATGCTGTAGCAGCTATCAAACAAAGAGTTGTTTGTTCATTTAGAGACACTGTAGTTAAAGTGATGGCACAAATATAGCAGAAATTATTTGTAATAGCAGCTTTCTAAAAGAATAAAAACACAACAGTTATTTTAGTGAACTGATACCAATAGAAACAGTATTTAGTATTTAGCTGCAGCAGGTGCTGTGCATGATGGCTGGCTACACATTGTACTAACATTTTAAACCTGATTCATAATAATTATTTTGGTATAACTTTTACGTGACATTGCCAAGCCCCAGTGGCGCTGGCTCCTCACTCCATTTGCAAACCTGCAGAGTGTAAAGGAGGTGCACTAATCTGTTGTCTGTTCATGCTGTTGTGGAGCGAGCCATCGCCCGGGGCACACTTGTGATCGGGCACGCCATCACTGCAGCCTTTTATTTATGTGACCCCCAAATAAAATGTTTTTGCAAGCCTCCACCTCACCAGCAAGCACCTCGACTTCACTGTTTTCTAGTCTTCGCTGTTGCCATGCCATTAAGCTTAAAATGCCACAGATCAGCTGGCTTATTTATAAACATAAGGTAGTTTGCATGACCATTTATGGGAGAATGTGGGTGTGTAGAGGCGGGATATGAGCCTATTTCACCGGCGCAATCTTTCAAAAAGAGTGTGACTTATAAAGGGGAAATTGCTTCCACCTGTGTGTACACCTGGTTTGATAAATCTGAATATTTTTTTGGTACACTGGGTTTTGGGTGCACATACATTTTTAGTAGGGATCCTACACAGTTTTATAAATGAGGCTGCTGGCTTTTCAGGCTGTAACCCTAACTCTAACCCCTAAGTCTGGAATGACTTGCCCCAGTCCCTCCGTATAGACGACTTTGTGGACTCTTTTAACAAGAAGTTAAAGACTATTTTGTTCAGGAAGGCTTTGGGTTGATGGTTGTTATTTATTTTATAGAATTATGTTGTTTTATTATGCCCGTTTTATGTACAGTACTATGTGATTTTTATCTGTGAAAAGCACTTTATAAATAAACTTTTCTGACTAATTCAGAACTCACTCAGACAAATAAATAAATGTTGACTGCATGACATTTTTCCATTTAAAATCTCAGAGGTGTTTTTGAACAGTGGCCTTAACACTGAGCTGTCAGACCCGTCTCAGAGGTTTGAGGCCGCTCAGTTCGCCTTTGATGTGTCAGCACTGTGTGTGGGAGCAGGAGGCGTAGAGGTACAGCAGGATGAAGCAATCGATGAGGAGGATGGTGTAGAAGCACCTCTGAGTCTGCAGGCTCCGACCCCGCTGGAAGCGAGTCAGCAGCACGGCCAGCAGTAAGAAGAAGGTGGCCGTGTTGAGGAGGAGGAAGAGCCGGATGTAGGATGCCGTGCTGGAAAGACCTTCACTCCCCGCTGTGGCCAACATGTCAACCTCCTTGAATTTGCGTCCCTTGACAAAGCCACCCTTTCTGTTCCTGCGGGCATCTGTATAATCCATAAAGGCCCGTGAATCTGCCTCCCCCTCCTCCATACTATCCTCATATGTACGCTTTGAAGTCCTCTGCCTCTCATTCTTCTCGTTCACTTCAATCTGTGCAAAAATGTCAGGCATGCTCTCAGAAAGTTTCTCCCCAAGGTTCACCGTCTTCCCCCCCTTCCCTCTGCTCTGCTTCTTGGACATGGCGAACATCTTCTTGATGACTTCTTCCGTCTTCTTCTTGTCAGAGAACTGAAGGAGACGCTCCGCAGTTTTGCGGAAACTGGCGGTGTTGAGGACCCGTCCCAGGATGTGCCTCTCCATCTGCTGGAACACAGGCTTGACATGCTGGAGGTTGTCCTCCATCACGTTTACGTATTCTTCTACTTCTTCTGGCGATCTGTCCACCACTGCTGCTGCCCTCTCGAAGATTATCTTCTTGTGGTCGAGCAGTACCATGGCAAACAGGGGCTTGCTGATGACTTCTCCAGTCAGCAGGTAGATGGTGTAGGTGTGGTCCTTAGTGGACAGGTATATATCCACCCTCTGACTGTCCCCCCGTAGGCTGAAGCTCTGAACTTCCATGCCTGGTCCAAAGAAAATGTAGGCCACCCTCGTGTGAGGGTACCTTAGAGGCATTGTGACGTTTATGTAGTTGGAACCATTATAGGGGTACCCTCGAGGATAACTCCAGTATCCCAGCAGCCCCTTGTTGCTGTAGTTCGTGTCGTCCATCCAGAACATCTTGTATTTCTCCTCGCCATGGGATATAAATGCTCCATGGACTCCATCTACCTCAGTTCCCTGGAATGGCAGCTCTGTGTTGTGGAAGAAGGCACTCATGGCCCTGGCTGGACTGTCTGGATCCAGGTGGATGTGGTCCACCAGGAGCAGGAGCTGCGGGTGGAGAAGGAGCAGGTTCCTCTGGAAGCTCCTGATCTTCAGCTCTGGATTATAAGCAGAATGTCCCTCGCCTCGGATGAAGACCATCCCTTCTTTAATCATAGCAGCCTCTACTCTGCCCTGAGCGTCAGCTGCGACCCCCGTCTTGTACTTCAACCACTTGGAGTCGCAGGCCTCTGTGACCTGTCCGGCCCACGGCTTGAAGCAGCTCCCTGAGATGGTAGAGCTGAACAGCACCGCGTTGTTCAGCAGCGTGTACTTGGGTCCGTACAGGGCCTCAGTGATGAAGGGGACACCGTTGGGTGCAAAGGTAAAAGTGTTCTGGTCAGGGTGCTCATGGCCGACGTTAAAGTTCCTCCACCCTTTGATCCATTCTTTGTACTTATTCTTGTGCACAATATCAAAGATGGCACGCCCACCGAGCTTTCCTGACTTGAAAGAGAGGAAGGAGTGGTTGGTGTCGGCAGGTAAAGCACTGCCAAAGGTCACCACTCCCCAGTCCTCAAAGAAGTGGAGCTGAGCTGTTCCAAAGTCCAGCGGAGGTTTGGGGATCAGGTCTGGGTCATACCTGCAAGACACAGAGAAGAAAACTGAATGAAGCATTTTATACATACAGTGTTTCCCCATTGCAGTTCTTCTTTAACCCTTAAACCCCCACTAGATCTCCGAGCGCTACCTCTTTTATCATCAGCAGTGTCTCTGGAGCAGTAGTGTGTAGCTCTGTGGTTTAAACTGTGATGGATAGCATGTAGGTGATCTATGGATGTTTTCCAGGCAATTATATCCCATCCAGGAGGTTTACAATCCTGCCACTAAATGTAGTTTTTATTCAGATACTCTGTCTGGTAAATCCACAATGATCCATGATAACAGCATTATTTATCACATTTTCATCATAAAAAAGATTACTATCACTACTATGTTGCTAAGAGACCTCTATTTATACCTGGACATGATGAAGAAGCCACTTCTGAGCCACCATCTGAGCCTACTCAACACCAGGTGGTGATCAGTTGGCAGCTTTGCCCCTCTTTTCACCCGAGTGTCCAAGACATGCAGCCGCAAGTCCGACGATATGATGACAAAAAGTCGATCATTGAACTGCGGCCTAGAGTTACCTGTTGCCTGGTGCACATGTGGACACTCTTATGCCTGAACAAGGTGTTCATTATGGACAATCCATGACGAGCACAGAAGTCCAATAACAATACACCACTCAGATTTAGATCAGGGGGACCGTTTCTCCCAATCACACTCCTCCAGGTCTCACTGTCATCACCCACGTAGGCATTGAAGTGCCCCAGCAGAACGAGGGAGTCCCCGAAAGAACTGCTTTCCAACACCCCTTCCAAGGACTCCAAAAAGGGTGGGTACACTGAACTGGTGTTTGGTGCATAAGCACAAACAACAGTCAGGACCTGTCCCCCCACCTGAAGATGGAGGGAGGCTACCCTCTCGTCCACTGGGGTAAACCCCAACGTACAAGTCTTGGGGCAATGAGCATGCCCACACCTGCTCGGCACCTCTCACCAAGAGCAACTCCAGAATGGAAGAGGGTCCAGCCCCTCTCAAAGACAGCTGTGGTGAGTCCCACTATATCTAGCCGGAATCGCTCAACCTTGTGCACCAGCTTAGGCTCCTTCCCTGCCAGAGAGGTGACATTCCATGTCCCTAGAGCTAGCTTTTGCAGCCGAGGGTCAGACTACCAGGGTCCCCGCCTTTGGCTGCCGCTCAGCTCACACTGCACCCGACCCCTGTGGCCCCTCCTGCAGGTGGTGAGCCCATGTCACCCTTCCGAGCTGAACCTGACCGGGCCCCATGGGCAAAGGCCTGGCCACCAAGTGCTCGCCTCAGTGCCACACCTCTAGGCTTGGCTCCAGAAAAGGCCCCGGTGATACACATCCAGGCACAGGAAACCTGGGTTAATGTTTTTTTTGTCATCATAGAGGTGATTTGAGCCGTGCTTTGTCTGGTCCCTCCCCTAGACACCTGTTTGCCATGGGTGACCCTACCTGGGGCATAAAGCCCCCAACAACATAGCTACTAGGATTGTCAGGATGTTCAAACTCCTCCACCACAGTAAGGTGGTGGCTCAGGAGGGAGAGGAATTTAAACATTAAATAAAAACAGATGGGCTAAAAATAGATAAAGCTTGGGGTTTTAGGAGTTAAACATGAACTGTGTCAGTTCATCCAAACCAATCCAACTTTATTTGTAAAACACAACAACCACAGAGAATCAAAGTGCTGTACAGGAGACTAAAAACGCAAAGAATAAAATCAGTCAAAACAATAAAATCCAATAAATAAGTTAAAATATAAAAACAGAAGCAAAATTTCAAAATCTCAAGAGTGTAAAAAGTAAAAAAAAAAAAAAAAAACATGCAAGTTTTAAGAAAAAGACTTAAAATACACAATCTGGGACCAGCAACTGCAAAGACCTGATTTCCTCGGAGCTCACGCTTAGTCCTCGGCACCATCAAGAATAGCTGATCAATTGGTCTTAAAAAGCGTGAAAAGGTGTGCAAGGGTGAAGGAGCTCAGTGAGGTAGGGTGGTGCAAGACCATGGCATGGAGAGATTTAAAAACAATTCAAATTATTTTAAACTGGATTCTAAAATGAACAGGCAGTCAATGGAGAGATGCTTAAATAGGAGAAATATGTTCATGTTTACGTGGCCAATTAAAAGAAGTGCAGCAGCATTTTAAAGGCGTGCAATGGAAGACCAACTAATTCCCAAATACAATCCATCACAGTAGTCTAGCCGAGTTGTTATAAAGGCATGAATAACGGTGTCAAAATGCTGCTTTTGAATAATTGGCTTGACTTTGGCTAGCTGCCTTAAGTGAAAAAAAGCTTGCCTGTTTGACTGCCTTTACTTGACTGTCAAGCTTAAAATCATAATCTATACACCAAGGTTTTTGATGACTTGCTTGTTGTACTGGGCCAAAAAACCCAGATCTACAGGGGAGGACCCGGTTGTACCACCAAAAACCATAATTTAAGTTTTGTCTTTACTGAAATTTAAAAGATTACAGGCCATCCACATGTTTATGTCATGGAGCAAAGCAGTGGTCTGACAGAGTAAGGGTTGTTAATTTTTTAGGGGCATATAAATCTGACTATCATCTGCATAGAGGTTAAATGAATTACTGTTTATGGAACCTATTTGGAGCAGGTATAGAGAAAAGAGTAGAGGGCCTAAAACTGAACCTTGTGGGACCCCATTTAAGAAAGAGGCAGAAGAGGACACAATGTCACCAAAGCTGACACAAAATGTCCTATCAGCAAGGAAGGACCCAAACCACTGTAGAGTTGTACCTCTAATGCCGACCCAATACTCAAGACAATCTATCAAAATTTCATAATCCACAGTATCAAAAGCTGCAGATACAGAAGTCAAAAAACAACGGTTTCCAGTCAGTAAGCTAATAAAATATCATTAAAAACTCTCAGAAAAGCTGGTTCTGTACTATGTAGAGACTTAAAACCTGACTGAAACAACTCTAGAATGTTGTATCCTTCTGATAGGCCACGGGTTGAGTATACACTGTCTTTTCCAGCACTTTTGAGAGAAAAGGCAGTTTGGAAATGGGAATATAATTTGTACACACTGAGAGATCTAGATCAGGTTTTTTGACCAGTGGTTGAACTACTGCATGTTTAAAATTTCCTGGGACTATACTAGAAGCCAGACTGCTACTGATGACAGTACAAACAGATGGCTTTAAAACCATAAGAACAACATCACTACCTGTGGGCAGAAATGGGCACACTTGTTTCATAATCATTTTATCTAGTATTTTCCTAAACCTGGGCGATTCAATAGTCGACAGGGGGAGTTATGTCTCCTACAATGAACCCTGCAACTAGCTTGTTAATTTCTGTCTTACTGGCTGCTGTGCTCAGGAACTGTTGAAAAAAGCTTAGTTTGTTTAGGCAGATCGGCTGCTGAAGGGTTTCTTCACATTTCTCTCTTTCTTTTCTTCCTTGGACGCATTCAGTAAACCCTGATTTCTGTTCTGCAGTTCTTCTTCTTCTTTGTATTTTTTGGCGGTTGGCAAGAAAAAATGGTGCATTACTGCCACCAAGTGGTCTGGAGTGTGGACCCAAATGTTTCCAAGTGACCAGCTTGTCAAAACATTAGTTTGTCTACTACATTTTCCCAATCCCATGCGGTCCCCCCATCACGTCGCTGCACCCCCCCATTTTGAAAACCACTGCCTTACACCTACAGACCAGACAGAGAAGCAGAAATCTCCATCAAAGAAGCCTCTTCAAACTGTATTCTACATTCACTGAACACTTCATCATGCTAACTTCAGTAAATATAACATATAACACAACATCAAACACATGCTGTTGATCATTCTAGAGAATTTCCTGTTAATGTAAGCTCACTTTAACACAGCTGGCAGTAAAGGGCTCTGATGGCTTTATTATTTTAGTCTTTTGGCTGCAAAATTTCCTAATATGACGGCATTAGCTAAAGGTGATATGTGCAGGGTGGGGACTCTGCCCTCTGGCCCCATGCAGACCAGCCCCACACAAAAAATAAAAACTCTACTTTACAAAGAGCCCTGCAGTCTATTATTTCTCTCATCCACCTTAATGTCTGAAAGTATCCAGATAAAGAGCAAAGAAAAACAACAAAAAGCAGAGTCTTCAGTTTTCAGAGGCTTTCTTTATATGTTGAAGCTGAAGTCAGCAGCTCACCAGATGAACTCTGTATGGAGCGTGCACCACCGCTGGCCTTTTCCAGCCTGTCCCGGTCCTTCCAGCACTCTGTTCTGATGAATCAGATCAGCCAGCCAGTTTCCACTGCCGTTACGCAACACGTAGTGGTCCAAGAAGACCAGCTGACTCTCTGGCCCGTAAAACCAGTTGTAGTTGGAATCTGCTATGGCTACGGTTCGCTGAAATCCTGGGATGATGGAGAAAACAGACAGGAGACAACTCAATATAGCACAACACAAATGGTGCAAATTAAAAGAGTAAAACAACATAAAACAACATGTTTTTTAATTGTTGAAAGAGTATGACCTCCCCCATTCCTCAGAGTGGTTTGGTCCACTTGCCATTTTCCAACGGGCGGGGCTACCGGAGGCTTCGCGTTTCAGTGAGCGCTTCAAGTCTCACAAGATGGTGAAACCATGGCGATGTGTAAAAGCCAGGAAGTCATTTATCTTTTATCAATTTATTATTTGACAAGGAGCGCTGTGGAAACGGCTGCTCCGTCGGTCTGCCTGTTCCTGTATGTGTTATGTGTTTATGTTTTTGTCAAGTCTTGAACAGGTTGCACCGAAAACATGAATTTCCCTGCAAAGGGATTAATAAAGTATTTCTGATCTGATCTGATCTCAGAAAAAGTGACATTTCTCCTGCTTTGTTCAAAATCAGCTTCCGGCCGTATTCCAGCCGTACATTAGGGAACCTTTAAGGTAACGAATATCAATGCAAAGTGTTTGATGTACATTAAACGATTGAAGAGTTACGATACGTCTAAGAACATAATGTTGCTAGACAGATATTCAGATTTTAAAATGTACATAAGTATTTTTAATTTGAGTTTGATGCCAGATTTTTGACAGACTTCTAATTTCTATTCAAGTCAGAGACTGTTCAGATTTATGTAATTATGTAATGTAAGGAAAAGCCTTGAAATTCTGGTTCTGAAAACATTCTTAGAAAGCAATTATGAGTCAGAATAGCATGCAGTCAGAGTCAATCATTGTCTCATTAAAACACAAATGGATGTGTAATGTGACATAATTGGCTGCACAACACGAGCTCAACAGAAACCCGCTGCTGCTACAGCTCACTGAAGCTCATCGGAACCTCACCAGGATTTCTTTCCTTCCTGACGTGCAGATGTCAGCCCTCCTCTGCTGTGTTAACATTTGCTCAGTTTTATGACCAAAGAACACAAGTTTGCCACCATGATGGGATTCTTTGGACCGATGCTTAATGATGCCAGCCGGTACAGATTCCTCCTCTTTCACTCAGTTCATTTTAACAACTGTCCCTTCAGAGTAGGAGGAGGAGCTTCAGTATTTACATGTGCTTTGCTCTGACTAGAAAGGATGCCTCTATAAAAGTGAAATTAATAATGAAATAATGAAATTTTTCTATTTGTCATTGCAGGTAAGTACAATAAAACTGAGTTAGCACACGATAGCTGGCCATGTTTTATTAAGAGCTAGAAAAAAAAGAAACAAGAATAAAAACAGATGTATGAAAAATAGAAATACAAAAAAAATCAAGTACAAAGAACAGAAATAATGAAATAAAAACATATATAAATAATAAAATAAATAATATAAAATAAAATAAAATAAATGGGAAAAATATAATAGAAATAAAACATGAGAAATAAAGAAAAAGAAGAAAATTGAATTAGGAAAAATAGAAATTAATCAATAGAGCACTCATTGTCAAGTACCAGCGGTCAGGACAGGGTTAACTAACCGAATGCAGGGACCCTTTCCTGGCTGCATTTTTCAGCTGTTACCCGGTCCGGCTTGAAGCATCTTCTTAGTTTGGCCTCACTCAGCAGAGCCAGGCAGGCATGCAGGAAGCTCTGCCTTCACTAACAGCCTGTAACCTGTCTTGATTGGTCAATTGGATAATTTTTTTATTTATTTTTTATTTTGGCAGTTTTAGTCCTCCATACATTCCTTCAGTGTGCATCACAGACTCACACTTTAGCTGACATTTAAACTTATTTCCAGCTCTGTCGGTGATTGTCAAGGGTTAGCTGCGTGTTTTCAGTGAGGGGATACTTTCAGCTACCCCCTGATACTTCTGGTGGACGACTGCTGAGTCACAAATCTGTAGGTCCAGGACTGCAACACATCTGAGACTGTCCCAGGGGCCCCCACCCCTTGCTACCCTCCCCCTGACCCTCAGACAGAACTTCTTGGGCACCTCAGCTCCCTGCTAGTCTCAGTGTTGAACAGCATCCAGAGGGGAAATAGCTGCACGCATGCAGACGTCCTGTTAGTTCCTAATGTAGCAGCTGAAGGTGATTTTTTAGGCCTGATCTGAAATAATAAAGCTCTGGCAGAAAGTAATGATATGAGAATATCTAATTTGTGTCCTAAAATGCCCATATTAAGTATCATATAACTGCTTGTTTTTGGATGAATTAAGGCCATTTTAGGCCAGAGGTGGAATGATATGGGAATATCTAATTTGTGTCCTAAAATGACCACCTGTA
>JBAGKP010000025.1:3479049-3498886 GCA_037177255.1 Melanotaenia maccullochi | reverse complement strand
ATGATCAGGAAATAATAGATCATCTATTCAAAGTCTGAAAATCTTCCCTACGTAAACCAGTACAATAATTCAGCTTCAAAATCTCAGAGTCTCTGAATAAAACTACATTTAGCGGCTGGATTAAAAACCTCCTGGATGGGATAAAAAAAACTGCTTCACTAATGTCTTAAAATCATACCAATGTGAGAACTTGGTGTCCTCCAGGAGGAGAACAAAGATTTAGACTGGAGAAAGACGCCTGACAGCAGTAAACTCCTGTATGATCATGTCCTGTCAGCCCTACCATGACCCCGTAATTTTCGGCACCCTGTTCAGAGTGAACCGTAATCTTCCCTGAAAGCCTCCATTCAGCCCACCTGCTTCACGTCCTGTCAGGTGAAAGTGGAGTGGAGTGAAAACACAGAGCGCCTCGGGTCACCCCGGAGGACTGTTTAAAGAAGCTCTAAGTGCAGGTTGACACTGGATTTTACACAGCTCTCTCCACATGGCCGAGGAACAGAGGGAGCATTGAGTAGAGGTCTTGGAGGTGAGGGGGGTCGATGACGAAGACTGCTGACTGGATCTGGGCTCAGCCAATACGGATCTGCCTGAGCCAGATTCCTCCTGTCAGTTTTTAACAGCTGCTGTTGTTTATTCTCTACAGAGAGACAAATGGATTTATTTATTGTGATGTAACCAGATATGTTTCCTCCTCTGTCTGTCACTGTTTTAACAAACAGATTCAGTTACAACCTAAAATGTTTATTTAGGGAATTCTTCCTGGTAAAATCAAACTAAACAAGGTAAATAAAAAGATTATTGTCTACTGTTTGTTACAAGCCAAACACAACAAGCTAATCTGGCTAGCTGGGCCAGCTGCGTCGTCTAACTCCTGATCCCTGGAAACACTTACTCTGAAGATGATGAGTAAATATTGCACCTTTAAGAAGATTTTTATTAGTTCTAATAGGCGTGAAACTGGGTTCTTTTACAGGTTGTAAAAGCCCAGCTGGGAATTTTCTACATGTTACATAACTTCTTTACTTGTTTTTTTATCTAAAACATTCACCTCATTTGGTGAGTGTTCATTTAGAGACTTAAAAAACAAGTATATTACCGTATGAAGTACATGGTCAAAGCTATCCATGCATGTACTTTAGACCATTAATGTCAGCTTTCATCTGAGAATGTGCACAAAGAGAAAAGTGTCATATGAGACAAAGACTAAATCATCTTTAATAGTATAGCAACTTTGCTAACTGCAGAGGTGCCATCATAAACCTGGACTGTATGGCGGCTAATAGAAGGAGTAGACTGAACCATGAACAGCTCTAACTGGGACACGGTAGAGAACAGGATTACAACCCAGAACACACCTAAAACTGGTTCTGAAGCAGTAAGAGCAGACCAGCACTAAGCTTTCTGCAACAGTCCTCCTCAAAGTCCACAATTTTGAATAAAGTCTGGATTTATTTAAGGAAACAAATCCCTAAACTTCAGGAAGGAAGGTCAAATATTCAACCAGACATTAATTTAATTTCCTGAAATACCGATTCTAAAACTAACGATCCATTTATACTCACCCTGATTCCAACAATTTCTTCAGGATGTTGTAATAAACAACATAAACATGCTGCATGGCTAAAACAAAAATCAAGTAAAAACAGATTGTCAACCTCTCCCACCTTACTGCCATGGATGAGTCTGCAAGGCAACATTTCCACATGGGGAAAGTAGAAAATCTCTAAAACCGTTGGTCTTTAGTCTCCATGGAGACAACAGGGGATGGAGAAAATGAAGCCTGATGGACGCTTTTACAGACCAGCTCAGTGGAGGGGCCATGAAATTACTCAGGCTGTCTCATTTGTCAAATCACACCTTGCTGTGTGTGCAGCGAGGAGGCTGCAAAACCACAAACAAGCCGCAGAGATCACAGCTTCATCCGGGTTTATTAGCCTCACTTATCTGAATGCAGGCCTCATCACAAGCGTCTCCAGAATATTTTGCTTGTATGTGAACAAAACTCCGGTGGAAGAAGTCTGTTATTCCTGACACACGAGTCTATGTTTTATCAGCGAGCTCCTGGCATGCTGGTGCTCAGCTATCCTGTCGTCAGTCATGGCCAGAGCCACGTTCCTCCTCCTCATCACACCGGTGTGAATCCCCCGCAGCTGATTTATCATGAAGTCCTCATCTCTTTCAGGCTCTGCCAAAAGCTGAAGTTGGAGTCGAGCTCAAAGTGAGCTGCAATCAAAGCTCTGGCTGAATGTTCCTGTAATGTTGGCGAATGGCATACCTTGGGTTCTGGTTTCCCTGTCATGGTCCTGAGCAGCTCGTGAAGGTGTGGCCAGTTGCCCTGAGAGTACCAGCCGGGTTTGTCCAGCGACGGCAGGCCTTCGCTCTCCTCCACGTCGTTCACTGCAGGAGCAAAGACTGAGTAAAACAAGGAGCTTTCCACAGACAGACATCGCAGCCACAGAAGGAACAATGGTCCTCGTTCACCAACACTTTCACACTTTTTGTGGCGTTCAGGAATGTTTTCTCTTTCAGGATTTGTTCCTCCTCCAAAGAATGAGGAGAACACATCTCAGTTCTTATGGCAGGACTGAATGATTCCCATTTTTAAATTAATTTTTGATTTAAAATGTTGCAATTAGCAAATTGCAAAGGAGCGCTCATCTTATACACAGCGTCTGATCGAGGTTTCACACCTGCAGCGTCCACGGCTTTACAATCCACTCACTGTCGCCACAGCCTGGACCAGTTCAGTCCTGCAGGTTTTCTATGTTTCCCTGCTCCAACATCTGACTCAGATTAATGAGTCATTGTGCAGAACTTTCTTCTGGCTTTCTTTTGTGCTCCTAAACTCTGGATGAGCAGCCCCTGTTCATCATGGCAGACGTTCACTCTAAGTCCAATTCCAAGATTTATTTTAATAGAAATTCTTTAAGTTTATTTACTCAGTAATTTAAAATTGTTCTGTGGAAATCATTGTTTTCATGTTTCATAGTTAAACCTATGCTAGGCCACAAAATGATAGTAACATACATTAGTCTATAATAAATATAATTTCAATTATAAATTTAATAGACCTCTTAGTAAAATAACACGTATCAGAGATCAGAGGCAGTACTGGAACATCCCAAGTCTAAAAACACGTTGATGAATGTGACAGAGAGTTTTCTGAGGAAACTTAAATTAAAGAATTTAAAGATTTTTAGGAAGATTTGGTGAATAAGGTCCAGCGATCCGACTCAGCTGGATGAATATTTGGGATAATACTCATAGAGCTGAAACATTTGACCTTTAATGTGAAACTATTCTTTGGGTGTATTGTGTAACTCTCATGTTGGCACATCAACCAAAACATATATCTTCCAAGAAACTCTTGTTAGTGTGAGAAAGTCTGATGAAAGTCATTTGTTGATTTTGGGTGTTCCACCTCTGAAGAAAGACATCTTGACAGCTCGGCTTTATTCTAGCAGGTAAAACGAGACTGCGAGTGAAAACAGTGGAGACCCACATGTTCCAACCACGTCTTGCCCCTCTCGTTTGAGTCCAACTTCAATATCCAGCATGTGTCAGCCAGGTTGGCTCCTAAAACCTCATATTTACCCTCTGAAACGGTGTGAGCCTTGTGTTCAGCCATGCACAGCATTCAGTCTGACTGAACTTAGTGAGCTCATGAACAGTGACTGAGGATTTTCCTCTGGTTGGATATGAAAGGAATTTATCTAAAGCCGAGAAACTAACAGCCGTTTCTCCTGGGAAAACTGTTGCACCTAACGGACATGTAATAACATGAATGCTAGAGAGTAATGTGCAGTAATAACACACTGCTGGATAATAAAGTCAGTGTTATTATGTCTCAGCAGGTTTAAACCAGACGGCTGATCTTGCAGGCTGAATTTTTAAGAGTTCGTTTTAGTCCTGAAATCCTGCAGAAGGATCTGTTGGTATGGTCTTTTACAGACCATATCTAGGCTGATTTAGAAAACCCATCTTTGTAAGAGAGGAAAAAAAGAGAAGACGGTTTATTGGTCAGTTAAAAAGTTTATCTGAGCTTTGTGACATGGTGCATTATCCTGCTGGAAGTAGCATCAGAAGATGTTACACTGGGATGTTAAAGGGATGGACATGGTCAGCAACAATACTCAGGTAGGCTGTGCTGGTTAAACCAGACCACACTGGTACTAAGGGGCCCAAAGTGGACCAAGATAATATCCCTCAAACCAGTGGTTCCATATCAAGGGTCCAGGTCCTGTGGTTTAGTGATGTCACTTCTGGTTTATGTACTAATAATCCTGGTAGTATTTCTGTAATAATGACCCTGGTACTACCTCTGTAATACTGACTCTGGTACTCCTGCTGTAATAATGACTCTGGTACTACTTGTTTTCAAAACATTATTCAATATTATTGTTTCTGTGGTTACTTGCTGTACTGTTACATCCCATCAGCCCAAACACAGAAGCTGCTGGTTATTCCAGCCTTGTACATACAGGCTCTATGTGGGATTTCCTGGTATCAGAGGTAACTTTTATGTCCTGTGTTAAAGTGACAGGTGGATATTTCAATACTGAAGCTACTCAGCTAAACTAGTCTTTACACATAGGCTACTGTCCACATCTGTCCACATCTGTCCTGGTCCAGCTCAGAAAAAGCTGTAAACTGGGCTAATGAGTAAATTTTATTAGTCCTGGTTAAAGCTGATAAATAGACTTGTGTGTTTATCTGCTTGTAAATTATGTGATTGCAGTGTTTTATGCTTGTTGGCTTACTTTATCGGATGAAATATGTGGAGGGTCCTGCTGGACCAATCATTCCTCCACAGGTGGGCTGCTGCATGGGAAAGTTTGGGAACCCCTCTTAAGGTTGGACAGACTCTTATCTGTCTAAGCTGAGTTGACTTGCATTTCTAATGTTAGTAGAATCACATCAGGTGAAGCTGCTGTTATTTTTACTGCTGCAGAGAATATTGATGTTAACATTTTATATTTATGTAAACCGGCATCTAAATCATTTGCTGACAAAATGACTCCATCATGTTGTTTCAGGTTAACATGAGATCATGAGATGAATAACGAAGTCCTGCTGGGACTGATGGATTGAATCTTGTGATCCGAGTAGGAGAGAAAAGCTCTGGACTGGTGGCTGATAGTTGTGTGTGGATGCCTATCTATATGGAATATTGAACTTTGGGGATTACTTAGCCTAGGTGTGTGTGTGTGTGTGTGCTTGTATGTAAGCATGTGTGTGTAGTATATGAATTGGGGAGGTCTGGGTGAGTGTATAACTCCCAGTCTGACTCTTTGTCTTTTGCCACCGACATGTGAAAACAGTGTAGAGGAAGAATCTGGGAGATAAGAACAAATCCTAACTTGCACTAACGAGCCGACCTCTGAGAGGCATCCTGGCCCAGCTGCCCAGCTGTTTTCAGGTCTGTAAGGTAAGACCACCAGAGTCCTCAGGTTCAAACTGAGGTTAAATATGCCACAAAAATAGAGGCGGACCAGCAGAGCTGAGCACCTGCATATGTGCACACACACGTGTACTCCCAGCTGTGTGACAGGAATGAGTGGTATGAGAGAAGCAGCAGCTTTAAAACGTCCTCCTGTGAAGAATTCAGGTCTCTGATGTTTCTGGATGCAGCTGCGAATCAATCTGGACTCTGACCAATCTGCAGCATTCTTACTAACATTAATCAAAGCAGGATCTGAAGGAGTAGGACTTCTATAAGCTTTGACAAGATGGTTTAAATCAAGGGTTCCTGTTACAGCTGTAGCTGCTGTTTATGGATCCTGACAGTGTGAACGCTACTTGCTCCCGAAGGCGTCACTTTTAGCCATAAATCTCTAAATAAACTTTATTGGCTCATTAAAAAAAGAGAAAATGTGAAGAGTTTAGAGAAATATTTTCAGCTTAACGAGAACAGAGGCAGAACAGATGGTGATGCTTTTCCTGCCAACGTGGCAAAACTGAGGAAGGATGAGGAAGAGGAGGATATTTCAGTGGGTGGATCATGTTGCCTTCACACATAATGCATCCCCCCATGTTGGCAGCTATACAACCCAGAAGAATGGAGGACTCCTGCGGGTTCCCGCTATGGCAGGACACACCTTCACCTGCAGCATGCAGGTTCAGACACTTGGGAGAAGACATGAAGGCAGGAAGTCCGAGACGGTAATAAGAGGACGGGGATCTGAGCCGGGAAGCATCACAGGCTGATAGTGATCGCACTAACAGGTGTCCAACGTCCTCACATTACACTGAAATAGTAAAATAATAGAGAATGGATGAATGTGCTAAGGTTTTAAACACACTGCAGATAGTTTTAGTAGGAAAATTAATCTGGAGCTGGAGGAGTTGTTATTTTTCACAGTGTGTGAAGGATGAGAGAAATCTCCTCCTGATGACGGTCCAGGATGGTGGGATGTTGTCTCTCCAGTTTCTCATCTTCCTTTTCCCTGGTGGGGATGGACATCCATCCATAACTACGATTTCCTTTGATGTTTATCCATGATCACAATGTCTGGTTAGTTGGCCACCAACATTTTGTGGGTCTGTACGTGGAATCTGGATCTTAGACCTCTCATTCTCCACCACCTTGGGAGGTGTTTCCCATTGCACGACCTGCACCTGGAGTCCTGCCTGGTGTGGCTCAGCAGATACTTTAGTTTCTGTGCTGCCATGATTAGCGCCTCTGTGCTGTCCTTCAGTCCTGCCCTCTCTAGCCAACCATAAATCACAGTGAAAAACTAAAGAAAATACAAATATTACCTTTTATTGGTAAAACAATTACATATATGAAACCCAAATACGATAAAATAAATACAATTACTGTGTGCGCCCTCTGACCAAACATTCAGGAGTGGTTAGTACATTTTTCAGAGCATTTTCTTCGCTCTTAACATGAGATACATCTCCATGTCCATGCAGTCTCATTCTAGTCCTTTCTCCCTTTTTCGGAAACACGTCTTTCTGTTTCTTCACTAGCATGTGAACAGCGCATGCACATGTAGAGATGAAACACAGAGTAAAGGCTTTACATTTCTCAAACTTAAATACAAATAATATTCACCTGTCTGGGACAGTTACTTATATGGAGGAATAATCTTTCTAATCTTATCATAGTATTATTGCACATAATATAATATGTATTTCATTAGTAAAATATAAGTATTTCATAACTTGTTCACTATAAATATTTTCATTCATTCATTATCTTGACCGCTTATTCAATTACAGGTCGCAGGTGAGCTGGAGCCTATCCCAGCAAGGTGAGAGCAGGTACGCCATGGACAGGTCACCACTCTGTCGCAGGGCCAACACAGATAGACAAACAACCATACACACACACACACACTCTCCTAGGGAGAATTTAGAATAACCAATTAACCCATCATGCATGTCTTTGGATGGTGGGAGGAAGCCGGAGAACCCGGAGAGAACCCACACATACACGAGGAGAACATACAAACTCCACACAGAAAGGCCACCACCCAAAAGGTTCAAACCCCCCAGCCGAGGCTCGAACCGGCGATCTTTTTGCTGTGAGGCTGCGGTGCTAACCACCACACCACCGTGCAGCCCACTGTAAATATATGAATCAGTAATATTAATAATATAATGTAAAAAAAGGGCCCACAAGAACAATAATAAAGAAAAAATAAAATAAAATAATAAATAATAAAGTATTTTTAATTTGACTTTTGTTAGTTTCTCTTGGCATTCACTTGTTTTTAGAAACAATAAGAGTAATAGTACTGTTGACAAAGTGCAGGTCTGAGTGATGACTACTCACCAAGGGTCCTGAAAGGTCTCTGCTGGGGCACCAAGGAGAAGAAGCCAGGCTTCAGGGCATTTGTGATGATGACATCAAAAAGCTCCTCAAAGTCCTTCCTGTTAACAACGAGATGACACACATCACCGTGTACATGACAACAGAATCCAAACAGATCACAGAGAGAAGCTCGAGGAGGCCTCAGTCCGCCGAGATGATGGAAAACAGGAGCAATAAACAATGAGCACAGCCCGCTGTATGAAAGAACATTAACACTGATAGCGTAAACAGTGTTGTTGGCCTCCAGTCAGGAAGATCTGTTATTCTGAGCTGGACATGGTCTCTGAGGACGCCTACACTAGTTTCTTTAGACTGTATGAACAAGAAGGCAATTCCTTATAAGGTGACAAACAAACTGCAGCCTTGTGAAGCAGAAAAGACTTCTGACTGGGAACCAGTACACCTGTTTCTATTTAAAACGCTCATCATCATTTCTATGACTGAGGTGAAAATGTAATTCTGGAAACATTTGTTTTAAATCTACTACTCATTTCCAGAACGAAGAGTTTCAGTCTGGATTTGGAGAACATCACTTCCCCGACCTCACTGCTTCCTGACGGAAGCACACCAACAATCTTATCTTTCAGACAGATTCCAGGTTGTTGCAGATATTTCTATTTTATTCTGTTTATTATTCTCTTTGCAAAGAGGACTTAGTAATTTCATTGCACTTTTTGTTGCAATGACAATAAAGTTCTATTCTGTTCTATTCTATTCTATTCTATTCTATTCTATTTATCTAGAGTTAATAATGGTGATCCACAGGGTTCCGGACTGGGACCAAACCTGTTCTACCAGTATATGTTTCTTTTAGGAAATATCACTGGGAAACACACATTTCCACTGTTATGCTGATGATACACAGCTCTATTTCTCTATCAATCCCCAGCAATGCAATACAGATAGAAAAGCTTCTCTTTGAGATTTAGTGGCCTGGATGACCCATAATTTCCTTTTCTTGAAACCAAACATATATTAGATCACTGTTTTTGTCTCTTAAAACCTGTAAAAGTTCTCCAGTTCTACTTTGGATAGACTAGCTGTTATTTTTAAACTCACTGGTCAACTACAACATAAAAAAAGACCAATTCATGACCCCTTGCACTTTATTAGAACATGTTACTCACTTAAACACTAGTCACTTTATGCTGTTTTTTTTAAAAATAGATTTTAATGTATAATTTATTATATGTCTTGTGTCGTGTTTGTGTTTTTATGTATTCGGAGTGCTGAGCAATGTCATTACACTACTATGTGTAACGACAATAAAGGTTTTGAAAACTAGAAATAAAACAAGAGTTAACATCAGAGACTTTTCCTGGCTGGAGGGATCTCAGAAAAGAGACGAGATAAAGATGATCCTGGATTAGCCGTCGTTAGGGGAGATCTCAGAGAAGAGACATAAAACCATCACAAAAAACTGAAACCTTTGTTCTATTTGATTTTCTCTCTTCCCTCGTTTCCTGTCAGCTTTCAACCAACAGCTACATAAGACCCTTTTCAGGAACTGATACTAAAAGCAGAAAAACTCTGTTTCACTGAAAGGACTTTAATCGATTCACCGTACTGATGTAAGCATGCAGAAGATGACGGTCAAACTGTCCAGAAATCATAGAAGACGTTGGGAAATTATAGTTCCTGGAATAAGTTTTAAACACACTTTCTGCATTAGTTTGTTGGTAGATCAAAGTTCAGGGGTGTAACCTTCATGGGGCTCTGGTTCTGATTTGGAAAAACACATCTCACCCAGCTGGAAGAACTTTTAATGCTTGGAGATCTTTGGAAAGCAAAGCACTCGGTTTCAGGCTGAAAACCACTGACTGCATGTGAGCAGGGGTTTAACACGACACTAAAGCTAATGTCACACATTAAAAATTTCTCAGTTGTGAAATGGAGCTTATTTTTAGTACTTTAATCACAGTCGTTGTTTGTGAACATCCAGAAAGAATCCTAAGCAACAAATGTCTCTACAAACCTCCACTGGCAGGATAAAGCTGGTTAATTTCCTGTCTGCTTATCACCACATTAATCTGCATCCGTTGGCCATGCAAGGCAGGGATTTTAACTTTTTAATGAGCACACACACACACGCGCACACACACATACACACACACACACGCGCACACACACACACACACACACCCACACACACACAGAAAGAAAAAAAGAAAGCCGGCCTAACCAGGCCTGACAACCATGACAAGTCATGATTAAAAGGAGGAACAATATTTTTCTAACACCATCGTTGAGTTTCTCTGAGGACGTATTTCATACCGTGCTGAGATGCTATTGAGCAAGAAGAGAGATGGGAACAAATAACAAATAAAATGTCTGTAACCGGCAGCAAAACATCCAGTTTTCTCACCCCGTCTTTATCTCTAGATCTGTCTTTTTCAAACTGCATCTCAAAGGGATTTATTGAAGAAAAAAAGAAATAATAATAGATAAAAGAAAATACGTAACAGAAGATTAAAAAGAAACCAATAAAAACTAAATAAAATAAATAAAAAAGGATTAAAAAAGTAAACAAACTTAAGAAAAATAAAATGTGATAAAACAAAATAAATAAAAAAAAATTAAACTTAATTAACTGAAAATGGTAAATAAATTATTAAATTAAACATAAAATTAAAAACTTGTTTGACTGCCAGTAAAGCAACTTAAAAAGTTATGGAGGAATTTAGATAAAATTTTCAGGAAACCTCAGAGATGAAATTAAGGATTAGATATTGGGACTGATCCGGATCGCCGCCTGGATATAGGAATTTTAAAGGATTTTTTACTAGGGATCATTTTGCAATTAGAGCTTCTAACTAAAAAATGATGCCCACATTCACTGTCTATCTATTCAATCTACCCCCAGCCAGCAGAAACTGTGTTTCCTCTGATGTCCTCGATGTGAACAGAGATTTTTTAACGTTCCTCCAGAATTCTCGGCCTTTGTTCTGCTGAAGTTCCAGATCTTCCTCCTTAAGCTCTCTTTGCCTCCCCGGATTTATATTTAAGCTCCTTTTCCAGTCTCCTCATCTTCGATCCGAAAGTCCTCTTCTTCTCGTTCAGCAAGGCCTGTAGCTCTGGGGTCACCCGCGGTTTATTGTAGGAGAAACAACAACAGGAGTTTGTAGTAGTAAGCTGATGGAGGTGGTGGTGGCGATAAAAGGTTTTTTCCACCACCGACCTGATAAAAAGTAATTATCTCTATCATATTGTATGATAGGCACCACTATAGCAGGATGTATAACTAAGAAAAAAAAAGAATAATAAGAGACTAAATATTTATCATTTAATTTATTTATTTTATACTTATTTTTTATAGTTCTCGTTTGCTCTTATTTAGTTCACACATCTAGTTTTCATTCTTTAAGTAAATAACACAGCAAACACCACAATCCCACACCAGTTTATTCTAGACAAATGAAAGCGGATGTTCACAGACACTGTAGTTATAAAGGTAACTAAAGCTACGTTAATTATGTCTTTCTATTTTCCGCTTTTTGACAGCGTTACATTTTCAACCTGGAAGTTTTTGCAGAGGTTGCGCTCCTCTTCTAAGCTGCGCCGCCGCCTCTGAGGCTGCCGGCATCCAGAGGCCTCACCGCCGTCTGGACCCCGTCGTCCACCCCTCATTAATGGCCAACATCAGGCCACATACATTTTTTTTTATTTTATTAATAAAATCTATTGTGTTGTCACTGAGAAAACATGCTTTTTGTTGTTTTTTGTGCACATACCTTGTTCTGCAATTGTCTCGAGCGCATCGTACCCGCTGTTCCAGTCATCTGCTCCTCACAGTAAATGAGCTGCACTGCTGCTAAACATTGGTTATGCTCGCTTCTGCCGGCCCCCACCTGTCTTTTTTGCAGAGGTTTCATTGGAAGCAAATTTTACCTTCGTTCTCATATCTTCCCATCCCATCTTGTGTTGTTTTTGTTTTACTTTTACCAAATACTCTCCCATATTAAAGTCCTTCCAGTGACGTTTTCATTTCTTTGCTAGAGCTCAGCTTCTTCTACTAATATCTGCATCTCCATCGGATCGAATTTAATTTGCGTTTGCGACCTTCCTGCTCTGCGTTAAACTCTCTGTGGTGAAACCACAACGCAGCTAAACCCTATTTGAGTCCTGCTTGTATGAGGCGAACTCATTTTTTATATTATTTCCCCATTGGTGGTGTCTTTACTTTTTTTTAAGACGATGTCTTTTAGCTAAGGTTGTTATGTTAAACAGTAAATCAAAAATGTTTGCATTGGACATTAAGTTTAATTTGGGGTAGTTAAATATGTAATGTAAATAAGGAGCAACTTATTTTCCCTGGTATTTTTTGTACTGTGTCTTTAAGAAAACATCCAGGACGTGTAGTGGTAGAACTGCATGAGGAACACGTGTAAACCACGATAAACAGCTAATATGTTGCTGTTTGCGCCTGTTATCAGTTGCACCAAAATTCTTAGTTTATCACCTGCGAATCATAAACAAACAACACATGCAGTCTCTTTGGGTGGTGCATGGGTGGTCTTACCCGAGGATGTGCTCACAGATGAGC
Source organism: Melanotaenia maccullochi (assembly GCA_037177255.1). Classification (NCBI taxonomy): domain Eukaryota; kingdom Metazoa; phylum Chordata; class Actinopteri; order Atheriniformes; family Melanotaeniidae; genus Melanotaenia; species Melanotaenia maccullochi. The sequence goes on along the minus strand of JBAGKP010000025.1, from coordinate 3,486,521 downwards.
CTGCAGTAGTCGCTGTGGGAGCTGGTGATGAGGAGAAGAACCTTTCCAGCATTCTTCATACTGTGCAGCCAGGTCTTCACTGAGTCAGAGCAGGGCTGCAAATACCGGCCCGGATCCCTCTTCACACTGGGGAAGTATGTCCCTGCATCGTCTGTACGGATACACAAACAGACAGAAGATGGGTGACTAAAAGTGAAAAAATATTTTTCCTTCTGACCAGTGAGCAGGTCTGGTCACTCAGAACCAGCTGAGACTGAAACCAGGGACGTTCCACCTCACCACCCTGCAGCCCTGTTTCGTTAACATGGACCTGGTTGTTGGGTGGTGCATGAACTGCTCTGTATAGACTCAAGTGTGAGTCCATTTGGACAACGATCCCAAACACAGCAGCAGGTCTACGACAGAATGGCTAAAAGGGGAAAATCAAGGTGCATTAAGTCTGATGTCATCTGGACCTGCAACTGGTTCTGGTTCAGTCTCTCCAGGTGCCTTATCACCTGACTACAGACCCAGATAGACTGGCGGGGAGGAGGTCTCAGTGTGGTCCAGACCTAATCCTGACTGAAATGCTGTGAAGGGACCAGAAATGGGGTGTCGAGTCTGGGACCCGGACTCAAGCCAGACAGACGTCTTTCCATATAAACCAGCTGATCCCTACAATGTTCAGTGATGGTAGGATTGTTTCAAATCAAGTTAGAGGGGCAAATCCTGGAAAATAGATTCTGGAAAGCGAGACAGGAAGTTATTTTAGATTTCAGCAGAATAAAGATGAGCATCAAAGCTTTAAAGTTAAAAAGGCAGGAATTTGTGCCTAAACTTAAATGAATCCCTGGACTTTAACTTGGTCACCTACATTACTACTGAAACTAAAGTGATCAACGGCTCCACAGAACTGGAACTGCAGTGAAGTAAAAGTAGTAGAGTAGTCTGATCAGTGTGTGAGCAGTCTTCACTAAAACAGAAGTCACTTTACTACTAATAAAAATCTAAACTACAGTCCCATGTGATTCCCCCATTTTTCAACTGTTGAACTAAAATGAAAAGAAAACTATACCAAAACTCTTGTGACTTTAAAAGTTAACAGCTTCTCATGTGTATGAGTCAAAGACGGTGGATTCAGCTGGTTTCCCTGTTTATGACAAAACTGAAAACTTTGCATGTGCTGCCCTCCGTTGGTAAAACACAGCAATACACCGAAGCAGAAGAAATCTAGAGAATCAGAACACTGTCAGTTTAGGATTCCAGCCAGAAGATGGCGACAAACACAAGCAACCAAGTTTCCCAACATTCACACTTCTGAAGATGTTCCAGATGTGAATATTTGTCAGTGTGTTTATTGTTTCCACAGATCATTAAACCTTCAGTAAAACAGAAGAAGGAGGAGGCCGGGCTCAACAAAGTCTGACCTCTGTCTCTAAGGTCCTGCAACAAAAAGCTGGTCCTGCCTCATTACCTGCGACCCAGTAGGTCAGCTGTGGGAGGTTCACACAGCTCTCGTCCCATGTCAGCGCGGATGTGAGAGGGTAAAGAAAAGCTGGTTTCCCCCCATCCTCTGCTACATTTTGTCATGTGCCATTTTGCAGATACAGCAGGAGCAGCTGTGTTTTGATGTGGGAATTACCTCCCACTTCCACAGCTTCACCTCTTCTTAACAGGTGTACATGAGATCCTACAGCACAGAAGATGCTGCAGACACCAGCAAGCAGCAATGCTAACATGTAGCATAGCAACATGACGGGAGAAACTCAACTAGAAGACTCTACCAAGCATCAGCATCCAACCAAACACAGTTCAAACCCCAAGCAGTTATATGTGAATGTAGAAAACCAGGAAAACATCTCTGTCCACTTTAGAGCTTCTGCTAATTTTTCCACACAAACAAGGAGTCACATGACAGCAGAGACTCTGCTGGTTCCAGAGACGTCTGTCTCATCACAGTGGGACAGAAACTCTGGAGCTAGCAGCCAGAACCAGAAACCAGGTCTTACTGTTGATGTTTGTGGAGAAAAGTTTGATTCCAGCTCTAAAAATTCTGCTAATGTTTCTCCTACGAATCTGCCTTTGTTTGAACTGAACCATGAAGGTCCTGCTGGTTTCTAAATACCCCATCCACGCACCCATCCAACCCTGTGAATTCTCTGTCACCCTATATCCCCCCATAACACATGCTCACACACACCCTCCCCCTAATTTCTCCAGCCACCAACCATGCAAGACACCAGAGTCAGCAAAAGGATGGAAGTCCCAACTCTAGACCCAATGACCACTTCTGGACCCAGAACCCAAAAAAGCAATAACCTGGGCACCTCCTGGGGCAGCCCCCCAGCAACACAGCCAGCCGAGACACGAGTCAATATAGACGATGAGTGTTTTATCTCATCTTTTTTTCCAGCAGCAGCAGATTTTCATCCCCCGTTTCCGTCTTGGAGGAACGTCCCAGAGACCCGTGGACATGTCCCAGAGACCGGTGGACACGTCCCTGAGATGTGGATGTGTGCAGGAACTTCTCCAGGCTGAGCGTGGGTTGGATATAAAGGACAGTTTATGTGAGCAGAAGTAAAGATGGCTGCGTTTCCAAGGTAACAGCTAGATGAACGGACGACGAGGTGAGGTGGTACACCTGAGAATCCAGGTGGAAAGACTTCCTGCTGCAGGGTTTTACATCTGGATGAAACTCCAGGTACAGATGACAGCATGACTTTCCTCCACCAGGTTGGGATGTTTGTCCCAGTCTGGTTCTGTCACACATTCAGGACTGCTTACTGGTTTCACTGGTTTCTGCATCAGATCCAGTAAAGTTTTTGGTATATTTTATTGTTTATTGTTGTTTTATCTTTGTTATAAATAAATATACTTCCTCATATTTTTAAATTCTTTCGTATTTTTAGTCGTTTTGCTTAAACAAGATTAAATGAATTAATTCTGTATTTATCTTTAATAATGCCCAGAATATTTTCATTTATCAGAAATTAATTCACACAGATGAAAAAATCATTTATTTTATTTTGGAATCAAAACATCCGAACAACAAATGCTTGTTGATTACGATGGTGAAGTCTTCAGCTTGTAGACTGACAGGTTTTAATCCATCCGCTTGTAAAATGTCTGCATTAAATTTATGACAGGTGTAGGAACTTCCACTAAACACCAGGTAAACAGAGATGTCTGAGACTGAGACAGGTGGAAACATCTAAACTTTATTCATTGTTCAGTAAATAACCACCTACCTTATTATTAAATGCTTCTGAATCGAAATGACGACACTTCTCTTGTGAGCTCAACACATTTTTTTTTATCTTGCTGGCCTACTACTGACATTGGGAGTAAAATGTAAAGTAAAAGTAAAGTTCTTTAAAGTAGCTGTACTGCTTGCTGGTAATTCCAGGTGATGTGGGTTAAACTGTTATATCTACATATAATTTTATTTTTGTGTTGCTTTGTGAGATGTTGTTTATATATATCACCCCTGGAATTGCGCAAATCTAAATATCGTAATGAAAAACCTGCTAATGGAAACACCTACATTTAGAAAAACCTTTCAAATGTCGCTACAAAGTTTTTACGCTCTCATGAGGTGGTTGTTCAGATGTGTCGATACAGAAGTATATCACAAAAGTGTAATGGAAACACTTTTTTGGCCTTTACAAGTCCCCGGCCGTGAAGTAGCGGCTTACGTGATCAGTTCATTTCAAGTAAAGATGCAGTACGAGCAGCAACAATCAGTTAAAGGAGAATATAACTGCCATTCTTGATAGCAAACAACAGTGAAATGCAAGAGTTTTACAAAGAATTAAAAACCTCCATCCTCCTCAAAGTGGAGTCTCGCGGGACGAGATTTTACGAGAATAACTGCTAACGTGCTAAACACCTTTCAATGGAAACACCTGGAAATGGCAACTGTGTGTGGTGTTATGGCTTTATTTAATGTGTAAGTGTTAAGAAATACACTGGCCTTTGGTTATGACGTCAGTTGTGCGACGTTGGCAGTCATGGAATGTAGGACCCGTACGTAAGGTGTACGAGAGTAAAAACGAATAAAGCAACATGCAAGAGAACAGCCGGACTCGCGTGTATTATTAGACAACACGACAAAATGCACATCAAAACTACTAAGTTTCTTATCTACAGACATAAGAATGTCCATTGAGTCATTCCCCGGTGATCAAATAGTTCCAGGTAAATCTGCGTTTCGCTATCTCTTGGCCTTGGATGAGGTTGATGAGGTAGATGATTGGTTTGGCTTTACTATGACAATTCTGTCTCAGCACCAATCTATAGAATCTGTCAGACTGGTCACATCCTCCCCGCTGTGTTTCAGAGTGTACCTTAAAATACATGATTTCCCTACTTTGAAGAATATTTTGAATAAATGGGTAAAAACACAGTTGAATGAATGAATAAATGTTTGAGCGTGCCTGGTATGAATCTGCCGTCTCACGGAACTACTCCACGTACAGCATTAGCCTCCTATACTTAACTTAAATTTAACTTAAAGACCCATCTGTTCTATGCTGAATTTAAATTTTTTAATTTTTAAAAAGTCCACATCTGCATCTGTTTCTTTATTTATCTTTATTCAGACATATGACAAATTAGTTGATTTCAGGAGGAAAACAATTTCTATCTCTTCTATTTCTTATCTCTTAAAACTGGATATTGTGTAAACCTCCCTCCAATTTAAAGTCTGATAAAATATTTGTAAAACTCTGTTATGAAAATCAATATAATTCAGTCTATCGTAGTTACACACCCCATAATGAAAATTGGCATTTTTATTATCAAATAAAAAGAAAAACATTCGACTGTCAGAACAAATGAAATTGCTACCCCCCTTTCTTCTCTGTTTGCATGGGTTTCATAAGTTGCAGTGTTGCTGAGCTCTCTCGGCCACCATATATTTGTTAAATGGTAGTGATTATGAACTTTGGAAGACAGCCCAGTATGTGACGGGTGGTTGGATGGCTACTGATCCCACTGAGCACTTTGGCACACATTGCCTCTTCCTTAAAAGTCCACAAGAGAGTGAAAAAGACCCACATGAAGAGTTGGCACTGCTGTGCATGTGTGTGTGTTTGTTGAACTGTGTGTGTATATGTCAGAGTAAATGTAGTAGAAAGGATGAGATAACTCTTGATTACATCTGATAGGTTTATTTGAAGAAGGTCAGGAAGATTTGGGAGATGACCAAGACACAAGTAGCTGATGGGGATGATAGGAGAGTGATGGCGCAGTTCACGAAACACACATTTCTATACACACAGTAATGAAGAACAAGACCAAAACAGATGGTTCAAAGCATTTCAAGTCAGTATTATGTGATACTCTAAGTAAAATACAGCTAAGCAAAAGCAGCATTTTTTTTTTCTTTCTTTATTGGCGTTGTCCTTCCACAGGTCTTAGAGATTGGACATGCCCACTAGGGTTTAGTTGTCACAAAGAGTCTGTGTGACAGCAGTGAATGCCCCCCACCGCTCGTCAAAAGTGTCAATCTGGAGATGCTGTATGTCATGGGAGTGAATAATAGATTTGAAGGTCAAAAAATAGACAAATGAATGACAGATTAATGAAGAGATACAGTAGATAATTAGATTATTACTGAGTTACAGACATTTTTTTTTAACTAAGTTTTTTTTCATGAACATAATTGGCAGATGTCTCATTTGGCAAAACATGTTCTGTCAAGACAACAAAATTGAATAAAATTTTATTGTTGTGATGAAGGACAATATACCTGGGCAACTCTTTTGGTAGTTCACTTTTGTCCCATTTTCTCTGTTCCCTGCAGAGAAAATGGGGGTGTGCAATATCGTATCATTTGCGGTAATACTGGTAGAAATTTTGATACCGGTAGAAAATATAACATTGTGAAATCACATGATCAGATATTTCCGGCCTGATGATGTAATTTAACACAGCAAAGCGTAGCTCTGTGTAACTCAGCTGGACAACTGAACAAGGAAACATAGGAGAGCAAAGCAGAATGCAGCTGTACAATATACAGAATGTTGATTTCAGTGATTCAGATGTTTCTGAAGACAGCACACTTCGGCCGCTTCCGAAGGTAAATCCGGGCAAATACTGGAAGTTTCACCCTAATGCTGCCAACTTAGCAATTCTGTCCCTATATTTAGATGGTATTCCTAAACCTTATAACGACTCAGCTACTGTTTTGGGTCATATTGGAGACTTTTCTCTGTTCGATCTCATATATACTGGCTGTGTTGTCTCCTGTCATTTCTTCAGACGTAACATCAGACAAACACATACACATCCGTAATGCGTGTGCACTCAGTTAAAACACTGAAAAACAGCACTGTTGAACACAGCTGTTGCTTCAGCCCCACTGTAACTTTTGGTATTAAAAACTTAATAAATGGTAAATGGTCTGTATTTATTTAGCGCTTCACTGTACCTGGAATGATACCCAAAGCTCTTTACATTATACATCACATTCACCCATTCACACACACACATTCATACACTGATGGCGGAAGCTGCCATGCAAGGCGCCAACCACGACCAATCAGGAGCAACTTGAGGTTCGGTGTCTTGCTCAGAGACACCTCCACGTGAGCTCAACAGGCCGAGGATTGAACTGACAACCCTTAGACTACGAGACGACCACTACCCCCTGATCTTTGCTTTTATTTAAAATAATAAATAAAGAGTTTTTAATAAAGATCAGCAAACTGCTGTGGCTGGAACCACCTTAAAATACACCTGAAGAGGTTAGTCACTGTAATATGACACTAATGTTAGCTCTACATTAGCAATGAGCTTAGAGCCATAGCAGTTTAAATGTTGGCTTGTTACTACTTTTGTACTAACATAAAGGTATCAGCAGCTGTCATCAGATTGGCTCCACTCCACTGTCCAGAAGAAGAATGAGACATTAATTGAGACATTAAGTTTCTATAAATGGTTGACTTTGCTAGGATCATTTTAAACTGGGACCGACATGATCATGTTGCTGCAGGAAAATGTCTAAAACCGGCAGGACAGGCGGTTATCCTACACTACAGTGCTGCATATTGGCCCTCCTCTCTACATTAAAAAAAAGAAAAAAGAAAAAAAAGGAAAAAGATTCTATGAACTCGTTACGGGTCTCAGGGGTGATGACCGGCGTAACAAAGATCTTACCTTAAGGCAACGTTGCATCTCGTTTCTCTCCAAGATCGCGTCCCGGTTTATTTAACACCACACATCACAATCATATCTGCATTTGTCATTTCAGTTTGCTTTAAACTCAACTCAACCAGTTCCATAATCAGTCCTTATGAGTCCTTATGAGTCCTTTTGACCACCTTTACTAACATACACTCAATCAAGACACACATTCTCTCTCTGCATAACCATGTGTTCACATTAACAGTCCTTGTACTTAAAGTAACTCAAGGGCCATTCCACCGAATGGGTGCCATTTGCGTCCCCAGGAAATTACATATAATATACGTATAAAAGTGCATTTAAAT
>JBAGKP010000025.1:3450516-3464282 GCA_037177255.1 Melanotaenia maccullochi | reverse complement strand
GCTAGCGCCAGCATGTGCTGCTGCGTTGTTAGCTTTAGTCTGCGGGTTATTCTTTTCTTGTGCTCTGGGCATTTTCGCGACGTTTTGGCCTCGACTATATTGCTTGACCCGCTCGGCCTGTTTGTAGTATCAAATATCCTTGGTTAATGCGAATTTAAGGCAGGTCAATTGCAAAAGTATTGGGGAGCTGCCACCAGCACGTCTGTCTTACTTCGCCATCACACCGGAAGTCGAAAAGATGAGTTTTGAGTTTGGAGATGAAGGTGAGGAGTGAGTCGGTATTGCGGAGGTCAGGAGGAAGTGCGTTCCAGACCTAGGGAGCAGAGCGACTGAAAGCTCTACTCCCCACGGTGCTGAGACGGGCAGGAGGGAGATGGATAGAAGAGGAGGAGCGAAGACATCTGGAAGGGGTGACTATCTGGAGAAGATCTGAGAGATAAGGTGGTGAGAGTTTATATATGGATTTGTATGTATGGAGGAGGATCTTGTATTCTATCCTGTACTTGATGGGAAGCCAATTGAGTTCTTGCAGGTTGGGAGTGATGGGGTGAAAGGAAGGAGTTCGGGTGATGATGCGGGCAGCAGAGTTCTGAACCATTTGGAGTTTCTGAAGGGATTTTAGTGGGAGGCCAAAGAGGATAGAGTTACAGTAATCCAGGCGGGAGGTGACAAGGCTGTGCACCAGGATAGAGGTGGTGTGGGGGGTGAGGGCGGGGCGAAGACGGTTGATATTGCGCAGATGGAAATAGGCTGAGCGGGTGATGTTATTGATATGTGAGGTGAATGATAAGGTGCTGTCGAGGATGACACCCAGACTCTTGACCTGAGGGGACGGGGAAACTGAGGCGCTGTTGATGGTGAGGGAGAAACTGTTAACTTTTGAAAGGGTGGATTTGGTGCCAATGAGGAGCATTTCAGTTTCATTACTGTTCAGTTTTAGGAAGTTGGTGGTGAACCAGGATTTTATTTCCAGGAGACAGGCAGAGAGGGAGGTGAGTGGGAGCGTGGAATTAGGTTTACAGGACATGTAGAGCTGGGTGTCATCTGCGTAATAGTGGAAATAGATATTGAATTTATGGAAGATGAGACCAAGGGGGAGGAGATAGGTGATGAATAGAAGAGGCCCCAGGACAGAACCTTGGGGCACACCAGTATACATGAGGTTGGCTGGTAACACAGCTGTAAATCTACTAGTCATCAGACAGACATGCACACATCTGTGAAGATGAGCAGGTTCAGATTTCTAGTGAGAGTTAAACAGCTAAAGGAAGCGAGGAGACGTCTTCTCTAAATCACTGGTGCTTTGCAGATGTTGGAGACACAGGGCCGATCATTTAGGGGCCATGAATGTAGAGAATGAGAGTGAACAGGCTGTAAAATACAAATCAGAGCAGAATCCTTCACTAACAAAGTATGCTTGCTCTTTCTACAATATAGTAAGAACGGGAATATTTCAGGCATAGTCGTGGATGGTGATTAATCAGGATCTTTTTGTAAGGTGTGATTAATCTGATAAAAATTTTTAATAACTTGACAACACTAATCTCTCTCTCTCTCTCTAGTGGGTATAAAAGATGAATGAATGAACGAGTGACTTCCCAGCAGTGTACATTTACCCGCATGGTCCAACGTAATCGTCACATTGCTGCTGTTCGTTCAGTTTTACAGTCAGAAGTGACACCGAGCTGCACCCTGATGGCCCTGGAAGGTCAACTGTGACGGTGTGTTTTCTGCATACTTTATGTTCATGATACCGCACCATCCAGAGAAAGAATTTACCAACTATACTGAGAACTATATCCAGTCTTTTCCCTAGAAAATGACCGACAGGACAGATACATCTTTCTTCCAAATGCTAAAAATTAGACTTTGTACAGTGCCATGGGTTAAAGGCCAGTTGTTTCTGCAACAGGGATCCATCTTCACTATGAACCTCTTGCTTTGGTTGATGCATCAGAAGTTCATCCTCCTTTGCATCCATTCCTCTAGTCCTTGGTGTCTCTGGGATAACTCACTACGGAGGTGGTGTTAGTGGTTAAGAAAAAGTGTTAGGGGCCAAACCCAGCGTCTTAACAGCTCCAGCGCTATTATGTGTGTGTTTTTGTGGAAGAAGTGCCGGTGTTTACCAAATTATGCAGGACTCAGAATAATTATGGAGCACAAAGACAAAAATGGAAAGAGTGACGGCAGCTGGCAGATTCTCCAAACATCACAGACAAAAATGTTCAGGAGTTCATCTCTGTTTTAGAGTTGCTGGTTGCAGGACAGAGCCACAGCGACCCATCAATGAGACGCTGTTATTGTTTTCCCCTTGCCTGCAGAACCTGATACTGAATCTATATTTCCCTGGATCTGATGCAGAGCCCGAAGCGAATGAGTACTAATGTGAAGATCAGTGAAGAATGAACTAATGAATGTTTCCGTACATTTTTTAGTCTTCAAAATCTTTTTTAAATAAATGGAAGATTAAGAAGAAAAGATGAGCTTAGAGATATGTCTTTAAACTGGATTGTTGACATTACTAGTCATTAAACATATATCAATATGTTTAATGTCAATCAAATCTCAATTTCAATCAAAATAATCGTGATTATCATTTTTCCCATAATCGAGCAGCCCTACCGGTTATCCTCACTGATTAGTGGTTTTCTTATGGCTACACAGCTGTTCAGTCCCTTGAGTTCCTTCACATTGTTCATGTGGCCTAACTTTCACTATTAAACATCGTCCCAAATTCTACTGCTGTTTTTCTTCCATCTGATTCCACCAAACATTTCAGTGATCATCGATCACCATCAATCAGGATGTTTTTGTGACCACATTTCTTCCTGGAAGACGATGGTTCCCCACCATCCTTCGGTTTTTAATATTGGTTGGACAGTTCTTAACCCAGTTTTAGTAGTTTCTGCTTCTCCTTAGATGTTTTCTCTGCTGGATGCCAATGATCTGACCCTTCTGGAACAGACTAATATATTTTCTACGACCACAGGATGTGTCTTTCCACATGGTTGTTAGAGAAACAAGAAGCTGCTCATTGCATCAGTTGGGGTTAAAAGATTTGTTGCAGCTGGAAGATGACCACCCTGCAGGAATGATCCAATAGGAGGCTCCTACCTGTTAGCTTAGTTAAATCTAAAGGGAGACTTTTTTTTTTTTGACAGGCAGCTCTGTAAAATGTTAGATTTTGTAGATCATGTTGACCAGAATTGTCAGCTGCTGTCCAGTTTGTCAAATAAGAAAAGCAGTAAAATATCCTTAGACTTAATGTTAAGTTTGATATTTACTTTTACATTTAATGTTAAGCCTTTTAAAAAAGATTAAATCAGCTTTCATATACAATCGACCTTCCTGGTGATCTACAGCCTTTTGCTGTTTATATCATAACACAGTGATGTAAAAGCTGCTGAGAGACAGAATTTAACACAACTACATTAAAACTGCTGAGTGTGAGCTGAAGGGAGCGGTACAGTAAAAATGAAAAAATATTTAAAGCTTTCACTTAGCTTTGATTAAATTAATTAGCTCTAAAGTAACTCATTACCTGTTGCTAAAATAAATCCTAAAATTGGAGTAAAATCTGATTAAGTAACCGAGCATTTCAACATCTCTGGCTTTAATTCTCCTTTCAAACGAGAACGGCTTTCCCATAATTTCATAATAACTCCCAGAAAAGAAACAAATCCAGAAGGATGCAGGGAAAGCTAGTGATTGCTATTCTAAATAACACTTAGTCTCCGTCAGGCTGGTCAGGCTTCCAAGCAAGATTTTTGTCTTTGGGCCCCTGTAATTGCAGCCAACACACAACTAGGAGGTCCAGCTTCAGTTCTTCCATTCATAAAGCTCCAAGTGCCTCTTAGTGGCAAATTCGGCATATTAAAATGTTAAATCTGAGCCACTATCACTTCCAAACTCCAACACACTATCTTTAGCTCATGCTTTCCACTCTTCCTTGTTAGCTTCTGCTCATTAACCTGCAATTATTTCCTTTATCCTCTCAAGGTCCGGGACAACCTGAAAGGAAAAGAGTTCAGACAGAAAAATACTAAACAAGGTGTAAAAGAAAATTCAGAGAAGAAAACCTGCAATCAACGGCCCTGCCAAGAACACCAAAAACATACCACTGAAGTCTTAAACTAGATAACATGCCACTATGAATCAATTAAGTCAGTCTTTTAGGGGTTCCTTTTATATATCAATACAAAAAAATGGATGAAAAATAGACAAATATTGTGGCTAGATAACTGTGTTGGGGACTCTGAGGTCATTCATATATATGTATATATGGCACCATGAGTGTGGAGTAAAGTGGTACGTTCAAAAAATTCCATTAAATAGTTTCAGTCTATTGTTTAGCAACAGTTTGAAGCAGTAAAAGATGCACGCACTACTTTAAAATACCATAAAACCCTGAAAAGGGATACACAAATGGTTTGGTTTTATCATTAAAAAGACAACAAGAGTGCAAGAAATTTTTCTTCAGAATTAAGAAAACGATTATTTGCAGATAAGCTAGAAGCATATTGGACAGCAGCTTCTTAATTAAAGCCACTGAGCTCGCATTAAGTCCCATCCATAACAATGGTTATATTCGACCCTTCATAAACACCACCCACCCTGCCATCAGGAGGGGCCTGAAATCACTCAGGAGACTCAACACTGTTTTGTCAGAAACGCTCTCCATTCAGTTAATCGCCTCTCCTAATTGCATGTTTATGCTCTGTGACTACTTTCTGCCATGCAAAGCATGAGCTTACCCAAAAACAGTGTGTGAATCTAAGTGGCCATTTACATTAAACCCACATAATATACAGATTTAGAAATGGAGGTAATAATTCTGGCACACCAAAAAAAACAAAACAAGACAAAAAAAACTCCCAATGCAGTGAAATGCAGCCATGCCTTACTGTGGTCACAGCCACTTTCATGGTGAGCTGCAGTGGCACATCTGCAGCTTATGAAGTTACTAAATGTTGACTCCACCTCTCCACTACTCTATCATTTTATTCAGTTTACCAAGGGTGCCCATGGCCTGGCTCAGTGCTCATCTGTGGCTGCTGGGATGTTGGTAGTTTAAATGACATGGTCAAGAGGAAGGAAAGGGTCTACCAAAACCAGATACACTAAAGCTGGACCAATCACAGCTTTATACACTACAGTTAATGAGCAGGGCATTATTCCTAATGCCACATCACCTCAAACTCACCCCTCAATGAAGCACTGGAAGCCAAACTTCACTGGGAGGAAAAGAAAGTCAGGTCAGTTATGTAAAATACTTCCTTTAGGACTTTTTAAACACCAGACAAAACAGCAAACAACTAGAAATGCATCAGATGTCCTCAGACAGTTGAAACCCAACTAGGAGGAGGAACAAGTCCCGAACAACATGTCACCTCTATCAAGAAGTCATTCCGGGCTAGATAGAACTGGCCTGAAAGACAACATGGAGGCACTAATCATGGGTGCATTGTACCAGGAGCAGAGCAGAAGAACAGTAGAGTGTGCATTCAAAACAGCCGGTATGTTGATATCCAGTTGCTGGCGTGGTGCTATCAAGTGAAATGCTGATGTAAAAAGTAATGCACTGGGATGAGAAAAAAAAGTTGGGCAATGATGGCTCAGAAATTTGCATAATGAACGTTACCATGCCATCTAAATGATTCAGAAGAAGAAGTTTTAAAGTCAGAAAGTTACTTAGTGCTACTTTAAATGATCTGGTTGTTTTTTTTTCTGTGTCTTGATAGCCTTTAAATCAAAGTAAGAGGACAGGAAATGAGTAGATACACGTAGAACAGATGCTTCTTATGTATTCAGAATGAGTTTATGAGTATGTATGAAAGCTTAATATCATATTCCTGTGCAAAAATAACAGCCAACTGTTACAGTGACCTCCTCACAGGAAGAAGAATTTCAGAACAAACTCACTTCTGCCTCCTAGTGTCTGAAAGCTGCACTGTAGATCTCTAAATCACACCTCACACTGGTTTATAAAAATCCAGACAATACACAGATCTGCCAACAGCATGGCAGGATTTATAACGTGGAATTTAATCAGAAATCAGTGTTGGACGGGTAATGTATCCACAGAAGCCTGAGAGGTAGTTAAATTACAGTTAAAAACATAATGACTTCCAGCAAACATTAAAATCTGGGTACAAACAAGTTTTACTTTGCACAGTTAGTTGAAAAAAAATTGTCACTAAACTCTGACTTTTCTAGAAAAGCATCATGCAACAAGGCATTTGGTCCATAATTTTAGAAGATACATCACCAATGTTTGTGATGTTTAGGGAACTAAAATTTGAGCTTAAGCTGTCGTCAGGTTAAAAAAACAAAAAAAAAAAACAAGATGAAAAAAAGTGCTGTATAAATGTCAAATGAAGGTGTTTCTGTACAGCCATGGTTCACTAATTCAACCTTAATGAGACAAAGCAACACAGAAGCAGTGATAACATCAGCCAGGGGGAGTCTGACAGGAATCCCCTCCCTGCTGCTCCACATAGGCAGAGAGAACCAGAGAGAGGAGACCGGCAGAGGAGGGCGGTCCGCCACCCTGAAGTGACAGGCCTCCTTGGGAATGGCACCCCTCATTAAAGATGACATCAGAGCAGGGCGGCCTTCTACGCGAGGTAGATCCTCCACGATGCTTGAGACCAGCTCGGTATAAATACCTTGCTCCCTCTGTCCTGGGAAGCAGCAGCTGCCACTCAGACAGGCAGACAGATTCACCAACTAAGGATATACGAGGACAGTGCTGGGACAGAACCTTACCGACTCCCCCCAATTTTTCCTTGGAGCACAAACCTTCACGGTAAGTCCATGAGTGCATGAGATGGGGGGGATCCCAGCTGCAGCATGGATCTGAATGAGAGGATGGTTGGAGGTGGACTGCTAATGGCAGCAGGGAAAACGATGGTTATGGATGATGAACAAGCATTGTGACTCTTGACCTAAACACAGATTATATTTCCTCTAATTTATCTTTCTTGTAAGATAATAAAAACACTGACTATTAACAGATCAGACAGGTGATTCTAGATGTTTTTCACCGTAGCTTCTTGCGTTTAGCCATCAGCCTTCTCCAACTCTTCCACATTACAGATGTCAGACTACAATAACGTCATCAGCTGCTTTGGAATAAATACCACAACTTTCTTTTTGTTAAGTGATTTTCTTCCTGGATTTGCAGGTTTAGCTTCAAAAGATGGACTTGAGGGTAACAAGCCTCCTTCTTGTCCTCCTGGCCTTGGCTGAGGCGACCCCTGAAAGGTACTATAGCCCCAAGGTGAAAAAGACTCCGTACCAAGCCCCCGTCAAGAGCCAGCGTAAGTCCCCCCTTTTTGATTTTTTTTATTACATTTATCAGAATTAAATGTTTGTGCAATCTACCAGAATTAAAATGAAACTTCCATTTTTAGTATAATGAATAAAATCAGGCAAAGCTCATTTTCAGATTGCCTACAGATTCTTCTGCTAAATAGCAGCTACTGTGTGCTGATATGTCCGTATACATTGCAATTTTTTGCCTTTCTAACTGAAAATGTAAAGACTTAAAGTAGAGCAAATCATTTTTAGATGTTTTTACTATAAAACTGCCAGGACGCCCCAAAGTTTTCTCTCTCCACTACTACTACTAACCCACTAAATCATAAATATTATTTACAGTAATGCCTAAAGTTTCATGAGTCGCTGTGATGCTTAACTGCTGCTGGCTGAGCTGTGAAATCCAACCATAACTTTTACCACTTAACTGAAAATCTCAGTCTTGTTCAGTTAGCTGCAAAATCAGGTCATTATCCTCATCATCATTATCCTTATCATCATCCCTAAATTTCATACAAGCAGGTTCATTTAGCTGCTGTGAGGTGGGGTAAAACTCTACAAGACTTCTTGTGCTGTGCGTAATTACAGATTGAAGCAGGGCTAGGTTAATAATTACAGGAAAGAGCACAGAAGCAGTCATGATGGCCCTTCAAGGATGTCAAACGTTACACATTCTACTCCAAATAAAAAAGGATCGAAACTTTGCATCCAGTGAAAAAGAATCCATTTTTAGCACTAACGATGCCCTGATGTGGTTTAATTACATGACTCTACAAGAAAACAATGAAAACTCATATTTGACAAATCTCCAAAACAGATGCTGCTACCACGGTCCAGCCACACCCTGCCCAACGGCCTTGTGGCACCAAAATCACAGCAGTTAAGAGAGAAAAATAAAAATAACAGCAGCCAAGTTCAAACGAGCAAATCTAACAAACAAACCACAGCTAATTTACTGCAGCTTAACTCAGACAGAGAGGCTGGAGCTTCCACTGTAAACCAAAATGAGTGAGAAAAATCACAATTGCACACAGCAGTGTTTACCTAATGCAACCTAACTGAGCCTGCATGAGGACACCACACTGTGTTTAGTTTGAAGTTCAGGTCCTGGTCAGTCACTGCAGCCAGTATCATCACCTTCAGTTTGTGGTATTGCCGACTGCCAAAAGGTCCACGTTTGGCACAAACATCCCATGTTGGGTTTCAGGCACGGCCCTTATGTGGCTGGAAAATGACAGCCCTGTCAGAGCCTCTTCTCTCCCCAAAACACCATTTTACAGGAGAGGTCGGTACTGTTTGCCAGACTGACAAGTCCTCCGTCCCCTCTTGTAACTATGATCTTACAAAGGAATGCAGTATTATTGCAGTTCTTACTGAAGCCAAACATTTAGGTTTCTAGTTGCTTAATGTCAGTTTTTATATTTTATTTTACAACAATTCTAACATCAAGCAATAACATCTTTGAGTGTCCAGTCAGAAATAAAATGAGACAAAATCCAAAGAATAAATAAATAAATAAATTGAGGAATGACATGCACCCTGTTTTTTTAATCACTGCCTATCTTTGACATTACCACTCTGTCATAATATATCATATTCGCTAACTAGAGTCACACAATGGGATAGAAGTGTTTTTGTAAGGATATACTGACTTTGTGATAGTACAGAATACCTTCTAGTAAGAGAAACTCATTTTTAGCCTTTGATTTAAACTCTACATATACAGAAGAAAATGCATTAAGATGATGGGGAAGTTAATGGGTTCATCACAGTGCAGGGAAGTCAGGGTCAACGGCACAACACAAGGCTGGTGTGCTGAATCCTGTGTCCACAAATGTGAATGTAGTGAGAACACCTCCTCAAATCAGCGTTCCTGAGAAAAACATCAGCACAGCCCATTTTACAATCACTGGGAAAGGGGTCTGAAATCAGGCTATGGTGGAAAAGGACACCAACGTCTGGGTTATTCCAGGATCAAGCTCTGCACTTTTTACTCTAAAAGCTAACCAGCTTTTCCAGTGAATAGATTATGAGGTTAATTCTGGAATAATTTCATCAATTCTTGTTTTGTTTTTATTCTCTAGCTGTCAAAGGACACCCAGGACCAGCGGGTGCTCCCGGTAAGCCAGGACCAATGGGACCACCTGGGCCTCCTGGAGAAAATGGCGTTGGACACACAGGACCAAGGGGCCCTCCAGGACCTCCTGGAGCACCTGGCCACTCCCAAGTAGGTAAACCTGGTACCCCAGGTAGCCCTGGAAAATCAGGTGCTCCTGGCATTCCTGGAGAAAGAGGTGCCCCCGGTGCAACTGGACCAATGGGTGCTCGAGGACCCACAGGTCCATCAGGAATCCCTGGACCTGCTGGACTTTCTGCTGTTGGAAAATCTGGACCAGCTGGACTCCCTGGTGCAATGGGTCCAAGAGGAGAGCCTGGCTTGAAGGGACACCCTGGTATCCCTGGTATTCCTGGTCTCAAAGGAGAAAGAGGCATTGGTGTTCCCGGTGTACAAGGACCAGCAGGTCCAGTGGGGCCAATGGGCCCAAGTGGTATGCCTGGCAAAGCAGGAATTGGCCAGCCTGGTTCCCCTGGCTATCCTGGGGAACCCGGTAAGGCTGGTACACCAGGAAGAGATGGAGCTCCTGGGCCATCAGGTCCAACAGGGTTGAAGGGTCATACTGGGCCTCCAGGCATAGGAGCACCAGGAAAGGCAGGCCAGAATGGTACCCCAGGTATGACTGGACCTACTGGGCCTAAGGGTCCACAGGGTCCTGCTGGTCAGCCAGGCTCCCCTGGCATGCCAGGTGTTGGGAAAACTGGTGAACCAGGAATTCCAGGAAGCAGAGGAGCCCCCGGTACTCCAGGAACTACTGGTCAGAAGGGAGAGCCAGGCCCAACTGGATTTACCGGTCAGCCTGGTGGTCCTGGTCCTATTGGCCCAGCTGGGCCACAGGGTGCAAGAGGATTCCAGGGTGAGCCAGGTCCTGTAGGACCCAAAGGTGATATTGGAATGGTAGGTGCACCAGGACCAAGAGGAACCAAAGGTGAGCAGGGAGCTCATGGTTTAACTGGAAAACCAGGTACTCCTGGAGCAGTAGGTCCCCCAGGAATTCCAGGTCATAATGGTGCTCAGGGACCAAAGGGTTCACAAGGTGCTGCTGGCTTCCCAGGATCCCCTGGGGCAAATGGACTAGCTGGACCAAAAGGACACACAGGTCCCCCTGGAGCACCAGGTAAAAGTGGTGAATCTGGAATGCCAGGACCTATGGGACCAGTTGGCCCCAGTGGTCCATCAGGTCTCCCTGGACACAAGGGCCATCCAGGTACTCCTGGTAAACCTGGTCAACCTGGCCCAGCATCTATAGCAGTTGCTGGTCCTATGGGTGCTCCTGGACTTCCAGGTGAGAGAGGTAAAGATGGTCGCCCTGGGCCTGCTGGTCCACCTGGTCTACCTGGTCCACCAGGAGAGGTGGTCTACCACCATGAGAAGAGCATGCCAGTCAAGTCCCATGAGGTTCTAGTGCCCCATGAAATGATGAAGGCTCCCATGTCTGCCTTTAGTGCCATGCTAACCACCGCCTATCCTTCAGCTGGAACCCCTATCGCATTCAGTCAGGTTGTGTACAACGGGGAAAACCATTACGACCCCAGCACAGGTGTGTTCACCTGCCAGATCCCAGGCCTGTACTATTTCAGCTTCCATATTCATGTCAATGGTGCCAATGCACTGGTGGCCCTTTACCAAAACGACCAGCCTCTTGTCTTCATCTATGACGAGTACAACCAGGGCTTCCTAGACCAGATGGCAGGCAGTGCTGTCCTCATGCTGTATACAGGCGACAGAGTCTACGTCCAGATCCCCGATGAGGAGAGCAGTGGTGTATTTGCTGCAGACAATGTTCACTGCGGTTTCTCTGGGTTCTTAATTGCCTCAACGTGATTTCACAAATCCCAATAAACCTAACAAGCGTACAACACATTGAACTACTCAGAGGAATAGATCAGTTTCCAACATTCATAATTAAGATTGTACATTGGCTGAAAGTTGTACAAGTTTAACTGCCTCGTTCATATCTTCAAATGTTTTCAATTTACTAACAAATTAACTTGATTGACTGTGACGTATATGCTGACTAAAGTTTTAGGAGTCAAATTAATCCCTTTATCCTGTGTGTGTCTTAGCAATTGTCAGAAACATGGAACAATATTGTAAGATATCTTAAGTGGTGCTCTACAACTGCCTGGATCATTTACAACATGTTGTTTTTTTTTTTTTTATTATTATTTGTGTTTGTTTTTATCAATGTCTGTTGTCTAAGCGGTTCTTCCTGAATTATACATACAAAACATACACAAAACTGTTGTAATATATGTTATTAGAGATCAAGAAATTCTCACAAACACCAAAAAAACTGAGATGAGAAATTGAAACTGTTCTTTCTTTTTTTAACTATATCCCATTGGATGTGTTAAGTTATGTACCACTTACGGACCAAAACATGGAATAAAAGTTCGACTTTGAAAAATATCCTTGAGTCTGTCCTGTTCTTTTATAAAACATTTAAAAATAAAATATGAATGCATTGAATAAATACCTTTAAATGCAGATGTATTGTAATTGTGGTCGATGGCAGCAACCATGTCTTTCCAAAAATCAGAATTCACCTCATTCCCTCGCTGTTGGAAAAGAAAAACATTAGTAATATGACATATTTCAGCTTTCCTGTAAGAAGTAGATCCATTAATATGAAATATAAACGTATT
The DNA here is from genome assembly GCA_037177255.1 of Melanotaenia maccullochi. Classification (NCBI taxonomy): domain Eukaryota; kingdom Metazoa; phylum Chordata; class Actinopteri; order Atheriniformes; family Melanotaeniidae; genus Melanotaenia; species Melanotaenia maccullochi. The sequence continues at coordinate 3,452,198 of JBAGKP010000025.1, read as the reverse complement.
GCATGATGTCTCACCTTGTGCAACATATCCACAACTCTTCCACAGAGCAGAGCTCCTGGCAGATCAAAGTAGTTGTCATAGAAATAGTATTTTGCTGCCAAAGGAAACATAAAATTAGTGAAATGTTAAAGGTACAGGTGTTCATAGGTCATACTGGTGGATGTTAGCATTATACCAGATCTTGTGAAGGAGGTACTGAGACTATTGAAGTGCTTCCATTCCCTTTTTGGGCCATAGTGTTTGATGATTTCTTCTGTGCTCAGGTCACTGGTTCCATGTGTGGCTCTGTTTCAGGAGAAAATGAAGCATCATAAACGTACGGCTGTTTTTCAAAGAGCTGCGATCAAAAATCTTCATGAAACCAGAGTTTACCGTAAGACAGTTCCATCTTCAGCCAACTTCACGAGGTTTCCATCCTCCAGATCCACAACTAACCCTTTAAAACTGGACACAAAAGCCAGAAACCACCAGCATCACATACATAATCCATATAAATGGTACGAAGATCTGTCAGCTGAGCTCGTCAGAGATGTAATAGCCTGTCATCATTTAGCTTACTTTAAACTTTATTTTGAAGACTTATGGCAGGCAAATGCTCCAAGCTTACAGACAACCTCAAGGAAAGTGAAAAATAAGCTTCTGGGGGAACTTTGAAACTTTCATGTTTTATTTCTCTGATAAGGTAGAACAGCAGCACTGAGCCCTGTTCCACAAAGCAGGCTCCACTAACTCCCAGTCTAAAAAGAATCAGGGTTAACTTACTCCAACACCTGGAGTCACCATGGTAACCACTAACAAAAAGACCCCAGTTACTTCACCCGATTAGAGAAAGAGGTTCTCATAGCAGTGTAGGAGGCATAATGAGAGGAATTATGGGGAAAAGGGAAAACTGCACCTGCTGCAGAGAGATGCATCGTGGGGGAAAACTGCTGCCTGAGCCAATGCTGAAGTCAGAATCCCCTGGTCCATGTTTAACCTGATTAAAACTGGAGCATCTGGGTTAAAATATTGGTGGATATAATAAAATCTGAGTTTTATTTAGTTCAGCCCACTGGGGAAAAACACACATGGAGGAAACTGAAGATGAAGAATAAAAACATCTTTTAGGAAGGTCTTCCAGATCTACCAACCTGCAGGTTTTAGTGTTTCCCACAACACGCCTACATCAAATTAGAAGGTTCTTTAACAACTCGTTATCAGCTTCTACACCTGACATTGATCCGAATCAGCTGTGTTGTAGCAGGGAAACACCAAACATAAATAATCTGAAAATATTTCTACATCTAGTAATATGATGACTGATGTCCTTCATCACCGGAGGAGGACGAGGATGGTGAGGAGACACTGTCTGCTGGGATCCAGAGAGGCCGACAGAGGAACTAACAGTAGATCTCCACACTAGTTTATTTTCATACACCTGTGAGGACTTTATGACTCGACAAAGTTGTGTTTTTAAACCGTTCTGCATTACCAATGTCAAAGAAATGTCCCATCCCTAGAATCACGTTGCTATGACAACCCATGTCTGACAGCAGCTTCAGGTAGAAACTCAGGGTTTCTTCATGATGAACCTGCCAGCGAGGAGGTTTTCCGTCACAGTCAGTTTGTGGCGGGGTTCTTCGCCAACCAATAAAATAGGCAAGTCGTTGGTCAGTTTGTGGTGGATTTATTGTGCCCGTGGC
>JBAGKP010000025.1:3251204-3262162 GCA_037177255.1 Melanotaenia maccullochi | reverse complement strand
ATAGATAGATAGATAGATAGATAGATAGATAGATAGATAGATAGATAGATAGATAGATAGATAGATAGATAGATTTCTAAATCTTTGTAAAACTCTTGAATTTCACCATTTTCTGCTATCAGGGATGACGATTATATTTATTTCTTTAATTATCTGTAAAAAGATTTCTGTCTCCTCCTGCGTCTACTCAGACTGCGCCATCTCTATTTGAAATGAATTGGTCACGTGACCCGCTACGTCACGTCCGGTGAAGCGTAAGTGTGAAAAAAGTGTTTCCATTACACTTTTGTGATACACTTTTAAATCAACACGTCTGAAAAACACCCTCATGACAGTGTAAAAACGTCTATATTGATATTTGAGAGTTTTTTTTAAATGTAGGTTTTTCCATTACTGTTTTTTTATTGTGATATTTAGCTTTTGCACAATTCTAGGGGTGAAGGAAACACACCTAGTATTCCCTTGCTGGTTAGTAATACGTTTTCATTTATTAATCCCAATCTGGAAATTTAGCTGTGTTAGACCCATCTCTGGTACATTTGAGAGAAATGTCTTCCAGCAGTCAGGAGATTTTGTGTTTGTGAAACTCTCTGCAGAATCCTCTCCATTAATAATAGTTGTCCATTTTAGAAGCTGGATGAGAGTCAAGTTAGCCTTTTGATAATCGTGTCATTATGGAGCCGTTTTACTTTAATCTGATTAATTCAGTCTCAGTGTATTAGGAATGGAAAAAAAATCTCCTTTCATCACAATGAGACGTTTCTGTGTTAGTGTTTGTAAGGTTGTGGTGCCCTCTCATGGATGAAGAGATTAAAAGCAGCACCATGATGTTAACTTTTATATAATAAGTCTTCTTTTTGTTGTGTTTTTAATCAATCTAAAATCTCATAAGAAATAACATGTGGAGCGGGTTCTTCTGCTTGCTTCATTTTGCTGTTTCACTCTCACTAGAAATCTGAACCTGGTCATCTTCATAGATGTGTTAATGGCTGTCTGATGACTAGTAGATTTTACAGCTGTGTCACTGCAAATCTCATTTATACTGGCAAGTTATATGTTTTCTCTTTTATTTTATTTTACAGAAGCTTGGTGAGCTGTTATGTTGTTTTTTAAGTGCTTTAGAAACAAAATGGTGTAGTAGATTAAAATAAAGAAAAACATATTTAACTGAAACAGACTGCTGTTATTAACATATTTTATTCATTAGCTTCACATGACAGTGACATGGATCTGAGACTGATAAAAGTTGCCTAGTGTAGCTGGCGCATCCAAAAATAATATTTTGTGGTAAATCTGTGCCGGTTGATTATTCTCAGCTGAGCAATTAACAAAGAGAAAGAGAAAAACTGATCAGCTGATCACGACAGCCGTCATGATTCACCGAACAGGAGGAGGCAGCGCAGACAAGGATGACCAGAGAGCCACTCGAGCAGCCATGTTTGTGCCAAGCAGCGGGAAAAGTTTTATTTTTTTTTTTAAATGTGGGAAATGTGTCGATCCAATAATGTTTATACTTAAATCCACCCATAGAGCCGGCCGGCTCATCTTGTTCCATGTTGCCTCTCGATGCCTCCATGTCAAACAGAGAAGTGATGTATGGAGCTTGTCAGGCTGCACATGTGTTAACACATTATCTTTGACAGCCTTAATACACACACACACACACACCACCTCTTGAGTTTGTGTTGCAGGTGCTGGTGATAAGTGGCACGAGCCACACCTGGTCTGGAGTGTTCTGCCTGCTATTTAAGAGCTTCAGCCTGAACCCAGGATGTCTCTCAGGCTTGGGCTGAGGAGAAACGATCTGTTCTATTCTCTTGTTTGGTTTATGTTCTCACAAGGGCTGGGCGATATGGTCTAAAAATCAAATTAAGATTTTTTATAACCAAATCCGATTTCCGATTTTAATAGATTTAGTTTCTTTTACAAAACATAAATAAACTTATTAAAAACATTTATTTGTTAATATAGATGAAAGCCAGGAAAAATAGAGCATATAAGCCTTTCCACCATATATACGACTCTTACATAGAAATATGCAACACAATGCATCCGTCATTTCTTTCCTTCTGGATCCTCATCGTACAGGATCCACGGCAGAAATAATTCCTCTGATGAAGGTTGTCTCTTAACGAGGGTTTGTGGGTTAAGTTGACTTCTGCATCTCATAGACAGCAGCATTTCTTATTGCAGTTACACACAGCTAAATCCCAGGTATGAGTGAAGGACCACTTCACTGAAAAACAGTTCTGGTGTGGAGGGAGGGCGAAGTCTGCTGCTAACTAACTATGGAAAAAAAATCCGGATTTTCATAAAAATAAATCTCCATAGATGGAAAATTTGATTTATCGGTTATATTGATTAATCGCCCAGCCCTAGTTCTCACATACATTTCCTTACATGTTTCATTGGTTTTGTGCCTGCCTCCCCTTATTTGCTGCAGCTGGGCTCTAACAATGATTAGAGTAACACTACAGAGCTAAAACAAGACGTAGCGCATGCACAGATAATAACATATCTGCTTACACCTCAGCACTGTGTTGTCAAAGCCGTGCATTTTGGTGCTAAAGCTGTACACAAGCCAGGACTGTCTGGAGCAGAACCACAACACAGTTGGTTGCAGGTACCATTATTGTTGTTGTGTTTGGCACACACAACCTCACGGCCTTCTAGTGTTGAGGATCAGTGGTGAAATCCTCACCACCTCACCACCTGGGGCCTAAGACTTATAAGACTTGATTGTGTGTTAATAAATATTAGGCTGTTTGTCCTCCGTGGTGATCGGTGGTTTATGTGCTCTGGTCCCTGCAGGCTGATGACGCAGTCCTAAAGATTGATGGAGGGCCATGCTCTTCAAACAGCAGGCATTGCTGAGACAGAAGCTCTTTGTTCTGGGCAGCCTCGCGATTGGTAGTGTCCTGTACCTCGTAGCCAGGGTTGGGACTTTGGATAGGTAAGTCATGATCTTTTTCCTTTTTTTTGTCTTTATTAACTCGTAGTAACTCGTCCTCCAGTTAGTGCAGCTCCTCTATTTTAAGATGTCCACCTTCTCATGATACATTTGTTAAATTGAACAACTTAATCCCAGAGGTCTGGTTAACGAAGAGGATTTGTACTCTTTCTTAAAATAAAATAAAAAAAGCTTCCTCAGGGACCCAATAAAACCCAAATTTCCTCAATGCGGCAAAACAGCAGTTTGTTAGAAAATTGCATTAAAATATCAAATTCATGATTAAAATCATTTTGTGTGTTTGTCACTAATCAGTCAGTCGTTTGTTGAGTCTGCTGCTTTGCTTCTTGGTAGATGAGATGCTGTTTTTAACCAAGACAGAAGTTTTTCTGCTTCAGAGCTTGAGCATTTAATCTGTCCTATATGCTCATGCTCTGTGTTGTGTGCATACTGCAGGTAACTAAAGGTACTGTGTCGTATGGAGCACTGAGAATTGACCTCCTGAAAACAAACTCTTAGCAACCGAACGCTAAGAGTAAATCAGCTTTCTGTGCTGATCTGTGAAGCTGCCGCTACAGTTTGACTTGGTGCTTGTAAATTTACAGAAAACCACAATTAAAAAGGGAAATTGGCTTTTTCACCTTCAATTGCTGCGTGATGTGATCAGTGAGAAACCATGTGGACTGATGCTCATGAATACTGACCTCAGTAATAATGATACGATTTCTATTATAACTGAGTGACCTACATAGAAACATACCTGCAGTGGTGTGATGAGTCAGAAAGAGTGATAGAGGATTCAGGTCTGTTTCTTCCTTCATCTTTTAATCTGCAGTTTTTACAGGTGAAACTCAAAAAGTTTAAATATAATACAAAACTTCAGTAATTAAACTTAAAAAGGGGAAACTAATAAATAATATAGACAGACTTATTACATGCAAAATTAGATATTTAAAGCATTAGTTTCATTATAATTTTATTGATTATAGCTTACAGCTTATGAAAAGCTGAAAATCATCATCTCAGACAGAGAAGAAGAGCAGACTGAGTGTGTGTTCTGTTTTGCGTATTTTGTGTCTGTCCACGTCTGTAGAAATTAACGCTATGCGTTTGCAAACTGCAATATGGCAACAGTTACTGATGAGGGAGTCTTATCTGCAACTCTGTCAGACATCAGTGCAGTAACTTCTGTTTTTTATAACTGACAATCCACACTGGAATATAAAAGGTAAATCTCACCATAAGTCCCTTTTCTCTTAGTCCATTAGCTAGAATAACAAACCCATTTACCCGTTGCACCACATTACGTTTGACAGTGACATGGATACGCGGAGTTAGTGTCAGATTGACAACCAAAGCCCCATTTCAACATGTCTGGGTTTGGCGGCTTGGAGTTGGGTTAAAAGACTGCTGCTGAGCATGCGGTTTTCTTCTTCTCTCTTTCAGGCTACAGCCCATTTGCCCGATTGAGAGCAGATATTTATCCCCCGAGCCAGAACAAATCCCTCTCCGGAACCTTCAGTTTAAGCGTGGGCTGCTCCATGAACTACGGAAGGGCAATGCCACCAAAGAGCAAATACGTCTGCACAACCTGGTCCAACAGCTGCCTCGAGCCATCATCATCGGGGTGCGTAAAGGGGGCACCCGCGCCCTGCTGGAAATGCTCAACCTGCATCCGGCAGTGGTCAAAGCCTCGCAGGAGATCCACTTCTTTGACAACGACAGAAACTACGCTCGGGGCATTGACTGGTACAGGGGGAAAATGCCCTTCTCCTTCCCTCATCAGATCACCATCGAGAAGAGCCCCGCCTACTTCATCACAGAAGAGGTCCCTGAACGCATCTTCAAGATGAACTCCTCCATCAAGCTGCTGATCATTGTCCGAGAACCCACCACCAGAGCTGTGTCCGACTATACCCAAGTGTTGGAAGGCAAGGAGCGCAAAAACAAAACTTACCACAAGTTTGAGAATTTGGCCATCGACACCAGCACTTGTGAGGTGAACACCAAGTATAAAGCCGTGAGGACCAGCATTTACACCAAACACTTGGAGCGCTGGCTGAAGTACTTTCCAGTAGAACAGTTTCACATCGTAGACGGGGATCGCCTCATAACGGACCCGCTGCAGGAGCTGCAGCTCGTTGAGCACTTCCTAAACCTTCCCCCCAGGATCAGCCAGTATAACCTGTACTTCAATGCCACCAGGGGCTTTTACTGTCTACGATTTAACATTGTCTTTAATAAGTGCCTGGCAGGCAGCAAGGGTCGGATCCATCCGGAGGTCGACCCATCTGTAGTGATCAAACTGCAGAAATTCTTTCATCCGTTCAATCAGAAGTTTTATCAAATCACAGGTAGAACATTTGACTGGCCGTGATGTCATTTAAACTCCTCCAATCAGATTCCTTCTGAAGGTGTGTATAAAATAAGCCTTAAGTGCAATGCTTTTATTCAAGACTAGACACCTTTAAGATGAACAACAAAATAACAAAAATGATGTTGTTTACTTGATCTAAACTGCATGTGAAATACAGAGTCCATGACACCAGAGTCGACTGTTGTGTTAGTTGTTTTCTGTTCAGTCCTTCATTTAAAACCTTCTATAATTTTGTCTGTTAAAAAGTGTCCTCCATTAAATCTCAATAAAGTCCCCAAGTTTAGACGGGGTTTTGCAGAAAATGATTGACTATGTCCAGAAATGAATAAAAAGTTCTGTGATCATTCATTTGTCTGTTTCTGTGCAAATATTCATTCTGTATCATAGTGTGTTGCTAAAAATGTTCAATAAAAACAACATGTAAACATTGTCAGATGACTTATTGTGTTGTTTTTAACACATTAAGGATTAAAATGTGTAACTTGTGGCCTGCACTCGCGGGCGATTCACACCTGACTTGCCCCCACTCAGTGTGGACTGATGTGCCATGGAGGTCGGTACAAAACCGGGGTGCATCACTACAGACATATGATCTCAGGAGGACCAGAAGAACCATTTTCACCCAACAAAGTAAAACCCTAAACCAGATCCTGAACCTGAAACTGGATTATACAGCAGTATAAGATCAGAAAGGTCATCCGGGCTGTTATCACAGAAAGCTGTGATGGTTTGGAGGACATCAGCATCCGTGGAGTCTTTCATCAGTATCTGTGCAATCGTTCATCAGCGTCTGTGGAGGACGTCATCGGCGACCGTGGAGGACCTCATCAGTGAGGTTTGTTGTGTTCACAAGTTGAGTGGTGGCACACCTGGACGCTTCCCCCTGTAGGCTGCCCTCCACTTGTGGCCCCAGCTAGTCTTATTGTTTAGCTACTTGGCTTTAGCTATTGTTTTTAGCTGGAATAGTTTTATTAATTGTATGATTTCAACTTTAGACAGATTCTTTTGTATTAAATAAACATTTAATTTGCACCTCACGTCTCTGCTTATTCAACAGGAGAAAGCCTACGTCCTTCTATTTCCTGGGGCCTAACACCCCAGGTGGTGTTGTCGGACTTTCAAGTCCCACCATTTTAAATAAAGCATTAATAACTTTAATCTTTCATCTCTTTATTTCTTGGCAATACCACTCATCACCCCATACCACTACGCCACACATACACTACCGTTCAAAAGTTTGGGGTCACTTTGCCATGGGATTCAATAGGGAAGTGACCCCCAAACTTTTGAAAGGTAGTGTAGATATTCTTTATACCACTTTGTCTAATTCAGGATCACAGGGGCTGAAGCCGATCCCAGCAATTAGCAGGCAAGAATTTTTAACTTGTCTGTTCCAACTTTTATCTAGAAAAGGCGTTTACAGGTTTGTATGCTGCAAAACACAAATTAATTTTATGGTTTCAGTGGAAGGTGCTTTTATCAGTTAAAATCAAGGAAGTTTGTAGAGATTTTTGCAGCGGCTGAGTATAAGATCTGCAACTTTACAACACAATGTTCTCCTAAAACCTGGTTCCCTGGAGACCATGACCTATTTCAGATGGGGCATTCCACCAAACAAACAGTTTCAGGACCAGGTCTTCATCTGAAAGTTGAACTGAATGTGAAGTTGGAACAGAGAGATGTGATGCAGAAAATAAACAGTAATGAGACAAACTGGTTAACCATCATGATGGATAAATATACATTTTCCTATCTAAATATTAATTGTTTCAGTTACTCTAAACTACATTTAAAATTAGCCTTGTTTAACTCTAAAGTCTCAGACTTTTATTTTGTGTATAAGAAACACAGTTAAATACATTTTATTATATATTTGATTAGAAAGTAATAAAAACAAGAAATATCTTCCACATGTGAATTCTGCTGATCTAACTGCAGAGCTGCATTGTGAAAACATCTCTGAATCAAGTCCTTGTTGATCATTGCTCAAGCAGAGATTTTAGCTCAAAAGTCCTTTGAACACATGCAGGTCACCTGAAGTTTTACACCCCCCACATGATTAGACATATCCCCCCAGAAAACTGTATCCTTGGACTCAGACACGTCCCCCTCCTTGCCTCCAGTGTCGCCATTGCTGGTTGGTCGTGGTGGTTGGAGAGGTCGTTGATCTGATTGGCTGCCTCATTTCCCTCGGTCTGCCCCGGGACAGCTGTGGCTACAACCATAGCTTACCACTACTAAGTCTGAGGAGGGGTGAGTGAATAATGGATTCACTGTAAATCCAACCCATTATTATGATTAAAACGTGGAACTTAGAGTATATGGCCCTTCAAATGTACATATGTCAGAGAGCCCTGGTTGGTGAAGTTCTCTTCACTGTCTTTATTTTGTCATTCTTTTCCAAGAAAAAAAATGACTGAGATATATTTTGTATATCATCAGCTGTAACAGTCTGTTACAGAAGTTTAACTCTGTCATTATATTTTACTAATCACCGGCCATATAAACCTAAAACATAATCTGTCTCATGTTTAACCTCGACAAGCACAGATCACATAATCCAGCTTACTTTTACCCCAGTTGTTCAAAAACACATTAGATTGGATCACCCTGATCCAGAATCCCGTTTTCAGGGTCACCAAATCCGGATTTCCAGCATGTAAATCAGTGTCGGCTTCTGGCCATGTGAAGAACCACAGGTAGAGGAGCCGGCATGGGGTCACTTTTTTCCTTTCTGACAAACACACCGGAAATCGTGAACATCCACTTCTATGTAAATTTTATGACTTCTCATTGGATCCACAACAAATAAAAACTAATCCGTTAACAACTACATTGTGGAAATTTTGAGAATATCTTAATTAAAAAGCACAATGTCCCTCTTTGTGACGATGTTAATGACGCACCTGAGCCCCGTGTTGAGGACCAACCCCTGGCCTTCTGTCAGAATGAGGGACGGATGAGATGTGTAGTGAAGGATGCAATCTTCAGACATTATTTCTGACAGGTCCTTTTCTGATCATTCAGTGCTCACTGACAGGAAGATTGATTACTGTATGTGTGTTTGTTATAGAATTTGTTTGGGTTTTTTTTTTCCATGGGGACAAGGTGATATGTTTTATTCTTGCTTTACTACACTGAAATGCTTAATAGGAGCATATCCCTATGTTAACCACTTTATTACTGTAATGGTTAAACAAGTCAGGTGCAAAATACAAATAAGCATTTGCAACAAATAAAAAGTTCTATTATTTGATCAGCTGTTAGGTTGTACCCATGTTCTTCCTGATATCCACCTTGTATCCTGCCCTCTGTTGGGATCAGGATAATCCTGTTTTTTTTTTTTTTTGATCAAAGTAATCTGGATTCTACTCAAACGTTTTGAACAACCCAAACTGAGAGTTTTATCCAGATAACAACCAGGATTGGATTATGTAATCCAAGCTGATTTCCCTTTTGAACAAGCTTGCAAGGATGAAAACTTGCAAGTTTTCATCCTATCTGAAAACCGAAAAACGTTCAGTGGGATGAATTTTTAATTCATTCAGTGCACCATTACTCTCACTCTGAGTGTGTTAAAATATCAGCATATCCTACTCACAATTTACTCACAATTTTCCACAATTTATAAGAAATAACCAAACTTTCCAATGGTAGAAGATTTATTATCACAAGCATTGTTACAATAAAGAAATAATCCACCAAACACTTATTTACCTATTTTTTCTGCTAAGTTTAGTAATAATTTTTTGTAAATAAATAAATAAATAAAAACAGGCTGTTTCTCTGGGAATTTCCAGCCCCCTTTGCCGTCTCCTGACGTGTGTGTGGACTCCATGGAGCCAGGGGCCACAGCACGTAGCCGAGCCCCCATCCTGGCCCCTCCCCGTCCGCCTTGTGTCTGCCATTCAGCTACGCTGTGTGGATGTCGTTCATCCCATTCTCCGTCTGATCAAACAAATTCAAAACAACTTCGTTTCTGTCAAAGTGCTTCCAGTATGGCTTACACGGCTGCAGGGGGGACCAAGAAGAAGGTCTGCTACTACTACGACGGTACGTGGCGGACTAAATGTGTGTAGGGAGCTCAAACCGCTGCATCTGGAAGGCTAACGTTAGCCGCATGGCTAATGTTTAGCTGTTGTAGCTGATTGTTGAATGAAAGCTAGCCAACTAGCTAGCTCACTGCTAGCTTAATTATCCAACATCTGAATGGCGCTTTACGATCTTATATATTGTCAACCTAATAAAGTTTTAAAAAATACAAAGCTAAAATTAAAAGCACTTTACATAGAGCCATCAAGTGTAAATGAAATACGGCAATAGAAAAGTTGAGGACAATTAGCTAGCTCTACTATATTTATCATCATCTCTGCGGAACCATAATTAAACGCATGGATCTGGGTTTTGCGTCAGATTTTTTTATTTTTTATTTTTAAACTGATGCACAAAACTTAAAGCATCAGGTTAATAAGAATATCATCATGTGTGCGGAACAGGCTGCCCTCTTTTATATTACGCCACAGTGTGGCTTAATGGCTTAATTTACATTTATATTGGCAGCAGATTTGTACAAAAATGACTGAATTAGTGAATTTGCGTGTTTATTTACACCTTATGTTGATCTGCTGCCACACAGTCTATCTACAGTATGTACATCCATTTTTCCTGCCAGATCAGATGTGGTCCTGGTGGCAAAATATTCCACATAATATCCTTTTTTAATTTATATTAATAAAGCAAAAGTTTCACAAATCATAACTGGTTTGTTAATATATTTAATTCCTCAGAATAACGCAGTCCAGATTTAATCATCCTAAATCTGGTAGCGGTTTTTGTTGTTGTTGTTGTTTTGCTCTGGATGCAAAAAAAAGATAAACAAACACACACATATATATATATAAATGTGTGTGTGTGTGTGGTGCACTGTCTGTATATTTTAGTATTTATAATTATTTTACAAATCAGAAACAGTGGTAAATAATTTACTTTAAATAGAAAAATACAGTGAACCAATCTGCAGTGGAATTGCCCTTTATGCAGATCATGAATTGGAAGCTGAACTCAGCGTAACCATGTTGTTAATGCTTGCAAATTAAAATGTAAAGAATGAGCAGACATTAGATCCAGCGTGCCATTTGTCAACCTGGCTTTATCCTACAGCTTGGATAACTGGAAAGTAGGAAAACATCCAGCTCAATCAGAACTTTATCCAACTAAAAAGTGTTTCATAGCATAAAATGTATAATTTAAAGTTGCTGCTCCAACACACACTGCACTTTGTCCCTATACGCTCTCCATTTTTATCCACTGCTGAAAGTAGAAACCTGTTCATCAAACCTAAGTTTTCACTCACAGCTGTTTCAGGACGTTTTTTAAGTCTATTCACCTTATTCCGCCCCGCCCACTTTCCATGCTCCGCTACTTCCGCATTTTGTCATACGACTTCCGGTAGAAAGAAAGCGAACTTCCGGTGATTTTCCAGTTAACAAACTATGGCTGTAAACCAAAATAAAACAGAACGTGGCACACAACGCTGCTCCTTTGAAATGGGAAAATACAAAAGGCAATGATCAGAAGGTTGGATGGCATCACATTGCTTCATCCGTCATTAATTTTATCATGGTAGGACGA
>JBAGKP010000025.1:3213856-3224575 GCA_037177255.1 Melanotaenia maccullochi | reverse complement strand
CAACATAGTAGTGATGGTGATGTTTTTATGGTGAAATGTGATAAATAAAGCTGTTATCATGGATCATTGTGGATTTATCAGAAATAGTCTCTGAATAAAACTACATTTGTGGCTGGATTACAGCACTGTGATTTAGCAGATACGGTCCCCCCAGAATTCCTTAAGGCTCTGGATGCTGTGGGGCTGTCTTGGCTAACACTCCTCTGCAGCATCGCGTGGACATCGGGGACAGTTCCCCAGGACTGTCAAACTGGGTTGTGGTCCCACTCTTCCAAAAGGGGGACCAGAGGGTGTGCTCCAACTACAGGGGGATCACACTCCTCAGCCTCCATGGCAAGGTCTATTGTACAATGACCCAATGCACTTTGTGGCTGAGGGAGGGGCCTGGCCCCATGCTGTCATGCAACATGATATATGTGAGAATATCATAGCATGCATGTAAAGTAGGGCAGCCTGGTCTGGCATATAGTGCCTGATTAGTTTAAAACAATTTAAATAGCATTTTATTGTTTTTGAGATTTTCTTAATGTGTTTATCAAATTTCAGTTGGGGGTCAAGAACCAACCCAAGACATATAAATTCTGTTAGATTTTATGTTTTTGTTTTGGAAATGTATTTGGAAACTGCGTTCCACATTTTGTTTTCTAATAGAAAAACACATTACTACTGTCTTGGTTAGATTCAGTACCAGCTGGTTTTGAAGAAGCCACCCACCCACCTCAGCCATACAGGAGGACAGAACGTTCACTGCCTGAGCCATGCGCTCCTCGGCCTGACGCTGCTCTAAAATCTTATTTCTACGGGACATTAATTGCAGAGTTTAAGGGACCTGGACACTGTCATAAGTAGTGTCTGCATTCACTATATTTGCCTTGGTTTACGCTGAAACAGATGTGACCCCTGGACTGGGTCACACCATCTTTAAATTTAAAATAACCATAGGTAAAAAGGATCGAGTGGAGAGCAGCACTGTAAAATGAAGGAGGCACGTTTATTGGTGCGAGAGAATCCAGAAGAGTCTCACAAGAGCCAGCTCTTGGTCCTCGTGTCGTCACTAAAGAGCCGAGGGGAAAAAAACAAACAAACAAAAAAAAAAAAATCAACCGGCTCCTCTGGTACTGGCACCTCAGCCTGGCTCCACTACGCGTCTTCCTTGAGGTGTCCCTGAAACGTGAGCTGATGGCAGTATCTAGCTCTATTAAGACATCACAATATGTCGGAAAGCAGTACTCACATGGCCATGCAGGGTCCCTACCCTGCCCGTACACAGCATATTGCATCATTTCACTGCCGTGGCTATAGGTGCTTGTTGCTGCCTTCTTCCAAACCTGTCCATGTCACCCTCTGCCTCTGGGTCAGATGCAGTCCTTAAATCACCACTCTCTTTTTCGTGTTACCCAAAACACGCATTCTTGGACAGTCTGCTCTCTTGCACCCTGCTCGGGCCCTCTGCCCCTCTTACCCTCCTTGGGCTCTGGGCCCACTGCCGCTTGCCTCACCCCCCAGGCACTTCCTTAAAATCCTCTGCCTTGTCACCCTAAATCTGCGGGTAAAAACCTGAGCCCCTCCTCTGCCTGGTGCACATTGGCTAACTGTCTCACACTTCTTGTGGGTCATTGGCTATCTGAGCCGTCAGTCAACATCCTAACACCTGCATTCAATACTGCAATCATGTCACAGGGTGGAACCAGCAAAATGATTATCATACAGTTAAAAATAACAACAACAAACAAACAAACAAACATGCAACTAAATTCAAGATAAAACAAAGCCAGTAAAACATGCCATAAAAGATAACCATAAAACAATAAAAACCTAAAATGAACCACAATGTGACACAAACATCTGATGGTCTTTCAAGGGGCGGGGGACCAGGAAACAGTGAAGTAGAGAAACAGCAGAAGAGCGATCAAATATAGAAAGGGAACAAAAGTTATGCAGAGGTCAAACGGTGTCGTGACACAGACACAAGATCTCCACCTACAATGTAATAAAATAAACTGCAAATAAACAAATCTGAGTTGGGACGTTGGAGGTAGGAGACTCATAACATTATTAAGGTACATGAGCTGTCATTTCAGTGATGGACATCATGGCAGCAATACATAATGTGCAACATGCCCTCTGTCTCATCCTCCAAGAGGAAGACGTTGGTAGTGATTTGGAGGAAGATGTGTCAGAGTAGGGAGACAATATGGAGAAAACTGCTATTTGTTGGTCTTTGCTTCACACAAGAAGCCAACACAAGGGGACAGAGGAGAAGGAGGTGCAACTTCTGTCCTTCAAATGACTGGAAAAAGTGCAGAAAGTAGTTTGTAATAAGCATTTTTATTAGTTAATGTTTTGTGTTTAAGTGATTAATATTATATTAATATTGATAATCATGTCGTGGTTATAAAGCTTACCTGGTTGAACCTCCGCCTCGTGTATGGAGGCTACAGCTCTTTGACATGGTGCTGCGCCTCACCTGAGGCCCTTTGCTCCACGTCTCAACCTTTCTCTGATCCCCTTTTCTGTACACTAACTGTAAAATAAAGACCACTAGAGCCAAAAGAGGAGAAGATAGTAATGATTTCTTATGATACAACAGTGGAGACAGTGTTTAATGATTGCAATGGCTAATCATGGTTATAGTATAAATTCTAACATTTCCAGAAAGTTAATGGAACTTTTAAATTACATAAAAATAAATTAAGTGGGAAATAAATTTCTATAGTTTTGGTTAGTTAAGTAACTCATTGGGTGGGTTATTTAGTATGATTATTGAAGAGCGGAGAGGCACAGAATCCACATTGCGTGAGGTGGAGTGTAAAGTTTCCACAGTCAATGATGGTTGGGGTGCCATGTCTTCAGCTGGTGTTGGTCTACTGTGTTTTCTTAGGTCCATGGTCAACACAGCTGTCTACCAGGAAGTTTTAGAGCACTTCATGCATCTTGCCACTGACTAACTTTATGGAGATGCAGATTTAATTTTCCAACAGGACTCGGCACCTGCACACAGTGCCAAAGCTACCAGTACCTGGTTTAAGGACCATGGTATCTCTGTTCTTAATTGGCCAGCAAACTGGCCTGACCTTAACCCTGTAGAACAGGGGTGCTCAAGTCCGGTCCTCGAGATCTTCCATCCTGCAACTTTTAGATGCAACCCTTCTCCAACACAACTGAATCTCATGGGTATAGTATAAATTCTCATATGCTCATATGGGCAAAGACAGTGAGACCGGGAGGGGCGTGACTTGGAAGAACAGCCCCCCCTAATCTGAACCCAAGTGATGTTTTGTTATTGGACTTCTGTCTTGTCACAGATTTTCCATAATGAACACCATGTTGAAGCATATAAGAGTGTGCACATGTGCACCTGGCACCAGGACACTCTAGGCCAGAGTTTGGTTGATCGACTTTGTAGTCATATCGGCAGACTTGTGGTCACTTGGGACATGTCTTGGACACTTGGGTTAAGAGAGAGGGGGGATTGCTGTTCAGGCCCAGCAGGCCCCAACATGTTGTGAGGGTCTACTGGGAATGTCTGGTGGAGTCCCCAGGGAATCCCTCATTCTGCTGGGGGACTTCAATGCTCACATGGGCAATGACAGTGAGATCTGGAGAGGCATGACTGGAGCCTGGCAGATCCAAGCATGTTGTGAGGGCCTGCCTTTCTGTCAGAAAGAGCTTCAACTCCCACCTCCGGCAGAGCTTCAACCATGTCTCAAGTGTGGTGGGGGACATTGAGTCCAAGTGGGCTTTGTTCTGTGCCT
This sequence comes from Melanotaenia maccullochi, assembly GCA_037177255.1. NCBI lineage: Eukaryota > Metazoa > Chordata > Actinopteri > Atheriniformes > Melanotaeniidae > Melanotaenia > Melanotaenia maccullochi. The sequence goes on along the minus strand of JBAGKP010000025.1, from coordinate 3,220,820 downwards.
TTATTGTTGAGGCAGCCAACCGGAACTGTGGCCATGTTCAGTGCCTGTCTAGATGGTAATCCCCGAGCTCGTTGGTGGACACCAGCAGTGATGGATGCCGTCAAGCTGAAACAGGAGTCCTGCCGGTTTTTGTGGCCTGTGGGACTCTGGAGGTACCTGATAGGTATCGACAGAACGCAGTCACTGAGGCAACAACTCTGGTTAAAAAGCTCCTGGAGTTCCTTTAGACTCTGGGGGATGTCTTAGTTGACACACCTCTGCAGCATCGCATGGATATCAGGGACAATGTCTCTGGACTGGCAGACCTACTGGACTGGGGAGGTGGTCCCCTTTCTTTAAGAAGGGGGACCAGAGGGGCTGTTCCAACTACACGGGGACTTCACCAGCCTCCCTGGTAAAGTCTATTCAGGCGTCCTAGAGATGGGGGTCCATCAGATAGTCAAACCTCAGCTTGAGGAGGAGTAGTGCTGTTTTTGTCCCGGTCGTGGAACAGTGGACCAGCTCTACATGGTTTTGGAGGGGGCATGGGATAGTCTACATTAGTAGACACATCCAACCTAATGACAAGAAAGATAAATTTAAAAAATATTGTAGCCACATATTTAGACGCATTGTGGAAGGTCTTGCGGTTCCGGAGTTGCAGGTTGAACACCCCTGATTTAGTGTTTGTAAACCAAAATTTACTGCATTTTCTTTATATAGCTGTAAGCCTTCTTTTAAAGGAAAGAGACATTTTGCGCATAACAATGCGATTAATTGCAGCTATACAGGAAACATTCTTTTGTCAGCTCAACTCCTCCATCTGTTTTGAATTGGATCCGAGAAGAGAATATGAACATTTAGCCTTCAGATTAATTTATAATGTCCTGAGACAAATGTAGTTCATCTGGCATCCTGATGTTGTACTCAGTGGGAGAAGAAGATGTAGTAAAACACCTGCAATGAGAACTCTGGGTTCCACATGTTGGTTTTAAGCTTCTAAATGAAGGGACGTGGTCTCAGTTTGGATTACTGATTAATAACCAGTGATATTTAACATGTACATTAAAATGACTTTCAGCCTTGTAAGCATTGTAACATTTGTTATGTTGACTGGACAGCTTTAGTTGGTCTGAACCTTTTCATTCTCTGAGCCCTGAACCTGACCCTGAACATTTTTGCTGGCTGAGGAATGCTGAGTGCGTTTGTCCAGCATCAGTGCTGTCCGGCTCAGTGAGCAGAGGATGAGGATGGAGGTTGTGGTCTGAAATGATGGAGCAGAGTGAAAAGCCCAGCACAAAACATGGGGGAGGAGCCCAGTGACTGGCCTCAATGAGACTGGGACAGGGGCAGAAAAACTCAATCCTTCCAAACAGAAATGTTTGTCCACAGCTTTATGCTATTGGGAATGCTAATCAGAGGAATGCTATTAGCTTGGTCTATTGTGCCTTGTGGGAATAATCTGACTCAACCTGGCTACTAAGACTGGAGATTTGTCTACATCCCTCCTATACAAAAAGTATAGGAACCAAATACTCGGCCCCACACAAAAGCTGCAGAAATCTGATCTTCTTTTCATAAGGATGGGTTTTTTTGTAAGCAGGGACAGGAAGCAGCTTCTGTTGGCTTGTGTAATTGCAGGTCTCCACTCCCCACTGTGGATCTGGCCCTTGTTCCTGCTCCTGCCGCTTTGTTTCTTCCTCAGCTCAGGTCCCCCGCCCTGGCTGGGAGCATTCAGGGAATATCTCCTTCTGTTTTGGGTGTGCCTCTGTACCCACACAGATGGCGACTCCTGCACCCTACAAGCCAAACACCTCTCCATGGTTAGCGGTGACTTCATGTTCAGCAGGAATTCTCTCTGTTTTTATTTTATTTGCATACACCCCATGTTTGCATGTTTGAACAAAGCAGGGACTGTGGAGAGGTCTGATAAGAAACTGGAGAGTTTATCGAGTTGATCTTCCCCCTTCACTTCTCTGCTGTAGCTGTTGTCTCATGATTAACCAGGAAACGGGCAGTGTGTGGAAGTTCACACGGATTCAACCACCAAACCTGCTCTCAGCAGATCTGCCTGTAAACAGCTGCAAATATCACCGTTATTTCACATTTACATTATAAATGTAGTGTTTTATTTGTCATTATTATTATTATAATAATAATAAGAAGAAGAAGACGAACAACAACAATAATAATAATAATATGTAATTGATTATGTTTATATTGTGGGTCTATCAGACATACAGTCTTTTACCTTCTTGGTAAACATGATAGCCCTCATCACAGTATAACATATCTTACCTGTTTCTTTGTTTCCGTGTCCTGTCTTGTCATGTTTTACATCATCTGTAAGACACGTCTGGATCAGGTAGCTTCAGTATGTTTCAGGTAGTCCCAGTCTGGATCAAGAAGTCCCAGTCTTTATCAGCTAATACCAGTCTGGCTCAGGAATCCCAGTCTGGATCAAATAGTCCAGTCTGGGTCAGGTAGTCCCAGTCTGGATCAGGTAGTCCCTGTTTCCTAGAGCCACTGGTCTCTTAGAGGACTCAGGAATAGAAGAATACTTGTGTGTTTAAATCAAACTGTTGCAGGTTTGTCAGACTAGATTCAGGCTTGTAACAGGTATATAAGAATTTGAGTTTATGACATTACAAGTTAAGAGGTTCTGATGGAGATTTCTGATCTTTAACAAAAATTAAACTACAGTTGTGTATAAAAAGGGCTGTAAAAGTTTTATGTTTTTTGTGACCTGTTTAACTTTGGAACGAAGTTTCTGTGTGAGAGTATGCTTGAGTTGCAGAGTTCCAAAGATGGCTGGTTTATTCTGATTTCGGACGAATCCCATTCATGTTCAGTAGGAAAAATATCATTTTTTTTGTGATTTACATGCCTTAAAATTTTGTATAGAAAGAGTCAAAGCACACTTCACCTGATCAAGATAAACGTTTTGACAAAACCTTTGTGGGGGCTGAGTCAATTCAGTTTAACTTTATTTGTATTCCAGCAGATATAATCAGGTCAAGCCAATGCACTGAGATCCATTAAGTCAACACTGCAGCAGGGCAGAGACACTGAAAACTGTGATAGAAACTAGAAATGTTCAAGCAGAATAAGTATACAGAATAGAAATATGTGTGCCTTAATGCAGCGCTGGCACCCATAATTAGACGAGCAGTTTGTAAACATCAAAAAACGGGAACTTTTTCCTGCATGTGTGAGTGGGAGCAGCCACATCCGGAGGAAACTCTGCAGATGCTGTTGCTCCTAAACTTTTTCTGTGAATGGATCAGCTGGAAATAATAGTGGCCCCACATTCCAGGGCCGGCGTTAAGTGTTTCTCATTAGTGTTGGGAAAAGTCCCTCATGTTCAGAGGGCGGGCATGGCTGCATTCCTTCAGCCCATCCTCAGGCTAAACACCTTCTCCAGTTTTTTCACTGTTTAAACGTTCATCCAACGGCTTCATCTCTGAACCAGCAGGTCACAACATGATTCGTGTAAACCGCCATGTTGTCTCTGAGTGATCGAGGGCTTTGACAGGGAGATTAAAAGCAGAAAGAGTAAACCCTTAGCTGATCTGTGAGATGTTGCTTGTCACGTATTCGTAAGCTTTTGCAAGTTGATTAAATCTTTCCCTCTTTTTAAGATTTAGCTGGAAGCAGGTTCATATACGCAGAGGCAGAGGCTGAATGGAGGTGTGTGTCTGGTCTGTGCTGCTGGCTTTGTGGGGGTTGGTGGGTCAGACTCTTGTTTGTCTGTGTTGATAAGACTTTTGTTTGGGCAGATTGCTGTCTCAGCACAGGCTGCAGCAACGGGGATGCCACTGGCCGACAGATGTGTCTCATGGAGTATGGCTCAAATCCAGCCAAAATAAAGCCCAGATCCTTCACCCAGCGATGCTGTGCTGTTCATAAAAGAGGCTTCACACAAACAACTTTCCTATGCCAAGATTTCCTTGTCAATACATATTAAAAGTGTTTACAGGTAATGTTTACTGTCACCAGGAAATCAAAAGCTAAAACAGTGATGAAATGAAATGAAAATACTTTATTTATCCCCTGAAAGAAATTATGATGTTGTAGGATTCTCCAGCTCCAGATCTGCCCTAGAACAGAACCAAAACTACAAGATCAGTTTGTTCAGTTTCTTTAAGTCTCTGGTTCTGCTGCCCCAACAGATGCTGCAAAGCAGATTAAACTCTCCACCACAGACTGAGAGAAGAAATGAAACATCTTGGTTCAGCCACTGAAGGATCTAGAAGTAGATTCTGCTCTGTTCCTTCTTCTAGATCAGGGGTACCCAAACATTTTAGCTCCAAGGGCCCAGGTGAAAATATACTGCAGGCCAAACACAGCTAAATTAAGGATGAAACACAAATAAATGTAAATCATAGTTCTTTTAATCATCGTTCATGCATGCAAGTGCATTATTTTCTATCACTGCAAATAACACGCAACAAACATTAATATACAAAAAGAGCAACAAAGGCATAGTTAGAAGGATAAAAATAATGCAGACACTAAATTGTAACCAAATAAAGTGCAAAATGTCATCAACAACAAATAATGCATGTTGACAAGGCAAATTTCTAACACTAGTGGGACACATGAAGCTGATCTGTGGACATTACAGCCTGTCAGCAGGTTGCAACCTGCTCACTGATAAGATGAGTATGTCACTGAGGTGTGACTCAATCTTTTAAGTGTGACATACTGGAAATATTATCCCAGGACGTAGACAGTGTTTTGTTTACTCCTCTTCCTCCTGAAGTCAACAGTCTTCTCTTTTGGTCTTTTTGTGTTCAAGATGATTGTTTTTGCTCCTTCGCACAAACTGAGTGACTCAGTTCTCTGGACTCAACTTCTCATCCATCACTGATGCTCCACAAGTACAGAATAATCAGAGTATTTCTGCAGATGACAGGACTGTCATGGCCTGTGTGTTTTTGGTTTTGTCTTACTATCATGTGGGTTCATTCTCTTGTCTGATTTCCTGTTTAATTTTGTAGTTCCTTCCCTGGTGGGTTGCACCAGGACACCTGGTCTGATTTGCTCTTTTGCTTCTCCTGCCCCCATTAGTTCACCTCTGTATTTATACTCCTTGACTCCGGTGTCCTTTGTCAGATCATCCGTCTTGTTTCCCCGTCATGTTTGCATAGTGTCTTTTCATTATAATTTCTGTTCCTGGATTAAAACCTTTGTTCCTGCGTTCCGTCTGCGTCCTGCCTTTACATGCTGCATTTGGATCCTCACCTCCGCCGCATCGTGACAAGGACTGAGAGTTGGGTTGGACGTCTGAGGTGTTCAGTGTGAAAATAAATGGGGAAAGTACAGTCCCTTGGGGTGCTCCAGTGCAGCTGACCACCATCTCTCTGAAGCAGGTAGATGACGGCATCTCCAACCCAGAATATTACAATAAGCAAACTGTAATGGGTCCTGAAAGGTGTTGACTTGCTTATTGAAAGAATAGGATGTGCACCGGTGCTTAAAACTCTGAGCAAGACACAATCCAGAGTGCCTTTTTACTCATCCTCAGCCACCAAGCTATCCAAGCTGCTTGTTTAACTCTACTCACAAACTGCTATCATCCTTTAACTACTGAAAATTTACTGTATACTACACGGCCAAGAAGAACTGACAGACATTTGCCAACAAACTCTCTTAAAGCTGTTAAACCTTGTTAAAATGCTCAAGGAGTTGCCTTTTAAGAATATGAGATATAAAGTCCATGATTTGGTATGAGGTCCTCAGCTTGTTAGTGTGGGATTCCAGCCTCCACAGCCTGGACAGAGTTTAAACTTCCACAGCCGGCCCTTTGATCATCCTTTGGGCCAGTTGCTCCCAATTAAAGGCGAATGGATGGTGAGAATCTTTGACCTCTGGCTTCAGTAAACAGGACTGCTGCTGTGTGTGCAGCGTCAGATCTACTGTGTTTAAAGCGGGACTTAAAGTCCCCAGAGGAGCTGGACCAACATCACACAAGTCTGGGCAGCAGCTCAGTTTACTTGAACTGTAAGATATTCTCCAAACATCAGTCCATCCATGTGGATGCCAGCGAGGACAACAGCTTTTACCGAATTCAGGACAAGTGAGGTTTAGCACTGTGGTTTAGTCAGAGTAAGGCTTTATTTTATCTAGGTTCTGGAACTTTCTGCATCAATTTGTATTATGTTTTTACATACAAAAGACAGAATAAACATAACAAATGCACAAAATGTTAAAAAAGAAATGAAGACGAAAAGGAAGAAAGCTCAAACAGTACAGATATGTGGGAGTTACCTTCTCTACCTTTATAGTCATCTTAATCAATCAGTCGTCCCTCCTTTAGTCTTCGGCACTATTCTGCTTTGAATTAAGTCCATATTTTCCATTTTTCTTTAAGCTGAGCTTCTTGTACTTGCAGTATGTGCATCAGCTTTCACACTAAATAGATTCCCTCAATAATCTGTACCCACTGATCATAGGAGAATCTGGTTTACCATATTTTCTTGTAATAGCTCTTTTGCCAGATATTACCCCTTAAAACTTGGAAAACTTTTGCTATATTTGTTCCGCTTGTTTATTTTTTCTATGTAAAAATGCATGTGGAAGCTCACCCTTTTAAATCCTTGTCAGCATCAAGACATAAAAACTAATGAAAATAAAAGAAATAAAGTGAGAACAAATGTGTTTACAAGCCGTGGAAGTCCTAGATTTAGTTGTTTTTCACATTTTAACATCCTGTTTTAAGAAATATTGATTAATTAATAATCTAGTCTGGAATAAAAAGAATTCTTGATAAACTCTAACCTCTATCATGACCCGTCAAACAAGTCAGCAGGCCCGGCCGGATATTAGGGGCCTCGTGCCTTTACATGCTGCATTTGTAAAGCCACCTCGGCACCACTGATTATTTCATGCACTATAAATCTAACACCAGTCTGTAGCAGCTGAAGCTTTTAATCCCAGTATAAACCAGTCTGTAGCAGCTGAAGCTTTTAATCCCAGTATA
>JBAGKP010000025.1:3160245-3173657 GCA_037177255.1 Melanotaenia maccullochi | reverse complement strand
ATTAAATTAAATTAAATTAAATTAAATTAAATTAAATTAAATTAAATTAAATTAAATTAAATTAAATTAAATTAGTTTTAAGGATTAATGGCCAAATGAGAGAAATTGATCTTTGGTCTCAGGAGAATCTTAACAAATGGAAAGACCTCTTAGTAAATAAAAACACATTCTCTGGTCTGGCATGGAGAAGGAGGCCTTCCATGTGAAACAGCTTCATCATTCCAAACATGCTGTGCATTTCCCTGGAGGGTTTGTGGAATGTAGGAAGCCATGATCACTAACATGTTGCTGGCTGGAATTCTGCAGACTGTACCGCTACAGCTGGAACGCTGTAAAACAAGCACACTGATTGGACTACGTCTTCTATAGTTACACATAGACATTTTATATCTGACATTTGTCCATTTAGGTTGTGATTCAGTGTAAACCACTGCAACAGAGACCTGTTGAAAACATAAAAAATATTTTATTAGCTGAAGGACCCATTTGATATCACCTTGTAAACACGCGCTCTGATACTTAGATCATAAGGTTAGACTGGAGCACCCTTCCAACTTGCTGCTCCTCATGGAAACAAACAGCGTGGTACAGTCAGAGACGCGGTTTATAAAGGTGATGAACTCTTCATTTTAGTTTTCACAAACAGAGCACTTTCAGCATTCAGATAGCCATGCTTGTTCCTTCTGATGAATTTAAGTCTTATTTACGCTCCACAGACCCCTCAGGGGGGTTTCTGGCCTCCATACTTGCTCACTGTGCGGCTCACTAATCCCTGTGCTAAATTTTATGTTAAATGCTAAATTTTATGTGATTTTATTTTACTTTTTCTGAACTTGAAGTTGATGAGAACTCGGAGAGTGAACCAAACAGATGTTTTTTTTCCTGCAGAAAAAAACTAAATAATACTCTGAAAGATGCCAAAATGCTGGGTAGAAATCAGCGGGTTGATAATTCCTGTATAAATTCTAGGTTTTTCAGGGAGTGCATGTTTAACGCCTTTATGGCTTCAGGTAAATATGTACGATGTTGTGAAATGATGCTACTTGGTTTGACGATTCAAGCTTATAAAATAAAGACAGGGTGAGGATTCAGTGCTTAAAAGATGTGGTGTTACCTCTGTAAACTTTAAAGGCTTGGAGATGGTCCTCTGAGCTGTGAGGCCCAGAGGTCAGCTACAGCGTCACAGCGATAGTTTGCATCCTTCACACTGATCCTGTAACTCTGCACTTAAACATCTGGTTTCTTTGCATAGAGAACTTTCCTTTCCAGATGTTGAATTGAATTTAATGTTTATCTACATTTTGTAAATGCAGTACATGTTTTAGCTTTTGCAGCCGAGGATCAGACCGCCAGGGTCTCCGCCTCTGGCAGCCGCCCACCTCACAATGCACCCATCCCCTATGGCCCCTCCTACAGGTGGTGAACCCATGGGAAGGATGCAGCGGGAGATCGACAGGCAGATCGGTGCGGCGTCTGCAGTGATGTGGACTCTTCATCGGTCTGTCATGGTGAAGAAGGAGCTGAGCCAAAAGGCAAAGCTCTCAATTTACCAGTCGATCTAACCGGTCGAAATGAGTTTTCTCCGCAGGGTGGCCGGGCTCTCCCTTAGAGATAGGATCAGAAGCTCGGTGATTCGGGAGGGACTCAGAGTAGAGCCGCTGCTCCTCCACATCGAGAGGAGCCAGATGAGGTGGCTCGGGCATCTGGCTAGGATGCCTCCTGGACGCCTCCCTGGTGGGGTGCTCTGGGCACGTTCCACCGGAAAGAGGCCCCAGGAAAGACCTAGGACACGCTGGATGGACTGGGCCTGGGAACGCCTCGGGATCCCTCCGGATGAGCTGGTGAATGTGGCCAGGGAGAGGGAAGTCTGGGTTTCCCTGCTTAGGCAGCTGCCCCCGCGACCCGACTCCGGAAAAGCGGCAGATAATGGATGGATGGACAGGACATGTTTTCTCAGATAACAGAGCTGATATATTTATGGTTGTGTGTACGTATCTGTTGTTATTGCTCTCACCATATGCAAAGTGAGATTCTGGGTTTGCATCCAGCAGAGATTTCCTTGCCAACAGGACAGCTAGTAACTTGAAAGTGAACCACTGACATTAAACAGATTTTTTTTTTCTAAAACTCTCCATAAAGCTTTTGCGATTGTACTCCTAGCAGAGATTTAGAGCCCCTGTCACATTTGCACAGGCTGATAAATGACTGGTTTATAAAATAGTTTATAGATATTTCCTGTTAGCCTGGGATCTGCAGATGGGAGGGATGAGTGAGAAACATGTGTTTCTCACCCGGTGTGTTACGTGAGTATTTTTCTTCAACAGGATACATAATGGTATTAGCACCAGGGTGTGCCTTTTTCACTTTGTCCTGTGACCTACAAGGGAAATTTGAGAATAAGGAAAACAGGGCAAACGAAATCCAACCCCGAGCCCCCTCCCCCAGCTGCAGGACTCCTCCCTGCTTGTCTTATTTAACTCAAACATATATGGAAAGTCTATCATGCAAACTCACTGCAGAATGGGGTGAAGAGACATGAAAGACATTGTTGCATTGCAGAAAATGTAAGCAGGAGTCGGCATGTTTGTCGCTCACCAGGCTGACAATAAAACTTGTCAGCATGTTAATGAGGCTGCTGTCAGCGGAGACGGGAGCGTGTAAATCTAAAGCAGTGACAGGTGTCGTACAGAGGCACTCTTTGTCTGCTACATGCGCTGTACATGGCACTGCATCCTGCTCTGGGAAAAATGGAAAGAGGAGCAATGCCGTTACTGTATGGGCTCATTTATTCCTCTGGAATGTGGCGGGGAAATCTCCGTCTTCTCAGCTTTAACTCTTTGCACTGTACACACAGTCCCTTGCATATCATAAATACAACAGAGGAGGCATTAAACTGGTATTTGTTGTTATGCAAATAATAGGAATACGTTCCTGCTGAGATGTTTTCTGGACTGTTGCAAAAGTAACAGAATAAAAATATTTTCTCCTTCTCCACTTGTATTCTACACCAGTTTTAGTTCTGAATACCATTAGAATCTATTTTACAAGATTAACTGGACCCTGGGGAGGTCTCATAGTTGGATCCATAAGCAAAGCAGGATTTTATAAATATTTTAGATGTGGACACCATAAACTATTGTGGTGACGCCCACATGAGAAAGCCTCACAGCAAAGGGCAGATCACGAGTAAATCATCACTCACCAAATATTTCTACGGAGTCTGTTCTCCTCATTTACTGCTTCTCTGACTGTCCTCCTCTACAATGTGATGTAAAGTTCTGGTAATCAGTCTCTTCTTCACCAGAGGACAGCTGTTCAGTCGTGATGTCCAGAGTTCCATTCAGAAAGTATTAACCAGAAACTCTGGACGAGAATTAGTCATTTCTACCTTTCAGGTTCACAAGTCCTGTGACAGACCAATGCATAAAATGCTATTAAATTTAAACTGAATTCTAAAGTTAGCTGAGAGAGACTTTCTTATAAAAATAGGTGCCATACGCACTAAAACAACCAAAATAATGGCCAGTATTAGAGGAAAATTTGCTTAAATGAACAAAAATAGAAGTAGAGTTCCAGACAGTTGTCTTTGTGTTTTCCATGCGTATGGAAATAAGTTGGAGTGAGTCAGAATGGCTGATGTTACAGCTGGAACTCAGTGTATGATGCGTGTAATGGGAGTCGCGGATCTGCCCCCAAGCTTGCAGGGTGAATCCTTGTTGGACAGAGCAATAGTGAGTCTTATAGCCAGAGGGCAAAGGTATCCGCTTCTTCTTGTCTGGTGGTTTGGCTGAGGCCCATACTGCAGACAAAACAAACCATGGTTCAAATTACAGGAGAGCTAATGGGAGCTCGGCTCCACCTAAAAACACTCACCGGAGACTCCGATAGTGAGCTCTTAAAAAGCCCACTTTCCAGTTTTATTTCATTTTTATTTTTTTTTTTATCAAGTTCCTGATATTTCTTAAATTAAAAGATGAGCATTTATTTCACAGTGTTGTGTTAATTAATTTAACCCTCTAAGCACCAAAGTCACAAAATAATGACAAGCATGCGGCCATGTCCTGTCCGGTCCCTGTACGATCACTGTCAGAGCTTAGAGAACAATTTCCGATGAGGGTTGGACTCCGCCAAGGTTGCCATTTGTGACTGATTCTGTTCATAACTTTTATGGACAGAATTTCTAGGCGCAGTCGAGGTGTTATGGGGATCTGGTTTGGTGGCCTTAGGGTTGGATCTCTGCTCTTTGCGGATGATTCGCAGCCGAGTGTGAAGCAGCTGTGATGAGAATCAGTCCCTCCAAGTCCGAGACCATGGTTGTCAGCCAGAAAAAACTTGGAGAGCTCTCTCTGGGTCTGCGATAGGGTCCTGCCCCAAGTGGAGGAGTTCACGTATTTTCGGGTCTTGAGGGAAGGATGGAGCGGGAGATCGTCAGGTAGATCGGTGCGGTGTCTGCAGTGATGTGGACTCTGCATCGGTCTGTCATGGTGAAGAAGGAGCTGAGCCAAAAGGCAAAGCTCTCGATTTACCAGTCGATCTACGTTCCAACCCTCACCTATGGCCACAAGCTGTGGGTAGTGACCGAAAGAACAATACTGCGAATACAAGCGGCCAAAATGAGTTTACTCCGCAAGGTGGCCGGGCTCTCCGTTAGAGATCGGGTAAGAAGCTCAGTGATCCGGGACGGGCTCAGACTAACCCTAACCTGACTTACCCCACTGCTAGATGGCAGACACTAGCCCAAAGCCAAAAGACCTAGGGAAAACAACCATTCACACACATACTCACTCCTGGGGAGAATTCAGATTGATCAATTAACCTAACATGCATGTCTTCTGATGGTGGGGGGAAGCCGGAGAACCTGGAGAGAACCCGCACACTTCAGAGCTTGGGCGCTGTGTCTGTTCCATGACCAGACTGACACAATGATGTTTAAGAAAGAGTCTATGAGGAAAATATGCGTAAACGGGATGGTTGAGGTAGAGGTGGAGGACCTCCCTTATCTTGTTGATGTTGAGAACCAGATTATTCTTGGAACACCATTTTGTGAGACTACAACCAACCATGTTGGTGGGGTGGCTGGCAGAGCAGTCCTGTGTGAAGAGGGCGAGACTGAGCACACAACCCTGCGGCATTCCAGTGTTGAGGATTGGTGGTGAAGATGTTGAATTCCCTATCCTGACCACCTGGGGCCTGTTGGTGAGAAAGTCCCTGATCCAGGTACAGAGAGATGCTGGCAGACCCAGTTTGTGGAGCTTCAGGGCCAACATCATAACACAGGTGTTGGCATGCTGCAGGTGAGTCAGAGTCGTGTGAAGTGCTATGAAGACAGCATCCTCCATAGAGCTCTTCTCCCTGTAGGCCAGTTTCAGGCTGTCCAGGCCGGCAGGGATGGTGTCCTTGATGTGCTTTAGGAGGATCCGCTGGAAACACTTCATGATGACTGGGGTGAGAGCAATGGGGTGGTGATCATTGAGGCATGTAATAGTTGCTTTTTGGGGCACAGAGACAATGATGGAGGACAGGCAGAGGGATCGGTGTCCTCTTTGAACACTCCCTAGTCTGTGTGCTCAAAGCAGTCCTGTAAGGCTGAGGAAGCCTCCTCAGTCCAAACCTGAACAGTTCTGGTGGTGGGTTTGGTCCTGCAGATCAGAGGTCTGTAGTCAGGGATCAGCTCCACAGAAATATAATCTGACATCCCCATGGTAAGGAGCCGCTGGAACCTTGTATGCTTCTGGAATCTTACAGTGCACTTGCTCCAATATAAGAAAGTATCTTGCTGGAGAGTTTATGAATTTGTGGAATTTGGGGAGGACAGATTTTAATTCCACGTGGTTAAAGTCCCCAGCCACGATCACAGCCGCCTCCGGATTAGGGTTCATCTGCCCGGTGATCAGGCAGTACAGCTCCTCCAGACCTAACTTAGCATTAGCTTGCAGTGGTACTGTATGTAGGCCGCTATGATCAGGACCGAGCTGAGTTCTCAAACCAGTTTAAATGGTCTGCAGAGATACCAAACCAGAAGCGGCAGTCCGGTCGGTATGAAGGAGAGACTGCAGTTCGGGTGGAATAAAATCTGACTTTGGCAATGTAGAAAAACCAGATAAAGGCTTCTTAAAAATGCGAGTGAAAACATGAACAAAAGCATCAAAACAAACGTAAATAGAGCATGGAGCCGCTGTATGTGCCTGCGCCGCCATCTTCCATAGAAAAAAAAAAGGGCCATGGGGAAGTCTGGGCTACCTGCTTGCCAACATGCTGCCAGAGCATGGATGGGTTTGACACTATGATTCATTTTGCTTGCAGTGAATGAACAATGGCATTTTTGTCATTTTTATAAACTTGAAAGGAAATGCCTGAAGTAGCAGTGCATGTCATCATATGCAGCTTGGGAATTCTACAAAGAGGCCCTTCCACAATTCCTTCCTTCTTATCAGTTATGAGTCTTTTGTTCTTTGTGCATATACTGCGCCTCTGGGGTGGACATGCCATTACAGAACTATTTGTATTGCTAAAAGGAGGGTGCAAAGTTAATGAAATGCCTTTTTACCAGCCAGTGTCCTTCTCCAGCCACAGTGAGAAGACAATAACTCTGTTATGTCCTCTGGTTTTAAGATGGGACACAGGCAGTGGTGTCTGTGGAAGTGTCAGAGGTTTTGCACTCTGTCAATGTACTTTTGTGACAGCTCTTCACAAAGAACCTCACATCATGTCAAACAGGGCATGTACAATGAAAGAGCATTATGCTGTAATGTATAGACTTGTACCATCTGGATTCTTGGCCAGAGACAGAAAGATGTTGTGGGAGCAGAGACTTTGGGCTTTGTTTGATTCTTTGACTTCCACGAAGGATGAGGCAGGATTTATGTGGTTCGTAGCCACTGGGAGTGATGGCACTCATGAAAGTACAAGCACTGTACACACAGATATCTAGACACTGCCAGATATAGAGATGAATTGTCTCTTTGAGTCTGCAGGTGTTGTGTTGCACAGCCAGAGTAAAATCAGGTCAGCTTTGAACTTCCTCTGCAAAGCAGTAGACACGTTTCAGAGAAGAATAGCTGCAGGATCCTAAAAGTAAACAGCTGTAATGTTTGTAATGCATGCAAATTAGCACTAGGGACAGCTGATATTTAAGTGTAATTCCACTGCTGAGTCATGACAGGAAGACATCAAGCCTTAATAGACTGAATTTTACTGCAGATCCACATTGGCATCCTTCTTATCAGGCCCAGATGTAGAAGCCTGCAGCAGTGCCAGACAGGAAGCAGAGAGATAACAACTCCTCAGCTATATGTCAACGCCCCAGTATTTCAAACTTGACCAAGCGGCACAGCTGGACTCAACTTGCTCTGCATGTGCGTCACACAGCCACACGTTTCCCTGCAGCGCTGGCCAACAAAAGCACAGCATGATGCTTTATGTGTTAGATTGTTGATGGGACCATAAAATTGGGTGTGTTCCTTTCATGTGTAATTACCCTCCTCCTCAAAAAGATAAATCTTATGAGTTAAATGTATTGTGGAAGGAGGCTTATGATCAGATCATGTAGAGTTTACAAGCTCTGAGGAGATAAATGTCTCCTGACACATAAAATATTGTCAATATTTATCCTTATCTGTCTTATCTAAACTCTGTAGCTTCAGCATATATCTGCTTTTATCAGAACTGAGGCGTGGAAGGTTGGTGTGGAGCTAAATGTAGGCACAAGGCTTTAATAACAGTAATTAAACCAGAGTACATGGCATGAAGACTATGAGACGTGAACTGTTGGCGACATGGGCCCTGGAGCTGGTGGAGACATGGGCCATGGATCTGGAGGCGCATGGAGCTGGCAGCGACGGTGCAAGGAAAGGTTTTTTGGAGCCTTGCCTCTTTCTGGCCACTGAAGTTGTCTATGCAGACCCAAACGAGCTGGGTTTCCCAAGAGGTGTCCAGACCATCAGTCTGGACCCCCAGAACAGCTACTTCACACGAGTGTGGTCCATCACTGCATCACGCCCCTATAGCCACCTCAACAGTTCAGCCGAGGTAACGTAGACATAGCCTGCTGGGTCTGTGGGTAGCCAATCCATTCGGTCAGGACCGAGGCTTGGAAGGTTGGTGTGGACCCAAATGCAGGCAGACGAATGCAAGAACAAGGCTTTAATAACAAAAACTAAACTAAGAGAGGCCGGAGGAGGGGCAAAAAAGGTGATCCCAACCCGGGACCCCTTCAGAGATGTAAAACTTATGAGGCGGAAGAGCAGCATCCTGACCAGGGACCCCATCAGAAACAGGAACCAGGGGTGGTGAAGCAGTGAGTTTCTCCTCAGAGCTGGACGGGAACTGGGTAATGGCGTGGGATGCTGGAGAGTTGCAAAAGCCCTTGGCGTCAGACGTTGGAGTACTGGAGAAGACCTGGGTGCCGGCCTCGGATGATGGAGCGCTGGATTGCACCTGATGATAATGGAAAACCACTTTTTAGAAAGATGATGCTGCCTCTGTTTACATTTCTGGTCTGCAGTAAGAAATGCTCTTCTTCCTGTTCCCTGTTCCTGTGACCCTGCAGCTCAGGAAACTCTTTGCAGCTGTACCACTTCCCCAACTGTGACAGCAGCTCTGAAAGGCAGGATGTCCTGTTTGAAGTTCCCCTGAGAGACACTGTCAGAGGTCAGCGCCCTAGTAAAGGTTCACCAGCCATAGGAAGGATGAGCAGTGATGAGTGCACATACATGTTGTGCTGTCTGCATCGATATTTGTTGATATAAAGAATAATACTACATGACGTAGACAGCCGATGCAGAGATGGAAACTGCGTGGTTACACATGCACTCAAACTCAAAGAAAACACAACAAAGTGAAAACAGAAAACTGCAGAAGAAGAAAATGTTTTGCTCTAATGTTGAAGCATTTTCAGGACATAAAGCTGCATTTCAATTTCTAATTTCATTTAATTTCTACTGTTGTCCCATGAAAAAATATAATGAAATATTTGCAAAAATACGAGAGGTGTACTCACTTCTGTGAGATACTGAAAATTGTAAAGCACTTTGGCTAAAAGCGCTATATGAATACAGACCATTTACTTATAACGAAAGATTCTAGAGCGGCGCTTTAACCATGGACTTTCATATGAAAATAAACAGATATGCAGTGAATATACACAACACAAGGTATGTTAAATCAGTATTTAGGCTACTAAAACTCAGCATACAGAATGCATTCTCTTCATGTCTGTAAAATCTTGGACATAAAAGACATTTATTTGAAAAACAAAATAGGTACAAGATTTACACAAATACATCCAGCAATGCAGCTTGTTGAAATCTCCACCCTGTACAGAGAACTACACTATTGTTGACATATTCACGAGAAGATATACACACAAACTACATAAAAAACATGGCTTGGCTAAAACCCATGGAACAGGACTGTGTTTTTGAGCTTCTGGTGCATGTTGTTACTCTGTAAGCTAATTATTGGCATGTTGGCAATGTGGAGCAGCTTTAGCTTAAAAAACACAAAACAGCATGCATGGTAGTGACTGTCTACGCCATAAAAACTCACCCTCCAACCCGATCCTCTTCTGTACAACATACAGGACCTCCAGCAGTCTGATCAGCTGTGTTAGTCTGGAACTTGCTGATGCCTGGCGGATGAGGTGCTCTGCTGCTCTCATGAGCCATACTGTGTCTTCTGATGGAGAACACAACTATGCTGCGCGATTAACTTTAGTACGAAAAAAAACGTTTGTAATTCTGTCAAGATTTCAGCGAAATAAGAGTCTTTATGTTTGTGCTGCTTACTGACTTTCCCTCAAATACGACAGATCCCGTGAGAGAGCAAACCTGTGGTAAGATGGCCGCCGCATGACGGTGTTTGCAGCTCCACCATAAAGCATCTAGCCTTTGTATAGATACCTATGTCCCAACCCGCCCCTGATCACCCCACACCTCCCACCCCAACCCTTGCAGTTTCAGCCATTTTTCAAATTCAGCTCACATTTACCTGAGAAGTAGAAGATGTGTCGACATCATCATGAAAATGTAAAAATGTTGGCAGCTTGTTTTTTTTTTTTTAATGAGTGCTCATTTTAAATTTGATGCTGGGAGCTTGTCTAAAAAGTTTGTGGTTTATTTCCTCTGTCGGTGTTGCAGCAGTCTGAGGAAACCACCTGATGCAGATGTTTCTACAAATACATGCAGCTGTGATGAATTTTAAGCTCAATAAGGAAGATTATTTTTCTCACGTCTGCCCTCGTTCTCTGGGGTTTAGGATATATTCCTGCCTTGTCACCTCTTTAGCCCATCGGTCTGATCCCTGTAAGACCCTCCGTCTCACCGTGCTGAGTCTTCCTTGTACATCAGTAAATGTTCTATCCTTTCATTAAGTCCTTTCTTATTGAAGCGTGTCTGGGGTCTTGTTTAAGTAAGATGGTCATTTCCTGACAAAGTCTATTGCTTTGTTTTAGCTTTCTGTGTTAACAGCAACCATTGGTCATAAACTGGACTTGCCATAATAATTTTGGTCACTGGTTCATTTATGTACAACGAATTATAGGCAGAGGTTGTAAATGAGAGGAAGAAATCAAATAAAGTTGTATAAAATGCCGTTTTTATGAGACATGAGTGAGTGTGTGCTTTTAGAGCAAGAATGTGATCATATTTCTCTTGTTCCCAGATACTCGTAGACAGTCCTGGTGCCAGGACAGAGAACCAGGGCAGGCAGCTGATCGCTGTGGACGGGCCTCATTTATCAGATTCTGACTTCACAAGAGGACAAATTTCAGTTTAATGATTCAATATTTGACTCATATCAAAGCAGATTTAAATTTCTACTATTAAAATAAATAAATCAATTTTTCAGACACTTAGAATCAGATCCAGCTGAAATCAGATGTAACAGGACAGATTTAGTAGAAAATAGAACATTTAATTTATGAATAACAAAGACAGTCTAGTCATTTCAACTAATATTCAGACTTCAGAATTAGATGACAGACTATCAGAGGTCGAGATCTGTTCATCAAAAAACTTAAACAGTAACATTATGTGAGAGATGTTGGATCAGATTTTACACAAAACAACACAAACACTCAGCTCAATGCAGATGTTAAGATCAGGCTCAGGCCGTTCAGCAAACTAAATATAAATATACAAACACACACACACAACTTGCAAATATCTCGAGACATAAGTTTTCTCAATGTAAAAAGCACATATGGGAAGTGGTTCTACTTTTGACCATTGAGTACCACTACAAAAATAACTGATAAATAATTATAAATGAAAATGATATTGTAAAGCATATAAATTAAAATGAGAAGACTGGATGGGAGGGCCTTGCCCACAGGGGTCCCCCGTAGCGCTGGGTCTACTCCTAGAGTATGAATCTCAGCACAGTATTGTGGCTATTGATTCAACTCTATTCCAAATGCAGCTTCTTCCCCAAACGGTGGCCGAAGCAGAACAGTAACTGAAACCCCTGCTGACTGTAAACACCGTGTAAGTCTGCACTGAGGTGTGTTTTGGTGAAGCATCTGTTTCCTTGTAATGTGAGTTGACGCAGGAAATATGCAAAACTCATCTACTGGATTTTCCTGAGGACAAATTGCCATCCTGCCTGAGCTGGATTTCTACTCCAGCTCAGCCCTGGTATAAAGGTCAGTTTTGTTTTGTGTGTTTTTTTTTTTTAAATGTATATTTAGTCGTTTTACAAACTGAGTTCTCCCGGCTCCAGATGAGTCTCTTCTCTTCCTAACATCTATGGCATCATTTTTAAGCAGATGACATGACTTGTTAGATGCATTTCAGGGACTGAGACAGCTCTCAGGATGACACGATGACTTCATCCCATCAGAATGTCAATGCCCCTGCCCAGCTGAGTTCAGCTCACTTCCTGTGGATCAGGGCTTTCTCTCAGACACCACTGAATGGAGATGGTGTGACAGCTCTGAATCGGGTTCCTGTTTTTGCTCTTCATTTGAAAGTGGTTTGCCTGACAACTTTTCTACTTTCTACCATCTGAAACTGGCCAAACAACTCTGATGCAAAAAGAAATGAGAAGAAAACCAAACAGGGAGTCACAGGAAAACCCCTGAGCTCTGGGAATTTATACACTGAACAGAGAAAGTTAGGAATCTTTCTAAATGGAAAGACCCATATTTTACATTCAGTGGATCACATTTGCTTTCATTTCCATTTTTTCTTCTTTTAGTCATCCAGCACTTATACTGTGTATGAAACTCTTATAGTTTTGTTGACTACTAAAAGCTCTTTATTGTTGGGTTCACACCTAAGAAGCAAGATGACATGTCCTCATATCAGGCGAACGTACATGAAAATGTGAATTCTTAACATGAAAATGCCACATGTTTCACTTTCACATACAGTTTCTGAAACCTATTGCATCACTTCATGGTAAAACATTGCTCAAAACCCGGTTTTACACAATCTAATACTTGTCTTCTGCCCCCTGGTGGATAAAAAATAAATAAATAATGCACCACAATAATTTTGACATATGGGCTTTAAAGGCATAAAACTCAAAGTCATCTTTTACTCTTTTTGGTGCAACTGTTTGTTTTGTTTTTCTGTGTTAACATGCATATAGAAGCTTAACCCTTTTAATCACAGTCGACATCCAGATATTATTAAAACAAACCTTCATCTTCCTGGACCAGTTGGGGGTGCAGAGAACAGGAAAGTCAGGGACGCCTGCCTAGAGTTATGGTTCGCAAAGAAAATAAGTTTATTTTTTTTCTTTTTCTAAAAGTATTACAAAACAAAAAAACTAACTTTGTGAGAGTTCAGGAAGCAAACACAATATAGCACGCATGCTTTGACTTCTTGTTATAGACTCTGTAAAATGAAAGAAATACAAATAAATTTAGGAGGTAACCACTGATGTTGGAGCTCACCTTGATCATATCATTATCTCGAAATAACAGAGCTCAAAATGCATATTTGAGTAAAGATGCACACACGGTCAGAAATTAGGTGAACTGCTTCAATTTTACTTTTACAAAAAAAAAAAAAAAAAAAAAAAGAAACAGATGCCATAGTTGGCTTCCCAACTGGAGCCAATATGGCAACTGAACTGGTTCCTGAATCTGCTCTTCACTTGAAACACTTGGTGTGTTTAGCAACACTCGTCCCACTTCTGATTTTTCTAATCACCTAAAACAAACTGTTATGAAAAGAGAAATGAAACTGAATGAGAGCTTTAAAAAAATCCCCTGAGCTCAGGGATTTTCTGTCTGACCAGAAAAGGTCATTTTAGTTTAAGATTTAAAGACTTCTATTGTCCTTTCACTATACATGCAGGACACAGTAAAGAGTATTTCAGCATTAAAGTATTTTTTGTGCTGGACATGGACATGGACATGGACATGGACATGGACATGGACATGGACATGTCCATGCAAAGCAGCA
>JBAGKP010000025.1:3155245-3157745 GCA_037177255.1 Melanotaenia maccullochi | reverse complement strand
ATCTCTGCTGCTTTTGTGTCCAAATTTCTGCTGAATTATTTATCTGCTCATGGGATCTATCGAAATTCAGCATAAACTGACTTAATGAATTAGAACTAATGGAAACTTTTCTTAAGCTTCACTGAAAGAGAATACCATTAAAAAACTAACCAAAGCCACAAACCCCCAGAGATGCAAAGAGAAAGAACATATATTTAATTAGATGCACATTGGCGTGGCTGGGAGTCAGATTCCACCATCAGAGCTGTAATGTGGTGGAAAACATCTCTTGGATTCCTTCCTGCTGCTGTCATTAACCGTTCCTACCTGGCTGTCCTTGTCTCCACTGCTTCAGACGAACATGTGATGTAGGCTTTGGCAGACTCTGCTACAGGGAAAACACATACAGTATCAGAATTATTCAGAATAACAGAGAACTGAAAGCTAAAAGCTTCTGACAGGATTTTTATCTTCCATCCTGCCCAGAACAACCTGGAATACATGTGGAGCTGCATGTATTTTGAGTCCTTTGACTAACTTTTTAGAGAATCTCACTCCATTGCAGAAGTATTTATTGAATTTGGTCCTTTAGGATGTTACTGTCAGTATGATCTGCAACAACCACATGACCACAGGAAAAAAAAAGGACTGGCCTCCCTGCAGCTCACAAACAGGTTAAGGCTCGGTTGGGAAAGTTTTTTGAGTCCCATCGTCTCCATGACAATCACATGATGAACGGCTGTCTATAAAATCTGCCTGCATGAACCGAAGATTGAAAGATGAGAAACAGCTCCAAGGTAGAGGTTATCAAAACATAAATTAAATGCACGGTTTACACAAATTACAAAGCAACGGCTTTTTGTTTAGTCCTGAAATACCCTGAAACATGTTAACACCCCATCAACATTTGTAAATAGAAGCTAAACAAATCTATTTCATTAGAAACTGCAGTCATGTCTGAGATGGGTGTTTGAGAAAGGGGATGAGATGATGGTTGCATCTTAGCTTGACATGTTCACCTACAGGGACGTCAGACGCAACTCGCGACATGAGACTCATGAACAATTTCTTATTCAGATCAGATATTATGATGGAAGGATTTAGAAAATCTGGAGAAATCTCACGCGAAGAGCAGGAACAAGGTCTGGTAGTGTTGAGCTGCCATCTTTGTGATGTCTGGTGGAACTTTACCGAAAGCAGGCACGAATCTCTAGCAGAAATCACTACAGGAGCATTTCTGAAATCCACTTCTGATCCTTGCTGCATCAGCAACGTTAAAATGATGTTTTATGAGGTTGGAAAAGTAAATGAGTGCCTGGTGATGCAGTGAAGTGTTCAGAACAGCAGCAGATCTGGATCTACAACACTAAAATAAAAGGCTCGGTTAATTACAGTCTTTCTCAGAAGGTCTCATTTCACTGTGTTTCTGCCCTGGTCTGTCATTACTATCAACACTTGGAGATCCTGCTGACAGGCTAATGGCCAGAATCAAAGTGTGACTCATCCTCGGGATGGTACCCTGTGTTCTGGTCAGGACGGTTGGCGACCAGCTCTGGTGGACTAAGAAAACATCTGATTCAAAATTTGATTTGACTCTTTAAATGATGCAGGACGTTAGTATGATCAGTCAGAATAGGATGTTCTCCACTGCTTGATCCCTTTTCATAAACATTTACCATCCATTTAATCAGGTTCGCCTCTTCATCTTCCTGTTAACACAAATATCTAACCAGCCAATCACGTGGCAGCATCTAGTCACGTAGAAATGGCGACAACAACCCTTGTGGGTTGTTTCAAATTCTTACCCTTTTAGGCCATTACAGGACAAAAAGTCCTCTCCCAACAGCTGTTATACAAACATTTATGGTTCCTTTTCTACTTCTTTTTTCAGATCTTTCAATAAACTTCCATCCTCATAAAAACTATCAAATACGTAATCATTAAAATTATTTACACACTTTAAATGCTAGTTTGATGGCATCATGGTGCTGTTGTTATGGAAAAAATATAAACATAAAACAAGTTACTTTTCGTGTAATACATGTTGAGGAGCTGATTTTTTTTTAAATAACATTTAAATATACTATAATTTAGCAACCAGATTTTGATGCAGTGTTGTTTGCAGTGTTAAAATCAAAGCAGTGCAAGAGGACACCATCGAAGGAGGAGAGAAAAAGCAAGAGACAGAGGAAAAGATAAGACTGGACAAGCAAATTTAGCCCTAGAGAGCTGCAGTAGTGGACAATTAAGAAGTGTCCCCATTGCAACACAATTGATTTAAATGAACTACCAATGGAGCAGAACTTCAAGAACTCTTACATTCATTTATTTTAATAGGATGTGTTGGAGTGGACAAACATCTAAAACCTGCAGGACAGCGGCTGCCTTCCCCTGAACTAAGGTCAACATCAGACTGACTTTTACCATGTGGAGAGATCTCAGAGAAGAGACGCGATGAAGATGATGCCGGATTAACCGTCGGTAGGGGAGATCTCAGAGAAGAGACGGGATGAAGATGATG
>JBAGKP010000025.1:3010118-3027199 GCA_037177255.1 Melanotaenia maccullochi | reverse complement strand
CTCCTCTGTTGTTCCCCAGTGGTGGAACGATCTACCAAACTCCGTCCGATCTGCAGAGTCCTTATCCACTTTTAAGAGCAACCTAAAGACTCAGTTGTTTAAGGAGCATTTCTGCACTTAGCTTAACTCTTCTACTCGTCGGAATGAGTTAGAAAGATTTGTCCAGCTCTTTGGTTCAACTCAGCACTGAAGAAGCTGTGTGCACTTACTCCCAAGATGATATTTTGTGATGAAATCATGATATTGTATTTAAAGAAAGGACTATTGTAGAGAGGGGGGAGAAAGCGCTACATGACAGCACATGGGTTCAACTGGACTCACAGCAGTCTGAATACCACTTAATTATGACGTCCCATCTTGTTTGAAATTTTGCTTGTGTTCTTACTCTCAGGTGTAAATCACTTTGGAGAGAAGGATCTGCCAAATGTCAACAGAATAGAATAGAAAAGAATAGAATAGAATAGAGAATACCCATGGTGTGGACAGATCTTGGGGATCTTGCCAGCGGATAGAGGCTTTATCAAAACAGAAGAGGCGTGTCTCTTTTAGGGCAAAATTGATTATAAAAGTGATAAAAAGTTAATAATAAAGCCATAATTTTTTTGTAATTTCTTTCAGGTTGTAGTCTGCACAGTGAAACTGTCATTTGGACGACTGTGAACATATCAGGAATAGTTGGATTGGAACAGAACTTTGCTGCCTAGAGCAGTTGAACAGAATCATTAAATCAGCAGAAGTTGTTTGAGGAATCCTATTAATGCAAAGTTATCTACTGAACAAATAACGAGCCACACATTAACATTATCAGGTTGGAAAAATTTTATCGGAAGTTTATAGGAAAACCAACTGATTTGTTTTTTCCACCCATGTGGTTAAAAGGGGCGTTCATGCTGAACAAGCCGTCGGATCTGAGGGGGTCATTTGGCTGATCACGTGATTTCAGTAGAATGAGAACCCTGCGATAAAAGGTGTGGACCATAGACTGTATATAAAAAATGGACGAAGCCTGATGACGTTACCCGTAGGCTTATTAAGAGCTGAATTGACCGTCGCTGTCTTGGCAGTGTCACGCATGTCGTCATTTTTGGAAAATCCAAAAAGGTGGAGCTGATAGGGGGACTGTGAAGGTGGGGGTGGATGATTGACACCCATCAAACTTCAAGCTGCCTGTAGCTAAGAGCTAACTGAGCTAACCCAGAGCTAACGATAGCTAACCAGCAAACGGAGGTAGGCGGGTAAAACTAAGGCGCGCTGTTAGCTGACTAAAAACAGCGGTTGTGCTGCACTCTCCCCTCTTGCCTATTGGATACCTGTCAATCAAAAGGACACCACCCTAATTATGCCGAATTTCAAGATTAAATAACATCCAAACGGATGAGTTAGACAAAAAATTCACCCTCACAGTTGTCATGAAGGTAAACTTGACCTACACTCTGAAGTGTGCAGACCCTGAACTGGGACACAGCTTGTGTACTGACTGCAATGGACACAGAGCAGCTGTGACATGCCGTCATAGAAACTAGAGAATTAACATTAGACCGTTTACTGTTTTAATAAAGGATGAAGTGTAAACCTATTCTAGAGGAAGTTTGACTTTAAATGACCATGTCAAAGTTATTTCAAAGTACATATATGCGTAGTGACATGACTTACTGTTGTGGAACATGGCGGCACCAGCGGTCTTAGCATTAGCTGCTAATATGAGAGCCTGCCGTTTTAGCATTAGCTGCTAATATGAGAGCCTGTCGTTTTAGCATTAGCTGCTAATATGAGAGCCTGCCGTTTTAGCATTACCTGCTAATATGAGAGCCTGCCGTTTTAGCATTAGCTGCTACTATGAGAGCCTGTCGTTTTAATATTAGCTGCTAATATGAGAGCCTGTCGTTTTAGCATTAGCTGCTAATATGAGAGCCTGCCGTTTTAGCATTTGCTGCTAATATGAGAGCCTGCCGTTTTAGCGTTAGCTGCTAATGTGAGTGGTAATACGCGGCAAAATACTTTATAAGTGAATGTAATCCACACTGGTGAATGAAAACATCTGAATTTGACAAGAAAAGCTGATTTTGGACAGAGGCGACACAGGAAACCAGTTGTGTGTTTATATGCTTACTCACGTGAGAGGAAGGTCATGTTACCAGAAAAGAGGACATATAAAAAAAAAAATCAATCTCCAAGTTACATGAATCAATATTGAATTTATTTAATTTGAATAGATTGAAATCAATATTTGTTTTAAATGCAGTGCCAGTGAGCCAGTGAAAACACTGAATGTCAGTTAGTTGTTATTAAGTTGCACTAATTCAACAGGCGAGTATCTAAAACATATGAGCTGCCAAACTGGAACCCGTGGGACAAAGCTGTTAGACTCCATATGACTCCAGCTGTGTTCATACATGCCTTGTACCTCACTGCTTCTTATTGTTCTTAGTAGAAATAACTATGATAAGCACGTCACAGTTTACTGACGATTACCAGGCTTTATTGAACAAAGACTGCAAAGCAGATGGCGACATATGCAGGATAACTGAGGAATTCACCTGCCTTAGAGTTATAAACATCCCTTGAATGAGTAGGTTATTACCTAACCGCAGACAACTCCTAAACACATAAAAAAAAAAAAAAAAACATCCTTTAGGTTGGAGTCACTATATTAGGATATATATCTACACTCACAGTCCGCGTTATCTTGACCACCTTCTAGTACCGGGTTGATTCCCCTTTTTCCTCCAAAACTGCTTCTTGGTGTGATAGATGGAGGTAGATGTTGGAAACCTTCCTCAGAGGTATTTCTCCATATTGACATGCCAGCATCACACGGTTGCTGCAGGTTTATCGGCTGCATCCATTATGAGAATCTCCAGTCAATTTATTTATGAGTCATTATGCTAATGGAGCTAACAGGGCTGGCAGGTAAAAACGAAGATTGAAACCAACAACAGAACAACAAGATGCTGGACCACAGTTCAGACTGGTGGCGAAAAACACAGAGAGATGCTGGACGTCCTGCTGTCAGCCTCAAACCATCAATATATTACATTGATAATATACATATATTTTACATTTTCTAGATATCAGAAGATTAACTAGGAACAACCATATAGCTTCATAAATGTTTCCCCCACTAATCTAATGCTTCACCTGTTAGTCTACAAATTTGGAGATAAATTAGATTTCATGTGTTGCTACATGAGGGAGACGATGACGTGGAGGATTGGTAGTCAGATCAATTTCCCTTCACATTGTTGGTGAAATCACTCAAAGCAACTTTAAGTAAAACAAATAGTGGGAGGCCACCAGAAATAATGACTGTGATGTTATTACACATGACATTACATCATTGGAGATACTATATATTAGAACATCTGGATAGAACAGAAAGCTGGACTTCAGGACTTGATAAGTGTTTTTTGCAGGGAGAGAGCTCCACGTTGGGCTCTTGGTGAAAAAGGCTGAGCAGGACCAGTGATGGTGAATGGGACTGCAAGAGCATGACTCAGCAATAGTGCATCTTTACCACCCATAGATATCTTATTACACAAAGTTCTACCTTTTAAAATGTGATTATTTAACTTTAAAGACGGCTCCCATCCATTGTTTGACTGTAAATCTCAACAGTGGTTTGCTTGTGACCGTTTTACATTTAGTTCATATAATACAATAAATCATGTGAGGTCCTGCTAGCTTCTGTTTCTGAGCCTACCTAATTTATTTTACCATTTGCTTCTGTTTTATTCATTTATTTATTAATTTTTTATTGCCTCTTGTTCAGTGATAATGTTCAATGATAACGCTCACAATACAATAAATCATAAAAAATGAGCGGCCATTTTGTTTTTTAAGTTTTGGCTGAGATTTGATTTGTTTCTCCACAACTTATAAATGTATTTCATTTTCATGGAAGAGGTTATTTGTATTTAAGTTTTGTATTTTAAGTAATTGGTCCTGAGATAATTAATTGTTTAAGTATTTAAAAAAAAAAGAGAGACGGGTTTTTAAATATAAAGTATGTGTCTTGCAGCAAATAACTGAATCTAAATAAACTTCATTGTATTTTTAGTGCTTCCCCTACCAAGTAGCCTATCTGTCATGTTTTTCTTTTCACTAATATAGGTATGATGATCAAAATATCATTAAAATTGCTAATTTTATGTATAACAGTATCACAATTTTCAGGGGGAGAGGGGGGGACCACTTCAGTTTCTTTTCATGGGGTCCAAAATCCCTGGGAGCGCCCCTGCACGTCATTACCCAGAACATATGAAACGAAAACAGAAAGTCCAATTAATTGTTCAAAATTATTAAAAACTAAAGAGAGTGGAGTATTCATAATATGTTTTTACAGCTGAAACAGTTGTTTATCAAAAGAGGTTTTTTGTCGCCACCAGCCAGAGTTTCTTTTAAGTTCCAGTGTGTAAGAATTAGTGACATCTACTGGTAAAGAAAGACATAGCACAGATGTGAATGTACGGTGGCAGTCAGTGGCCAAAATTCTTCCAAATAAAAGGTTTTCATCTGTGAGTGGATCCAGTGGTCTCAGGTGCAGCCATAATTTCTCTACAGGTAACTACTTCCACATTGGCTCAATTTCAAACTGCCCCCTTTTTTACCTACCAAATAATAATAGTTGTTGGAGGTGTTGAGTAGATTCTGTCAATTTCCACATTTCCTGACTTGGAAAAATATATATATATAATACTGAAAATGTATAATTTAAGTTTATTTAGAAAAATCCAAAAAATAATCCCACTGAAATTTAATATAAACTTTTGATACGCTTTTGTTGTTGGGTTAATTGGTCACTCTAAATTCTCCCTAGGAGTGAGTATGAGTGGACGGTTGTGTCTGTGTGTGGACCTGCGATGGTAACCTGTCCAGGTGTACCTGCCTCTCACCTGCCAAATGCTGGGTTAGGCTCCAGCTTACCTGCGACCTTTAACTGGACGAAGTGGTACACATAATGGATGACACTTTTGTTTTATTTTTAATCCAGTTATTTTTTTGAAGCTTACAGTAAAAAAATGTGATTTTCGTTTTTAGCTTACATTTGTTCACTTTCAAATATTCCTTTAAAAAAGAACAAACATTATGGCCCTGATTTAGTTCCATACTAAACCCCGTAATATTCTCCTGTCTATTTGGTGTTTCTTGGTGGTTTGGAGGATTGAATCAACCACAGTAATAAAGAAACTAACAACATATCCGCCATTTTCACACTTTATTTATTTTCCACTGTCAGGGACGTTAGCAGTGATGAAGATCCATACAGAGCAACAACAGAGGCCAGTCCACCAAGAAACTCTGAACCAGAGAGAACACCAACAGGAGAATATTACAGGGATTCTGGCTCAACGCATTTATGGGGGGAACTACCCCATGTTTAGTCTCATTACTCATTCCACAGAAGCACCATCCTTACCAGTTCTACCTGGTTGTAAATGTGACTAATCAGGCTTTCTATCCATGTGTAATACAAAACAAACTGGGATTAACAAAGAGGAGAAATAATCCACCTAAAACACTTATTTCCTTACTTTTTCTGCCAAAGTTTTTATCATACCACATTTGAGTCAGAATATACTCACAATAAAAGTTCATAATACTTAGAAAACTAGTGAAAAGTTAAGCTAGTTAAGGCTAGATGTAAACCATACTTAAAGCAATAGCTAAGGTTAATTTAGCTTTTTTTTCCCCTTTTTTTTAAAGTAAATGTTGATCCAGCAGCTTAATGTTTGTCTAAATCCTGCAGCCCAGCCGATGAAATCATCCATCCAACTAAAAGTTAAGCAGCTTGTTCAGGTGAGCCTACATCAGGTATCTTTAGTTCAGATGGACCAGAAAGTTCTGGACACTTTCTCCCCTCTTTTTATCATATCGCCCAAATTAGGAGTTAAACTATTTTTAAGGCATTATAAAACGCTTGTTGTATTTTTCAATGTTTTTTTTTAATACAGGGAAATACCAGTTAGATTACAGACACATTTTATTTTATTTTACATAAAAAGACTTATTTATGTTTAGATTTATCATAGTTTCACTAAAATGTCATTTTAAAAAAAGTTAAACAGCTAAATACAAGTTTAATACTGACTGGTGTCAGAATGAAGGTAAAATCCACTGGAACATTTACAGGTTCAGTGTTTCAGTATTAACTTACAACATGCTGTTCTCTAACTGGATGATTCAGACTTGACAGCATCACAGAACACCAAAAGTTTAAAAGGTAGAATAAAATAAAAGATCATGTAAAATTAAAGGTATAAATTAATATTTTACTTCAATTTTATTTCATTTACAATATTTTTCTGGTGCTCCAGCTGCTGGAACCTTGTTTATGTTCCTTTATTTGTTTGTTTGTTTGCTTTTTTTTACAGTGTAGTACTACGACTTTAACATTTGCTGCAGTTAAACCTTAAAAACCTGAGTTTTCTCATTTCCCGCTGGGATAATACTGTACTGGTAGTGCACTGGTCTACATCCATGATGACTCAGCAGCTTTAAAACCCTGTAATTAGTTTAGTAATGCTGCCATTATTTTGCTCTGATGAAATCGCTGCTTGTTGCCACTTGTGCTCCTCTTCCCTCGGCCAGCTTCCAAAGGTCAGCCAGGGTTATGCCAAGAATCTGCAGCCTCTCTGCCAGGTTTACTGAATGAGCTCATTTCATGGTGTGAAAATGGGTCCATGGGAGCTTTCAGTACAAAGACTTCAGAAAGTTGCTTCATTTTCCAGCGTTTACCTCTGATGCAGACTGAAACTGAGCCCTACAATCCCACTCCCTGGTCTGAGTGTCTAAATAAACTCTGCTCATCAAGATAAATTCTCTATTTCCTGTTGAACATCTAATCTCAGTATCGTCAGGTGTCACATGACATATTCCTGTCAGAGCCCCGGTCTTTCTGCAGTACAAAGATAGAAAATGATAACCCCCTTCTTACCTGTTCAGCAAAGATGAGCAGCAGAGAATGGTAAAGAAGCGATAGCATCTCTTCAGTGTGAAGCTTTGGGAGCTCCGGGAGAGGATGAGGGAGCCTGAAGGTGGGCTGGAGGGGCCAATGATGGGAGAGGGAGGGAGGAATGAGGTGGGGAGAGATTGGAGAGCTGACCTGTTGGAAGGGGACAAAGCAGTCCTCTGTCTCCTCTACAAACACACCTTTCCTTGCCTCCCTGGTCTAGAGGGAAAATATTTGTCTTCATAACTGCCGCGTGGCTCCACGGCTCTTCAAGCGCTGCCTACTTGTTTATTCTTGGTCTGCAGAGCTTGCTCAGTGCAGCTCAGAGCTAAATCTGTAATCCATGTTGTTGGCTCCAAGGAATTATTTTCCTTGGAAGAGAGGGCATCTTTTTTATTTTTTATTGTTTAAACTGAATTTAAGACCTGTATTCATGTGTGCAGGTCTTCATGGTTAACGTGCTTCCAGAGCTGTACGCTCCAGTTAATGTGGACTGGTATATGTTTGAGGTCACATTCCATTTATATTTACATTGACTGAAGAAGTTCTTCTCATATAACCTTCATCTTTGGGAAGCCAACACTTTTTTTGGACTTCAGATGTACTAGTTTTTCCATCAACAATCTCTTCAGGCAGTTTATGATTTACGTATATCTGAGGCTGTCAGGTTTCTGACTCCAGGGGATTAGTTTAGGGATAAATCCTTACTGCTTTGACCTGATCCTGAACTTGTCCTGTGGCATTTATGAGACAAACTGACATAAACAATCCTGTCATCAGCAAAGAGGTGCAACCAGGAAGCAGAAAGCAGAGTCCATCCTGGTTCAGCAGAACCGAGCTCTGAAACCGACATGACAGGACAGTTAACTTTACACCTTTCCTAAAAAGATTAATGGAAGGTGTTCCAACCTTCTTCAGGATCACAGACTTCTGCTGTGAGCTGGAAACTGGATCCAGACTCTGCAGAGCTCATGTTTTTTAGATGAATGCCTCCTTTATTTCTGACATAAAAACAAAACTAATAATTCCTAAAAAGTCAAAAATCGTTCAGATAAAAGGGGTGGGAGTACAGGGACAGGATGGGAGGGGGTGTTGGGTGGTAGGGGATGGGATGGGGGAGGGGATTTGGGGGGGGAGGATGGGATAGGAGTGGGAATGGGTATAGCGCGATGGGTGCATGGGATTGTTGATGGTTTCTTTGGAGGTGTAGCAGCTGGTTGTCTTTTTTTCTAAGATTGAACAGCTGATGTTGTTACCTTATATCTGGTATCTTCTTTTCTCTTTTTTCT
This sequence comes from Melanotaenia maccullochi, assembly GCA_037177255.1. Classification (NCBI taxonomy): domain Eukaryota; kingdom Metazoa; phylum Chordata; class Actinopteri; order Atheriniformes; family Melanotaeniidae; genus Melanotaenia; species Melanotaenia maccullochi. Next base: position 3,018,961 of record JBAGKP010000025.1, on the reverse strand, counting down.
CTCATCTTTTCACTCTCTTTTTCTCTTTCATTTTCTTTCTTTTGTTTACTTTCATTTACATTTTCACTGACATTTTTAATAGTAGAGGAAAATACTTTGATGGTATTTTATACCTAATCTGCTTCAATATGGGTCACATATTAAATTACTAACCTAGAATTCTTATAAATTCAAAGTTCTCTTGATAAACGGGGCCTTCCCACATCAATCAGTTTATTATTATATTTAACTCATTCATTCATTCTCTATCGCTTTGTCCGTTCCGAGTCGTGGGGAGGATGGAGCCTATCCCAGCATTTAGCAGGTGAGAGGCAGGTACACCTGGACAGGTCACCAGTCCATCGCAGGGCCAACACACAGAGGCAAACAACCATTCACACACACACTCACTCCTAGGGTGAATTCAGACTCACCAACTCTACAGACGGTGGGAGGAAGCTGGAGAACCCAGAGAGAACCCATGCATACATGGGGAGAACATGCAAACAGCCGAGGTTCGAACCAGCGGCCACCTTGCTGTGAGGCTGCAGGGCTAACCACCATATGGTCTAATATCTCACCCAGAAATATCTCACCCTTCCTACACATTTATTAGCCACCTTTACTTGTAGTTGATAGAGTTGTTTTTCTTTTACAAAGTACATCATTTTCAAATCAAACCACAACTTATTCATTTCTGTTGTGATTTCCTCTTAATTTGTAAACCCTCAGAGCAGATGTTTGTGTCTTCTGCAAATGAAATAAATTTTATTTATCTATCCGGATCTGTAATCCATTTTTTTAGGACGGCAGATCACGTAATCCGGCTGACTTTTACCCCGGTTGTTCAAAGCACAACAGGATCAGATCACCCTGATCCAAAATCCTGTTTTTGAGAATCACGTAATCCTGATTTCCAGCGTGTGCGCTGCCGGTCATGAAGAACAACAGGTAGAAGAGACAGTCTGCATGCTTTGCAAGTGGAACCACCGGGACCATGTAACACAATACGTGCATGAATTGTCCTGCATAACTTTGCGAGCAGGTGGAATCTCCCTCTCTGTGACATGTTAATGACGCACGTGAGCCTCGTGTTGAGGTACCGACCCAACCTCTGTCCTTCTGTCAGGGACGTGTAGTGAGGGCTGCAATCGTTAGAAATTACTTTTTTTTTTGGTGATAAGTTCTCTTCTGATTATGTAGTGATGAATAACGTTTTATTTTACTACGCTGAAAGGCTTAAAAGGTAGCCCACCTATGTTTACCACTTTATCCCTGTAACGGTTAAACAAGTCAGGTGCAAAATACAAATGTAAGCATATGCACTGAATAAAGAGTTCTATTATTTGATCAGCTGTTAGGTTGTACCTCAGTTTCCCCTGAAATCCACCTCGTAATCCTGCCCTCTGTTGGGATCAGGATAATCCTGTTTTTTTGGGATCAAAGTTATCCGGATTCTACTCAAAAGTTTTGAACAACCCAAACTGAGGGTTTTATCCGGATAACATTAGATTACGTGATCCAAGTTTTCATTTCATTTTCAAGATTTGATCCTATCCGATAACCAAAATCCGCCAGGATTACGTTTGAACAACCGGCCCAGTATATTTGATTTTCTACATTAGCCGTTTATGTAGATCATAAATCATTTTGGTCCAAGTACTAACCCCTGAGAAACACCCCTACACATTTCCATACAGTTTGGCCTGTATTCTCCTGTTTCTACAAACTGCTGCCTGTTTCCTCCATAGCTACCCACCCAATCCAGTCCAACCATTCAGCACCTTTCGAATTTATTAAATAATATATTGTGATCAAAAGTATATTTCTGCTGCATACTCTTTATTGTCAACAGCGTTTATTATTTCCTCACTTAAGTCAAGTAATGACAGAGATTTTTATGTTTTTCTGAGCCCATAGTGGCTGTATATAGATTCACCTGTACTGTCTGCCCAGAATATTCCCAGACTTTGTATAGAGACAGTACAGGTGCATGCTGGGATGGGAGCTTTATTGTTTAAGACTACTAATGCTTTGTTAGCTTTTTTGGAGATAAGAAAAGGCAAGAAGATGATGCTTCCAGAGACTAACTGAACTGGAATCTTGAAGGTTTGTGGAGTCTCCCAGCACAGTATGGAGAGCCTGGAGTAGGTACAAGGAGACGTGGGGGCGGGGGGGCACAGTAGGAGGACAACAACCCAACAGCAGCACCGCTATCTGCTCCTTTAGCAGGAGGAACAGGAGTCCTACACAATCACCTCCAGCAGCCACTAATGTTAATGTTCCTGCACAAACTGTCAGAAACAGACTCCATGAGGAGGTATAAGGCCTCTATGTCCACAAGTGGAGCCTGTTCTCACCGCCCAACACCGTGCAGCCTGATTGGTCCACCAGGATTGGCAGGCTGGCCATCGAGGCCGTGGAGAAGGTTCTGCTGCCTGCAATGGGATGGTTTGGGGGGGCAGATCCTTGGAAGGCCACACAGACCAAGGTACCCAATAGCATTTAGAGAATTCAACTTGGATCTTTCAAGAAGCCAGAGCAGACCAGGTAGCTGGGGATCATGTAAAATGCTCACTAACATCTTGTTTTGACAATTCAACAAAAAATTTTGGGGTTTTCTGTTAAAATTTGTTGTTTTTATAAAACTAATTACACAATTTTGTAACTAAAAAAAGCAAAGAGATGCTGGGATGGTTGAATCCAACATGTGTGTATCCTTTCCATCAGTCCGGAGCAGAAATGTGAATATTGGAGAAAATCTGCTGACTGGCGGCACCATGTGAACCATCAGAGCAACGGGTTTACACCCTGGTCGAGGAAATGCCTCAACAAAGCTGGAATGTGACACTAACACTCCTCTGTGAGCTGAAGAATGTAAGATCACACAAAGAGAGCAATTATGGTCTTAAAAATTTGTGAAGGTCTGAGGTACATCCCTCGGGCAACAAGAGGGGATAAATAAACTTCACAAGCTCACAGATAATAATCACTAAACAAGTCTGGTAATGCAGCAGTTTGGAAACAAGACTTTCACGCTTCCACGGAGCTCTGAAAAAAAGGAAAGTGGCTGCAGAGCAACAAGATGCAGATGTGGTTTGTTACAGCAGTCCTGGGGAATCATGTGACCGTCTCTACAAAGGCCCCTCTGCTGATTGGTGCATCCACCTGCACGGCTGGTTTATGGAAAAATGATGAATTACCTGCAAATTTCTGAAAAACCTGAACCTTAAAAAGTCCCAAGCCTATATTAGCAGAAACTAGACACCTTACTGCGAGGCTATGTATGGAATGGCAAACAACCCAGCATAAAATGGTCCACACACCAGTGTGGCAGGAGGGTTGGAGGATTGGCATGTCCAAATTTTAGGCTGTATCATTGGGTATTCGTCCAAAAAAATCTTAGGTGTTGGTTTGAGGATAATGATAATGTTGCTTGGAAAGGCATAGAACAGGAGTTAATAATACCACTGAAGTTGCAGGACTTACTTCTGGTGAGCATAAGCTCCAAAAAGTGTGGTTTAAGTTACGGTCCAATTTTATCACATGTACTTCAGGTGTTTAGGGCTGCTGAGAAATATCTAAAAATTGAGAATGTGTGGTACAAGTCTTCCCCACTATGGAATAACAACCACCTATAAATGGGAGGGAAACCATTTGTTAACAAAGACTGGGAAAATAAAGGAAATAAAACGCTTCAAGACATCAGTGTGGAAATCATATCCTTGACTTTCAGGGATTGGTATTTCGTTATGATATTAACAGACACTCCCAGTTCTTCTACTGTAGATGAAAATCAGCATGTCGGATTCCCTGGGGGATGGAATTAGAAGATCATCCTATTCTGGCCTGCATACAGAAAGCCCCCAGGCGTATAGTGTCATTTATTTATGACAGACTTAATTCTCAAGATGCTATTCCTGTGATTGTTGTGGGCTCATCAAAGAACCTGAATCATCAATACTTTCACCTTAAATTTTGTCACAGAGCCTATTTGACACCATATATTAGATATAAAATGGGATTAATACAAGATCCATATTGCTCGTTTTGCCCCATGGGACCCTGGGCTCGTTTGCACATGTTGTATGGGATTATCCAGGAGTTTTGATTCTGTGGAAGAAGGTTATAGCTACTATGTCTATGCTAATAGGGGCAGAACTCCCACTGGAAACTACTGTACAGCTCTTAAATGATGATTCACAGCTATCACTGACAGGTAAAACCATGAAAATCTGGCTAGCAGGACTAACTGCAGCAAAAAAAATTGCATTGGAAACCTCCTCATGACATCTCAGAAAGCCATTGGCTTCAAAGCTTTCTGGATATTGCCTACCTGAACTATCAGCGAATCAACTGCCCAAAGAGAAACTTTTAGGATGTGGAATCTAATATCTGACCTGACAGAACTTTTATTATAATGGAAACAGTGCTGCTGCTGCAGAGTGGTGGTGGGGGGTTAGGGGTAAGGAAGCATAATGATTGTGTGATGATGTAACTGTACAATTGAAATGTGATTGGTGGTAAATTGGCTCTGAAACTCAAATAAAAATGTAATGAGAAAAAAAAGTCCCAAGCCTGATGACAGAGCTGTTCAGAGCTTTGTGAAAATGATTTCAGAAAGAGCTGAGCTGCTGGAGAAGGAGTTAAAAAGCTCTCAGCCATCTTCTAGTCGGAGACAGAAACATCTGGGGCCAGATGTTGAAACGATGAGTAGGCACAATGCACACATGTGAGTCTTTCTATCTCATAAAGTGGTCTTCATAAAGGCAGAAATGTGTGGTGAGAATGTGTCTACGCCATGCATACTCTACTCACATGTTCTGCTAGCCAGTCAACTAGAAACCAGATGTAACATTCATACCCTAACATCTGCACATACGTGCAGCTTACAGCTGCAGAAATGTGGGAGTTGAATGATTGCAGGTGGAAGTTGGGACTTTCAATGCAAAGGATGAATTTGTAAATGTATGGGCCTAAAACAAGTCCCATCCAGTCAACAGTGCATGAACACAGTGGTTCCCCTTCTTAAACATCACATATGCTTCCCTCATCCCCTCAAAAATAAATAACAATTGCATTTAGTTGAAATTTTAGAAATATTGCTTTTATTTAGTGAAAAACTGTTGGAAACACAGCTACCGCTCAAAAGTTTGGGGTCACTTAGAAATGTTGTGATTTTTTAAATAAAAAGCAGAATTTTCTTCAATTAATATAACATGAAATTAACCAGAAATACAGTCTGGACGTGGTAATGTGGTAAATGACTGTTATTGCTGGAAACAGGTGTTTTTTATTGGAATATCTACAGAGGTGTACAGAGACCCATTTTCAGCAACCATCACTCCTGTGTTCCAACGGCATATTCTGTTAGCTAATCCAAGTTTATCATGTTAAAAGGCTAAATAATTAATTGAAAAGCTTTGTGCAAACATGCTGGCACAGCTGAAAACTGTTGTGCTGATTAAAGAGGCAAAAAATGGCCTTATTTTGGCTAGTTTAGTATCTGGAGCTTCAGTATTTGTGTGTTCAATTGTAGTCTCAAAATGGCCAGAAGAAAAGAACTTTCTACTGAAACTCGTCAGTCTATTCTTGTTCTGAGAAATGAAGGCTATTCCATGAAAGAAATAGCCAAGAAACTGAAGACCTCCTACAATGGTGAGTACTACTCCCTTCAAAGAACAGCACAAACTGGTTCTAACCACAATAGGAGGAGAAGTTGGAGGCCCCGGTGCACAACTGAGCAAGAGGACAAGTACATCAGAGTCTCTAGTTTGAGAAACAGACGCCTCACAGGTCCTCTGGCAGCTTCATTAAATGGTACCCGCAAAACATCAGTCTCTATGTCAACAGTGAAGAGGCGACTCCAGGATGCTGGCCTTCTAGGCAGAGTAGCAAAGAAAAGTCATATCTGAGACTAGCCAACAAAAAGAAAAGATTAAGATGGACAAAGGAACACAAACACTGGACAGAGGAAGACTGGAAAAAGGTGTTATGGACAGATGAATCTAAGTTTGAGGTGTTCACAAAGAAGAACATTTGTGAGATGCAGAACAAGATGCTGCAGCAGTGCTTGACGCCATCTGTCAAGCATGGTGGAGGAAACGTGGTGGTCTGGTGATGCTTTGGTGCTGGTGAAGTGGGAGATTTGTACAGGATAAAAGGGATATTGAATAAGGATGGCTATCACTTATCATTTTGCAACGCCATGCCATACCTGTGGACAGCGCTTGACTGGAGCTAATTTTGTCCTACAAGACAATGACCCAAAGCAGAGCTCTAAACTACGCAGGAACTATTTAGGGAAGACGCAGTTAGTTAGTTATAATGTAGAGGCCAGCAGAGTCACCAGATCTTAACCCTAATGAGCTGCTGTGGAACAGCCTGACCGCACACAGTGTGTAAGAAGTGTCCATCAAGCCAATCCAACTGGTGTGAGGTCCTTCAGGAAGAATTGTGTGAAATTTCCTCAGATTACCTCAACAAATTGACAGAATGCCAAAGGTCTGCAAGGCTGTAAATGCTGCAAATGAAGGATTCTTTGATAGTAGAGTACAAGTACAAGTTATTATTTCTAACCTTGTCAATGTTTTGACTATATTTTCAATTCATTTTGCAACCCGTTTGATTAATAAAATGTGAGTTTTCATGGAAAAAACATGTCATGTCATATATATATATATATATATATATATAGAGAGAGAGAGAGAGAGAACATATAATTTGTAATAATTAAATATTTGTTTTGTTTTCATGGAGAAGAATACCTGAGGAACTAAACAGTTCCTGTTCTCTAAGAGGCAGATGTTAGGACGGTTTCCACGTGATAACTGCTGTGTCTGGATAACAATGTCATTTCACAACATTTAGCCTCAACAGCTGTTTCCTCACAGTTGTGGAAATGAAACCCACAATTATCGGCTGAAGGTCATTTTCTCATCCTTTGTTCCCTTTTCTTTTTCTTGTCTTGTACATGAAGTGTAATTAACCTGCCTTGCCTTTTTCCTTGGTAAACTAAAGCTTAAAGATGGTGGCTCTGCTCTGATTTCTAATCAATACTTGGTGACCTGGTCAGATAACAGAAACTATTTAATAATGAGAAAATGTGTAGCTCTGCACCTGATGTTTTTGTTTGACAGGAAGCTTCAGCCTGTGTTTTCTTCTGTGTAAAACGATGGGTGGATGTTCAGGTGAATCTGATTATCTCCATCTGCGGCTACAACCAGCGCCGGCCCTGGGTGTAGGCAACCTAGGTAGTCGCACCAAGTTGCCATTAAAAAAAATGCTCATTTGATTTCCGTTCCATTTCCTTGTAAATAATAACAAGACAAAACAAATGATAAAAATGAAAAGAAGCTACAACATTCTGTGATAGGGAAGAAGAGGACCCAAAAGGAGATTAAAGAGGCAGGAGGCAGATGAGAGTAATGATCCTGGGTTTAATGGTGACTTGCAAAGACAACTACACAGGAAAAACAATGATCTGGTAAAGTGTAACAGAAACCAATACATAATATAATTTGAGGATAACTAACAAGGAACAGGTGAAGCAAATAACCTAACTAAAAGGTAAAGAGCACAGAATATACAAGGGTGTGTATCTACAGAATAAGACAACCAAACAAACAGAAGTGTGAACAGGCTGGAAACAGTAACACGATGACCGCAGTATCCAATACAAAAAGTTTTTTTTATTTTTACCAGACATAGATTGACAGGAACTCACTCCTTCCTTTTGCAGAGCAGCCAAGTCTCCACCAGCAGCCACACCCAAATGAGCAAACAAGCCCCATTTATCTCCTGCTGCTGACTGGACTGAACCACTGTTTCTTCAATTATAAACACAAACATCTTCTACTAAAACTATCCCATACAAAATCCTAACAATATTTACACCCTAAGTATTTAATAACCCAAAAATAAAGTAAACACAAACCAAATACATATAACATGCTACCTGAGCTCATGGTCTCTCCCAAACCATAAAAGAGTGTCCAGGCCACCTGAAACCCTTAATTTACCTTTAAAAACACTTCACATCTACACACAACGTTTCTGTCTATCGCTGTTTTTAGTTGTCTTTCACAGGTATCTGCAAGACAAAAATCTGATACAGTAGTACTGCCTTCAATAAACAATTACACAAACATTCTGTGTGTGATGGTGAGTCTTTAAGTGCCAAACTATGAATTAAAGTGCAAAAAGGCGCATAAACAAACCTATTACAATAATTATTCTACAGTCCAGGTAACAAACCTCTGCTTCGTTACAAGAAGAGGACTTAAGTACAACAGAATGGAAATCCCATAAAAGAAGTTATGTTTGTATATATATATGTGTGTGTGTGTGTATATATAACATAAATTACTTCTTTTGTCTCTGGTTTGGTGTATCTTGGTCATAGCGATAGATTCCATAGCTGTGGAATCTGTGAGATATGAGCTGTTTGTCCATGTTCCTGCCTTCGGGTGGACACGGGGAGACAACATTTGAGTTTACATATTTTTAATTGGTCTTTTAATTGTTTGTTTTCTGTGTTTGTTAGTCATAGAAATGGTTTTGCTGAGCTGTTTGCTCAGAGATTCTGGTCTTTCCATGGATACCACACATATTTATAGTTACATTTACAAACATGACGTAAAATCGGATGTTAACTCCCAGTAGCAGAGGCTGCTGGCGCAAGAGGTTTGGCAAGGCAGGTAACTTATAAAGCACATTTCATGTGCAAGAAAATTCAAAGTGCTTTACATGAAACATAAAAAGCATTACAGATGGTGCAAAGAAAGCATTCAGAAGTAGTAAAAGGCAGCAACAAATAAAAAATCACAATACAATCATAAACTGCAATAAAATGATTAAAGAGA
>JBAGKP010000025.1:2935716-2951085 GCA_037177255.1 Melanotaenia maccullochi | reverse complement strand
CTTTACGCCCAGACTTCACCCTGACGAGCGCTTTACGCCCAGACTTCGCCCTGACAAGCGTTTTACACCCAGGCTTCACCCAGACGAGCACTTTACGCCCAGGCTTCACCCTGACGAGCGTTTTACACCCAGACTTCGCCCTGACGAGCGTTTTACACCCAGGCTTCGCCCTGACGAGTGCGCTTTACGCCCAGGCTTCGCCATGATAAGTGCTTTACATTCAGGCTTTGCCCAGACCATCGCTTTACACGCAGGCTTCACCCTGAGTAGCGCGCTTTACGCCCAGGCTTCACCCCGACGAGCGCTTTACACCCAGGCTTCGGTGAACTGAACTGAAGGATATGGTTACAACAGCTAAACACTTCAAACTATGTTTTAAAAAGTCTAATATTTTAGGTTTTTTTGTTATTTCACAGTTTTTTTCTCTATTTTCGCATACATTCATAAATTCTTTTTTTAAGGAAATATAATTTTGTTTTACATAAAAAATAAATTTTTAATAATAAAATTTTACATTTATTCTAATTTAGAAAAATTTAATTGCTCAGTTCAAGTCTAATACTGTTATTTTACTGTAAAGTTATTTATACTGTTATGCGTTACTATATAACATACTTGGGTCTAAAGGGTCCAGGTTTAAGTCCCCAGACTGCCACTGTTGGCCCTTCAGCAAGGCCCTTAACCCACAAATACTCCCCGACTCTGGAATACCAGCCTTCCCACTGCTCCCAGTTATAACTAGTGATGGTTAACACTAAGGACCAGTTTCCCAAAAACATTCTAAATAAAATGTTATTTGGTGATAAATCATTTTATTACATTGACTACATACATAAACCTTCCATAAGATTGCAGAATAAAGCGTATTAGTAATTATAATAGCAATCTTCTGGTATTTTTTGTTTGTTTTTGTATTTTTTTGTATTTATTTTAACCGTTTTTAGAGGCAACTTAATTGTTATATGTGCTAATGTTTTCCATTAAATATTAAAAAGCTGAAATAAAAACAGAAGGTCCCATGTAACAGTAAAGGTATAAACTGTACTTTTATTATGGAAATTTCCTGTAATATTATTTTTTTTCCCCTGTAGTTTACTGGAAATATTACCTTTTTTGTTGTTGTTGTTGTTGTTTTACTTAACCGTCCTACGAAGAACCCGTTCATGTTTGCTTTAATGAGCTGCTCTGATTTGTCCTCCTCATGTGAAGCTGGGGAACATTGACGCCACGGCAGCCGGCTTTAATCTGTTTGATTATCAACCGTCAGAATGCCGAAAATTAAGCTTTAACTGTTTTTGTAGAGTTTAAAATGATGCGTTTGAGACTTGACAGTCAGTTTTACACTTTCATATACAACAAGTTTGTTACATTCACTGTGAAACTCTGTAAATGGATAATAAATGACAGAATAATGTGGCTGAAATCTAAGTTTTAAACAACAGACCAACAGGTGCCTGCAGAGCTGACACTTTGCAGAACCAAGTCACAGTTTGAGGTGCGACTCAGGTTTTTTTTTTTTTTTTTTGGGGTGGGGGGGGTGTTTGGAAGACATGCGTCTGTTATCGATGCAGTGGGCTTCGGAGGAGGCTTTGCAAATCTTCGCAGCTTTAGCACATGAAGGGTAACCTCAGCGTGGGAACGTGCAGCAGGGCTTCAGCTCGGCTGCGTGGGGGTTATGTTGGAGGCTGGTGAGAAACTCTAAATGAGTCATGAGTTCTGATCGTGTTGAACAGCTCGCGCTCCACTCTGTCTGCTTTGTGCACAAAGAAAAGCCAGACAGTAGGAAGGTAATTATCTTCACATTATCCCAGACGTTGAAGGACACAGCTACTCCGCTTCCGTCTGCTGGTTACCTCCATGGTAATGAGTGCGCCACTGTGGGCCGCTCAGCTGTGCGCTGAAATGTCAGCGCTGCCCTCAGACTGTGGGTCCATTGTGATTCCTGGTTTTCCTCTTGGTATTGGAGGTGCAGTGTTTGTTAAAGTCAGAGCAGATCAATCTGTGAATGAAATTCTTTAGTAAGATGTTTGACACAGTGAGTAAGAGAGTTTATTTTTCTGTACTGAAACAGGTGGTGAGCCATCCATGGTGCTTTGTTTCAAGTGTGTCTACCAATCACAGGCTGCGCTCACATCTTGTGGACCAATCAGTGAGAGCTACGCTCTCAAACATCAGCAAATTGGGCAAAATTTGGCTTTAAAATGCTCTAAGTTTGACCAGGTTTGTTGGTAAACATCCAGTGAAACTTAACTGAAACACAGGAAAAAATAAGTGTGATGGTGACTGTACCTGGATGTTTGTGTTAGAAGCTGAGTAGGAGGTGGGGTGTTTTAATCCTCACCCCTGCAGAGATGGGGAGGGAAACATGTTAATGATGATGTCCATGGCTGAGGGTTGCTCTGGCTGGGGGGGCTGTGATGTGTGGTTCTGTTTATGCTGACTTGTCTGACTGTAAATGCCACTGCATTGAAGCTTTCTCACCCCGTTTTTCTTCAACTCTTGGTGAGGTGGGAGGTGTGAGTCATTTTTTTCTTGTTAAAAGTCACTCCGTCCCCATTCTCTTTCCTGTAAACTTAAAAAAAAATAAAGTTGTAGGTGATTTTTCCGCCTGCACATGCACAGGAAGTGACCAGAAGAGGAGAAGCACCTGTTTGATGGTGGAGACTCGGACAGTCTGCAGATCCCAGCTGATGCCTTTCAAACTTCCAGCTCTGAGCTGTGACAGGTATATTGTTGCTGGTGCTGCGAGGGGCTCCGGGTGTACCAGGCTTTCTTTCACACTCGGATGGGCTTATTATGGACACGGCCACAAAGAGGCCACAAAGGAGTCTTTCATCCAGCCTTGGCAGAGCTAAAACCCTCGCACGGAAACATTTCTGGTTTGCAAATTAGGCTAATCTAACCCACCCAGGCAAGAAGAGCATTGATCCCACGAAAGAAATGTCTGTTTTGGACCTTTCTGTCTCACAGGGGCGTGGAGAGCACTTCACAAAGCTGCAGTTATCTAAATCCTGCTCTCTGATTGTTGGAGCTCTCTGTGATCATCTGTTATCTCCCAGTTTACTGACTCCCAGTTCCCTTCTGTTAAACACCCAGAACAACGCATGGGTCGTTCACACTATACATGCATACACATGCATACACACTATAACTTCTCATCCTCCATCATTTACAGCCTCTTCAGTCGCCACAGCTGCTGCATCACCTCCACCAGCACAGCAACCACCCATAGTTCTCTCTGTGCTCTGGAATGTGGTAACCTAGCAACCGGGATGAAGACAGATCAGTGTGTTAGGTCGGTGATGAGGGCCGTCTGCGTTTCATCCACAGCTGTCCTGCCGTCACACACTCCACATTCATGTTTTCTTTTTAACCTTCGAACCCCCAAAAGTCTTTTAGTCATTTCTGCTTTAAAATTACCAAAAATAATGGATAATTTCTCCCTAATCCCAAACTCTGTAAACCATCTGGTATGAAAATACAGCTAACACGGCTGAGATTTCACCAGAAGTGGAAGCATCTCCACAGATTCTACTGTATTAAAGTAATTAAGGATGAAACATATGAAGGATTTTCTCTTTTAAAACTACATTTCTGCAGGAGCTGTGGATATTTTCTGGTCAAAGTTTAATGGAGCTGAAGTTAAACAGAGCAAAGTTACAGAGGTTTTAGTAAAGAGATATCTGGGTGGTTTTCAGTTAGATGCTCGTCATCTGATGAGGAATCTGGGACACAACTCTGTCCCACTGTCTTTAATCTAATTTCCTTCTGTAGTGTAGTGTTTCTTTTGGGATGAAAACACTGCAAACAGGGACTTTCTCTTAACTTTGACCTACAAGGGGTAAATGTTTGAGCCAGCAGTATTATGCTGTTGTCACCATGGGTACATCCATCTCACCAATTATCAAGGGTAAGGAGGGAAATATTTGAGGCACAGAATGTCTGACTCTCTTCATCCAATAAAATCCATGTAACCATGGATTTTATGTAACCTGAATGGTTCAGAACCAACATACATCAGTGACCTCTTGACCCCGTATGAACCTACCAGAACCCTCAGGTCATCTGGATCCAGGTTCTTATCAGTTCCCAGAGTCAGAACCAGACATGGAGAAGCTGCATTCAGCTTCTATGCTCCACATGTCTGGAACAAACTCCCAGAAAGCCTAAGATCAGCTGAAACACTCAGTTTACTTAGATCCACCTGTTCTCTGCTGCATTTCAACAGCTTTCATTTAGAGTCCAGATCTGCATCTGTTTCTTTTAGGCAGGAGTCTTTACATTGGATCATGTTTTAGTTTTGTTTTATGCAGTGTTCTCTCTTTTTCCTTTTCTCTTGTTTTTAATGTTAAATTATGCTTCTTGTGTTCTGTGAAGCTCTTTGAATCACTGTCATTGAATTGTGTTACAAATAAACTTGCCTTGCCTAAAGAACCAGAGTGGGGACACTCCTCCTTGGTCCACAGAGATCAGCAGGACTGATGTTCTCCTAATGAGAGGACTGACTGGTTATTTTCAACCCTGCTCTTACAGCCCTGCTCTCAGGGGCTGAATGGAAACTTAACACTCCTTGAGGTGAACCTGAAGCTTTAACCACATCCTGCAGACAGCTTGTAAGGGTGATGCTGATGTAGCTTCTCTGCCAGGCAGAAGGTTGCACCTCCTTTGTATCTGCACATTAACAGGAAGGTGCATCACCCACAAGTAAATGTGCACCATTGTATTTTTATTCATCAGATTTGCCCTCATTTGCTTTTCTTCTTGGGCTGTTTTCTTTGACATTTTTATTGTAAAACTTTATTCTTTGTCTACAATCTGTTCATGTAAGTGTTGTTTTGTGTATTTTGAAGAGACAGAAGTGGATAACTTTCATCACATGGGAGTCAAACCATGAAACATGAAACATGTAACGGCAAAAAGAGCCTGGATCTCTGGATCTTTCCGTCAGTTTCATCCAGACATGTTTGATGACTCCACGTGCTCCTGTTTGGCTGCTCTGAGTGTTGTGGGCTTGAGGAAGTTTCACCAGTAACAAAACTTTTTCTTCAGTTTCCTGTGGAGCTTCCACAAAGCAGCAGCCTCAGGAGATGCTCAGTAACACAAGGGTGCCTCAACAGCTGGCCTTCCCTCTGCCTTTCATTGAATTACTTGAAAGCAGCTCTTGAAGCTCCACCCTGTCATCGCTCCTCTTATTCACAGCATAGATCTCCAAAATCTCCTTGTTTGTCTGCACCTGACAAAGAGCCGGTTTAGTTTAAATGGATTCTTTAGAGATATATAACTGGAGGCAGATGATTGTGTTTCTCCACATATTATGACGGCTACAGCTGTCATTAAAACCGGGATTCGGTTCTACAAGCCATCTTATTCACACCTTGTTCTGTGGGGAGATGCTGCATCCTCATATGGATGTTACTTTAACATCACGCCCTGCATCGAACACCCAACAGGCCTCAGGAAATAAGAGGAAATACTTAGCAGGAGGTAATTGTGGGATGTCGGCGGTTATTTGGGAGGGGCTTCCACTGGCTCATTTTAGTTATCCTGACAGCAGAGCAGTTACTGGCTGGCGGATCTATACTCACCACCTAAATTAACCTGGGCAACATAGCTCATAAATAAAATCCCACATTTCATTTTTACACCAAACTTCATTTATGATTTTAAACTTTTTTTTCTCTTTTCTCTCTATACTACACTAGTTTTTAACCATAAAACTTTTCAGACATTTGTTATGTACAGTACGTTGTCCTGGAGAATCCTGAGGCTGAGAAACCACACGTCCCTGCTTTTTGTTTGTGCCAGCCTGGAGAGCAACATTACAGCTGAGTTTTGCTTTATGGCACCATGTCACATGCTAGCAACTGGATATCAACACACTTGCCATTTTTATCATCCACTATGGCAGATTCGACAATTTTATGTGAGCTGATTCAGTCAGTACGTCGCGTCTCAGATTCCACCTGCTGTACAGCAAACAGCTGATTCCTCTAAAGACAGACCGTGATGGAGCTTCCAGCAGAGATGTCCTACAAGCAGCAACCTTTCAACAGCTGATCTTTGTTTCTAGATGAAGGAGTGGTATGAGAGAGAATATGTGTGCATGCGTGTGTGTATGTATATAAAGTCATTTAACCTCAAGTTAGTAAATGTAACACAAACCTAATGTTCCTTATTCTATAACAGCAGGTGCATGATTGTTTACAGGAGGATTAAAAACATGATTCATTTCCTGTTATGGTAGATTTAAAAACAGATAAAAAAAAAACTGCTATTAATATGGGATTAAATTAAATGCAAAGTTCTTGCAGTCTGTGTTGTACGGTGCAGAGCTTTGTATATTCATGGAGGTTCACTGACATAAGAAGTCAAGGACAAGTTAGTTTTAATTAAACTGTAGAGGAAGATGATATTTTT
This sequence comes from Melanotaenia maccullochi, assembly GCA_037177255.1. Classification (NCBI taxonomy): domain Eukaryota; kingdom Metazoa; phylum Chordata; class Actinopteri; order Atheriniformes; family Melanotaeniidae; genus Melanotaenia; species Melanotaenia maccullochi. Next base: position 2,944,668 of record JBAGKP010000025.1, on the reverse strand, counting down.
ATACACTTTTAAAAGTTGTTAAACTGGTTGATATGTTTCATTTAAATGTCTCTTCTCTTACTTTTAAATACAAACTCAGTCTTCTACACTCATATATCACACTGCATGTTGAAAAGTGCAAATTAAACCTCTTTTTCTGAATTAGCTGCCCCATTAAGGTTAAAGCTATAACCCAAGTGATGCCGGTAAGATAGAAGCCAATGACAAATAATACGAATGGTCTATGCACCCGTACAGACTGATGAGTTTTTACTTGTTCATTTGAAAACCTGGTTTCCTTCATGGCTGTGGGATTCTCCATCATTCTGCACTACGTGAGCTTATTCAGACGAAGTGCTTCACACTGAATGAAACTGTGGCATTTTTAAATGTTAAAATCCAGTCAGCAGATGTGATGGAGGGCTGTTAAGCCATCTTGTTTTCCTCCAGTCTGAGTCAGCTGCTGTCTGCTGCAGATAAATATGAGCTGTCCCTCTGACAGTGTTGAAATTGAGACTCTGAAGGTGTCTCCTACCTCTTTTGAAGCCATTTTGGTCGTCACCATGTAGCAGCCAAAACTAACACACCTAACTCAAAAGAATAAGGTCGAGAAGCTGCGGCAGAACCTCACAAGAAGCTGCTGAGAACATTTGAGTCAGGTGTGCTGCAGCAGGTGAACATCTAAAACCTGCATGACAGCGGCCAAGAGGTCCAGAGTGGGTGGTTCCTCGGGTTAGTCACATGACTTTGTTAACTTGACATGAATGAACTATTCCATAATTATCTTGTGGTAAAACTGTGGTTTCTGCAAAAAATGAAAATATTTCCGTTTGTCTAAACTGAGTCAGAGAGCAAGACAGCTGTATCATTCATATCCTTGGTGAATATAAGGACCATGTAGTACCAGGTAGTTTTGATAAACAAACTGCAAAAAATTTAAAATAATTTTAAGAAATGTATTTCTCTTTATGTATTATAACATTATTGGCCGCGGTTATTTAGATTTTTGTAAAAACATTTGTTCTTTTTTTATGCAAAGCCAGTAATGTAATAGCTGTATCATATTATTGGCTTTATTACATTTAAAACCTGACAAAATTGTTAGGTTATTGGCTGTTATTTCATTTTCGGTTGCAGACCATCTTGATTTTTTTAACAAACTGGGCTCATAAGCGAGGGCTGGATCTGAACTGGTGTTGATTCATCAGAGCTCAGGAGCAGCAGGCAGCGTCTGCAGGTCAAGTTTCGGACACAGTTGCATTATTAACAAAAGGTCAGCTGTCAGGACACGTTTACAGGCCTCTCATCAAGCAGTTCACTACATTTTCCTGCCTCTCGCTGACATGTTTGCATGTCTGGCTGACTCCTTGTGGGGTTCTTAAGTAAGGCTGGAGAGCCTTGTTCATCTGGGGGTCCTGTTACTTCCACAGAGCTATCCACAGATGATTCAGGACATTAAAAACCTGAAGACCTCCTGCAGAATAAACCTTCCTATGCAAAGTCTTATTCTTCCTCCAGGACTCCCTGAGTAATCAGCTGACCACACAGAACTTTCTGACTTCAGATGGTAGCAGGTTAACGAGTTGTCCTAATGAGACACATTACCGTCTCTGTCAGGTTTTCCCATTCCACACAGAAAAATAAAATTAAATAGGCACCTTAATTTTCTACTACCTGCAGAGTGATGTAGACTGATGTAGGCTCATGTAGACTGATGTAGACTGGTGTAGATTGATGCAGACTGATGTAGGCTCATGTAGACTGATGTAGGCCCATGTAGACTGATGTAGACTGATGTAGGCTCATGTAGACTGATGTAGACTGATGTAGGCTCATGTAGACTGATGTAGACTGGTGTAGACTGATGCAGACTGATGTAGGCTCATGTAGACTGGTGTAGGCCCATGTAGACTGATGTAGACTGGTGTAGACTGATGTAGGCTCATGTAGACTGGTTTAGACTGATGCAGACTGATGTAGGCTCATGTAGACTGATGTAGACTGGTGTAGGCTCATGTAGACTGATGTAGACTGGTGTAGACTGATGTAGACTGATGTAGGCTCATGCAGACTGATGTAGACTGAAGCAGACTGGTGTAGACTGATGTAGGCTCATGTAGACTGATGCAGACTGATGTAGGCTCATGTAGACTGGTGCAGGCTCATGTAGACTGATGTAGGCTCATGTAGACTGATATAGACTGATGTAGGCTCATGTAGACTGGTGTAGACTGATGTAGACTGATGTAGGCTCATGTAGACTGATGCAGGCTCATGTAGACTGATGCAGACTGATGTAGGCTCATGTAGACTGATTTAGACTCATGTAGACTGGTGTAGACTGATGTAGGCTCATGTAGACTGATATAGACTGGTGTAGACTGATGCAGACTGATGTAGGCTCATGTAGACTGATGCAGACTGATGTAGGCTCATGTAGACTGATTTAGACTCATGTAGACTGATGTAGACTGATGTAGGCTCATGTAGACTGATGCAGGCTCATGTAGACTGATGTAGACTGATGCAGACTGATGCAGGCTCATGTAGACTGATGTAGACTCATGTAGACTGGTGTAGACTGATGCAGACTGATGCAGGCTCATGTAGACTCATGTAGACTGGTGTAGACTGATGCAGGCTCATGTAGACTGATGTAGACTCATGTAGACTGGTGTAGACTGATGTAGGCTCATGTAGACTGATGCAGGCTCATGTAGACTGGTGTAGACTGATGCAGACTGGTGTAGACTGATGTAGGCTGGTGTAGACTGATGTAGACTGATGCAGGCTCATGTAGACTGATGTAGACTCATGTAGACTGGTGTAGACTGATGCAGGCTCATGATGCAGACTGATGCAGGCTCATGATGCAGACTGATGCAGGCTGGTGTAGACTCATGTAGACTGTTGCGTGGCAACATGCTTATGTTTTTTTGAACATTGTCTCTTGGTCATGATTTTTTGTTTAAGCTGCAAAGCTGTTGCTGGTTTCTGGGCCAGCTATAAATAGTCTGGTCCAAGTTTTCCAGCTGAGGTTTTCCTTTGTCAGCTGTGTTTACTACTGTGCTTCTTTGGAAAATGGAGGTTTCTCTGTGTCATTGTGAGTATGTGGGGGCTGTTATCCGCGGGAGGCGGGATCACAGCTGCTGCTGCAGTGGTGTCATGTCGCTTATGTTTCCTCTGTGATGTGCATGGTGCCCTCGCTGTCCCCACGTCATGACGCGAGGTCCCCTGGAACCAGGGCTGCCCTCGACAGCGGTCAGGGAGAATCATCCTCCCATTTCATCATGAGTGAGGCACAACAAGAACATATCTCTGAGTTCTGTATGATCGGTTTCATTTCTGCAGCACCATTACTGTTACTGAACTGCATTCACACGTAGTATCCTGCACCACATACTCCTTTTAGATCCGGATTCAATGAAGGAAAGGATGATCAACTTTTTTTTTTTATTAGATATTATGAACAGTTGACCAGAGAAAAAATTGTCAGTGTCTGTAGTTTGCATAATTTACAAATATTTTATTTTATTATTTATGTGCTTATTTCATTTTCATTTTATCTTCTTTCTCTGTTTAATGAGTTATATATATAGTTATTTTTATTCAGTCATTTTTATTTATATATATATGATTAATTTATTTATTTATTCGTTCACTTGTTTGTTGTGATATAAGTTTATTATAGGGAGAGTTGCTAATAAGCAACATGTCTCTTTAATATGTTTCTTTTATTGTTATTTTTCTTTTTAATGGTTTTATGTATATATGTGCAAATCACAATAAAAAGAAATTTTTAGGTAGTCATTGTTTTTTATATATCCATTTAATATTTTAATAATTTATTTTAAATTTATGATAAATTTATTTTCTCTTATTTTTTTAGAGGGTGAATAATTTGTTCCTCTCAGAGGAAATAGTTGAAGCAGACTCGGCCTCACGGTTGTGCTTCGGTGGATGTGCTCGGGCTTTTTCAGCCTCACCACTCTACTGATAACTCTGATCTTGTGACTGAAAAGCAGTTTGGCGTCTTTGTGAAGCTTCATTGCTGCTTCTGGTAACCAGTCGACCAGCTGGAGACTCTCTTCTCCTCCCTCACCTCCTTTTAGTTTCCCCCATCTTTCCACCTCATCTCCCTCCACCTGCCCTGTCCCCTCCTCTTCCTCCCCTGTTCATCCTCTTCCTTGTGGGGTAATAAACATCGGTTTTGGTTGTATTATCTGCAGACATGCAGTTGGAGGAGTTGCTGGAAAAAGCTGGCGCTCGGTGCTTTGAGGCCTGACATTTTGACCATTTTGAGGGTGGCGCCACACAGCTGTCACAACAGCATCCGACATTTGGATTCTGGTTCATCGAAGGTCAGTCCAGACAGTTTACTGGCAGCATGAACTGAGCAGTGGACAACATCTCCGAGTTTGTTGAAATAAATTCATAGAATAATACGAAGAGCGTGTAGACAAACAGCAGAGAAGCTCTGAAGCTGCTCTCAGCAGGTTTTCTATATAAGGAGGTGAAACGTGATGTTTCCTCAACCTCTGCACATCTCACCATCAGTTACTGAACATGTACAAGAAAGAAGCCGATTATTCGTTGGTTTACGTTATCTAGCTTTTTCTTCATGCAGACAGCAGCTGGTTTTTATGCCGAGTTTATCAGATTTCTCCCGTCAGCTTTTTTTAACACCTTTAGAAGCAGGACTTAGTCCATCCAGAGTCACATGGACGACCTTTGGCATGAACTGATTTTAGATGTGGTTCACTTCGGGTCTGTAATTGGATTTCTGCTGTAGATTTATCGATTTCATGTGGAAAGTGGATGGAACATGGGAGGAGGTGCCTGCTCTGCTTGAATCATGAAAGATGAGCCGTGTTAGGTGCCTTCTCTGAGACAAAAATGCTGCATGCTGTGGAGTGTTGGTGTCAGGTGGTGATTGAGTCGCCTCCAGCAGTTTCCTGCAGACCTCTGGGGTGAGGAGGGAAGGAAACTGAGCGAGTATACAGCAAAACAGCCTCTGCAGCAAGCAGGTGGCAGCTTTTTTTTCTGTTTATTTCATTTTCATTTTCTCTTCTTTCTTTGTTTATTGAGTTAAATATATATATATAGTTATTTTTATTCAGTCATTTTTTTTTTATTTTATTATCTTATTTTTATATTTTATTTTGTTTGTTTTTTTCTGGGAGTCTCTGGAAACGGTAACTGGTGCACGTTCTTCTAAGCAGCTGATTTAAAAGTTTGCCAGTGTCGTGCAGTCAGGAATGAACCTTAAACACACGAGTCATTTACAAGCCTACATGTCTAACAGTGTTTGGAATAAAGCTCCAGTCACAGCGTCAGCGTGGCTCATTTTACAGCATGAGACATAAAGTCATTATATAGATGTTTCATCCTTTCATAGTTCTACACTTTACTCATGTTCTCACTGCTCTGGTTAAACAATATATACATCTCAGGGAGAGAGAAGGAAATGTAAGTAAATATAATGAAATTTAATTTATTTTAATTCAAAATTAGATCAGGTTTAGTAAAATTAAATTAAATGAAAAATTGAATAAAATTAAAATCTAATTAAATATAATGAAATGAAAACTTTTTAAATTTGATTAATTATTATAAAATGAAACTAGGTTAAAATAGAAATTAAATTAAATAGAATTACAATAAAAATTTAAAATAAAAATTAATTCAAATAAAATGACATCAAATTAAATGTAAAAAAAATAAAGATAAGAATTAAAATAAATAGAATTCAATTAAATAAGTAATTTAAACTGAATTAAAAAATAAATTAGATTTAATGAAATTGGATTAAATTAAGTTGAATAATATTTAAGAAAATGTTAAATAAGAAATTTGTTGATGAAATCAGAATTATTTGTTTAAAACCTCTTTAACTGCTGTAGACCTGCGATGCTAGCAGCTCATTTCCTGGTTTTAAGGATGTTGGTACGGCGTTTGTGTTGGAGGACGAAGCTCCAGCTCTTACAGGACCGTTTTACTCGGCGTATGGATATGAACTTCTCTCTGTTGTCTAACAGACGTCGGGAGTCCATGATGCTCAGAGTGTTCAGTAGAGGATGATCCAGTCTGCCTCGGCCAGTTAAACAGCGTTCAGCCTGTGCACACAGCTGTTTCTACTGTGAGCAGACAGGATAAGAGATGCTCTGCTCTGTACCCCCTCCACCCCCCTGCTTCCTGTCACATATGATTATAGAGCCCATTGAAAAGCTGTCACGGCGTGCAGCAGCACCGCTGCCCTGTTTGATGCCTCCTACACAGATCAAGCCAGACTGATCACAGAGAGGACGAAGCTCAGAGAGCAGGCTGCCTCCTGTTGGTGTCGTTCCACCACTCCTGACCCCTCTGCTCTCACTTATTTTACATCTAGACTAAACAAGGATGTTTCTTCTCCTAGCACAACTTCACTTCTTGGATTTTGGCCTCTGCAGACGTCACCGGACAGATCAGTCTGGGTTTATGTGGCCATGATGCCTCTGTCAGCTGGGACGGCTGCTGATGGTCTGTCTTACTGGAAGCACTGGGATAACCACAGAGCTGAGCCAAGAAGGCCACCAGGTTTCATCGTTTTGTGAAGATGAATTTTGACATAGCGAATAGTCAACAGCTAGAGTTATTTTAGTGTTGCTATGGCAACAGGCTGCACAGTTAAACATATCTGCAGGCCAATGTGGATAAACCTCTATGTGAGCGAATATTAGATGTTATTTTCTGCCACTGCTCATCCAGAACCGGGTCAGTCTGTCTTCTCCTCGGTCTAAAGTCCAGAAATAGTCTCCTGTTCCTGGATTTTAGACTGCTCCTCCATTGAAATCTGGGATGTAAATTTAAACAAAAACAGCTACAATCACAGAAAAGTCAGAGGTGTGAGCAACCAAACACTGTCCACTCTGCAGGGCGTCCTGCGTCCTCTCTGGTCCCTAGAGGTGTCCAGTTATTATCACTAAGCCAACTACTTTCAGCACAGCGGAGCAGCAGGTCCTCTCTGACCATCTCATCCCCGACTGGGTCCACAGGCCTGTGTTTGGAACTTGTTTCATGACTACATCATTTTCTTCTTCTCATTTTCTTTGAGCTCATATCCACTGATGAGAATAGAAACCTAAAGCCTGGTCCACACATAACGATTCTTTTAATCTTATGAGATTTTTTTATCTGGTTGAGACCTCACACGTGTGGTGTACTTCGATGATCTGATCACAGAACAACACACACATGACGATGCTGTCCCACAACTCATCTACAATCTAGTCCTCCGAGCTGGACAAACGTCGAAATGTAGAAGAAGAACCATAGCAACAACCGGAAAACACAACACAGAGCATGGAAGAGGATTTATAGGACGAGGGAATGATGGTGGTGTTGTTAACAGAAAAATCCAGAACTAAAAAATAACAGACTGGAGACGGCGTGAACACCGACTCTATTTACTTCCTTGTTCCCCAGCCAGCTCGCTCTCTGATTGGCTACATGCCGTGCTACGTCACCATCCACGCAGTCAGAATGCACGAGTTGTCGGCGTTCCTCAGAAATCGGCTCTGGAATATTGAATATGTTCAATATTCCCGACTGTCGGCTACGACCCGTTTCGGAGCGGAAGAGGAAGTAAACACAAACAAAGACACCAAGATGGACAGATGAAAAATTGCTTCAGTTACAGTAACACTCCACATAAGTCTTATAATGATGGGAAGAGTAATCAAATCACTCGTTACTTACAGCGTAAGTAACGCTGATATTTAAAGAACTGTTATTCCCACCATCCCAGTTTGCAGAAACTTTTCTTTTTTCATTTTTCTGTGGTTTTTTTTTCCCCGGATGTTCGTCCGCCATGTTTGTTCACACTTAGGACTCGTTTGACTACCTGAGATTTGAATATTGAGCAAAGAACCTGAAAGTCTACTAAAGAACGAGAATGTGTGTGGTGTGCTACGTAGTACACACACCATCAGATCAGAAGAGGGAGATCTTCTGTTATCAAGTGTTCGGCCTCTAAACCTTGAAGGTTTGTTGAAGCTGCAACGTGCCAGATTTTAGTGGTCATGTTCTGCTTCGTATTCTCAGTTTGCTGGGACACAGATGCATCAGATGAAATGTGAGCTGCTGTTCAGACATCAAGTCCTTTCTTGTGAATTCATCCACTCCCACCCCCCCTCCATCCCTCGCTATCTTCCAGTTTCTCACGGGGAAGTTTACATCTACGTCATGTCTGATTTAGACAACATGAAACAAGAGAATGGAGTTAATGTCCTCCCTCTACCACTAACACCCGACTCTGTGTCTCTTACTCCTGGAGTCGTCCCACACTCCCTCCCACACACACACATACCTAACCTGCTGTCTCCTCTGTGTCTCCTTGGTAACAGATTATAGATAATGGGCTGTGTGCAATGCAAGGATAAGGAGGCAACCAAACTGACAGACGACCGAGACACCAGCATCTCCCAGGGAGCCGGGTACCGCTATGGGGCTGACCCTACGCCGCAGCACTACCCCAACTTCGGGGTTACTGCCATTCCAAACTATAACAACTTCCATGCTCCTGTCGGACAGGGGGTGACCGTCTTCGGAGGAGTCAGCACCTCCTCCCACACTGGAACCCTGAGGAACCGCGGTGGGACAGGTAAGGAGATCAGAAACATGTCAAACCCACTGGTGGTGGGGCAGTGATAGCCTAGTGGTTACAGAGGTGAGGTGTCCTCTATCAATGAACAAGTTTAGAAATTAGAAATCCAGCAGAATTCTGTTCTGGTTTTACACAGATCTGCTAGATGATGATGATGATGATGGCCATCATGACCATCATCGGAGAACAGGATGAATGGGGGGGGGGGGGGGGGCGTGAAGCCAAACCGGGACCCACTCCCCAACATTTCAAAAAAAAAAAGGAAAACTCAAAAAACGCAGGACAAAAAAAACTGAACCAGTTTTTTTTCCCCAAAACAAGTTAAAGCC
>JBAGKP010000025.1:2906589-2918017 GCA_037177255.1 Melanotaenia maccullochi | reverse complement strand
GATGGATGGATGGATGGATGGATGGATGGATGGATGGATGGATGGATGGATGGATGGATGGATGGGTGGATGGATGAATGGATAAATGGACGGATGGATGGATGGGTGGATAGATGGATGGGTGGATGGATGGACGGATGGATGGATGGATGTATGGGTGGATGGATGGGTGGAGGGATGAGTGATGGAGTCTGGATGAAGAGGAGCAGTGTGGCAGCAGAGTCATGCCCAGATGGAGGTGGAGGTGGAGGAGAGGCTCTCTGCAGGTGTACTGATGTTCTGATCGCTTCTCCTGCAGGTGCAAAGTTCCCCATCAAGTGGACCGCCCCCGAGGCTGCACTGTACGGGAAGTTCACCATCAAGTCCGACGTGTGGTCGTTTGGCATCCTGTTGACGGAGTTGGTCACCAAGGGCCGGGTGCCGTACCCAGGTGTGTATGTGAGGAGGGTCAGATCCTGGTCTGATGAGGAGGAACTTCTCCTGTTTGTGGGCTTTAAAGCTTTTTTTCCCACCTGTGTTTGTTTTCCAGGCATGAACAACCGGGAGGTCCTGGAGCAGGTGGAGCGGGGCTACCGGATGCCGTGCCCCCAGGACTGCCCCATCTCTCTGCATGAGCTGATGCTGCAGTGCTGGAAGAAAGACGCAGAGGAGAGGCCCACTTTCGAGTACCTGCAGGCCTTCTTGGAGGACTACTTCACAGCTACTGAGCCTCAGTACCAGCCCGGGGATAATCTTTAAACGCCCCTTCCCCTTTTCCCTTCCCCCTCCGGGGTTCAGGGTGGACTCGGGTCGGGGCAGGACTGGCCCAAACAGAGTTGCCAAAAGATAAATAGATTAAATAAGAAGACGTATGGATATAAGGATATAGGGAGCTCAACTCGAGCTTTTCAGTTCCACCACCAACCCCTAAAAACCCCAGGCCCCCCTCCCCCCCTCAGTGTCTGAAGTCTGGGATAGCTGGGCTATGTGGTGGAGGACAGAGTGAACTGGAGCTGATGCAATGAAATACCTGTTTTCAGTGTAAATAAGATTAGCTTCTTTTAGTTTGTCTGCTTCTGTTCAACATTTATTTTCTCCAGAAGTTGTCCAAACATCTGGGAATCAGGGGAGGGGTGTTAGTCTGAACCCAGATCACACGCTCCTGGATTCTTTTCCATGGATCAAACCGAAACTGTCTGACTCCTCAGATGATCTCAGAAACTCTTCCTGGATCACCTCCTCATCCTCCAACCAGCCTCGGGTTTAGGAGGATGTCATGTGAGGCCTGTCCTGCACATCCTGCACTCAGGCCGTCAGCTGATCCCAGACAGTTACTCATTCCTTCATTTTTACTTTCCAGTCCTGGGCTGATCTGGGGTCAGTGCGGACCACTGGAGACCCTTCATTCCTCTGCTTTTTAAACATGTCTAACCTTCCTTCTTTTTATCTTTCTTTTCCATTTTTAACATTCTTGTTTTCTTTATTCAGTGATTTGGAGTTCAGAAAAGACCAATAAACATTTTACACTCTTTACCAGACACTTTATTTAGAACTGCCGTGTGTGTGTGTGTATGTGTGTTTAATAACAAGATGAATTCAAATTAGTAGCGACTCATGAGAGGTGTCACCTTCGTGGTGGTTTTCAGCCTGTAAACCATCATCATCAGGTTGACTGTCACTGAATTACAGAAAGCATAAAGTTCAGTTTGAAGTCAGCGACTTTGGCCCCCCCTCCTTTCTGGCTTCTGCCTCACAGGCTGTAAAATGAGACTTTTGGGATTTTACATAAAGAATCATTTAAAACACAAATCATCCACATTCATGGAAGCATGTTGCATCCACCCAGCGGCTCTTCTGAAGTAATGAGGTCATTTTAGATTTTACAGATTTCCAGTAAATGCATCACGTTTCTGTGCAGGTTGAGGTGAAATAGAAACAAATATATACAAGTTAAAAAAATAGGAGCAGTGGTTTGTGCATACGAAATTTAATTCAGTTAAAAAAAACTTTATTAATCTTGTTACAACCTCAGCTCAGCTGACAAGGAGATGACAACATCAAAGACCAGGAGCTGGTCTAAGGAAAGTCACGAATTACCCAACAGAAAGAACACAAGCTGAAAACCTCATCCTGAAACACAAGAGAAATACGACGCTCGTGCCTGTAAACGGCTCCTAATCTTAACAATCACACACAACAATTACAGAAATTTACACAGTTCAAAACCAGAAAGGTGGAGACCAACGAGAGCAGATGGAGGCAGCTCGGATCTACCAGCTCGCTGCTCCGGAGGAACGCCTGCAGCACCGTAGGGAGGTAGTGGTGGATCAGCTGGACCGCCAGCTGCTGGGCCAGTCACAGGCGGGGAGGCTCCTCCTTTTTCCTGTCCAGTCTTCTATAAAGCCCAGCTGGTGGTGGTCCTCAGGTCAGATCCAGCGGTCTCTTCCTCAGGGTTACCTGTGGTCTCTGATTAATGTCCTTGTCAGCAGCTTGGTTGGGCTGCCGTCTTCTTTCCATTTGATGATGATGATGATGATGATGATGGAGTGCTGTCTGATTAATTAATTATAAATTCTTTTCTTTGATCACGTGACTTCTGAAGTGAACCAGTAGGGCCTTCATGGTGACGGAGGTGGAGATTTAAAAATGCGTGGTCATACATTCTTTTTGTTTGTTTTTATTCCATTTGATAAATTTTTTAAATATTCTTTAAGATTATTTTTCCTTTTTTGTTAGTTTCCTGCGGTTGTAACAACTAAATAAAGGAAAACAGGAGATGGATGTAGGTGTTAATTCCTGGTGATCTCACAGAATCCTGTTATTCATTGAAGACAAACAAAGCAGGAAACTTTTCTGTGGTAGAAAACTGAGGTTCTCTGAAACTCATCTGTTGAGTCATTTTCATTTTTTACCATGAAAACATCCTGCGGCCCTTTTTCCTGATGGGATGCATGAATATGCTAATGAGCTCCACCTCAGCTCCGTCTCCTCCATCCTGACCAGCCTTTTCTGTTAACGTCCGGTCTGTGGCTGATGTGATGTCATCTGCTTACATCCTCTCTGGTGACGACCACCGGATATTTCCCATGATGCACAGGTGACAGACGTGGTGTCATGACTTAAAACTAAATAATCATGTAGTGCAAATTTATAGGTGTTAGCATCTAGAATCTTCCTGGTGACCACGGTGGGAACCTGAGACCATCCACTGCACTCAGTCCATCATTCTCTCCACAGTTTTTATTTTTCTGTTTGTTTTATACGAACAGAGAACAGGTGAGGACTAAATTATTAGAATAAATTAAACAGGTTGTTTTTGTTGTTGTTTTGTTTAGTTTATTTTAGGCCATAGAAAACAACAAAGAGGAAGAAGAGCCAGAAGGTTCCATGTAGAAGATTCTGGGCTTTTCCACACAGTAGAAGTTATTCCAGCATTGTGTTCCAGGTCTGCGGTCCATGGATCGATCATGGAAAGTCATCATGTTGGATTAATAAAACCTCTGGGCCTTTCTTCTCCATTAAAGATAATAAAATCTACTTAGAGGTGGAATATAATCCCGTATCATAACGGGTGTTTGACTCCGTCTAACCAGACTTATAAACTCTACTGGGACATTTCCCGGAGTTTGCTCCTGGTTAGTTTGTGTTCAGAAAGAATTCACAAATTTGGTTCCTAATCCTCTTTTCCTCTTGGTGATGATCCAGAAGTTCTGTCCACAAGGATCTGTGAACATTCAATTCAATTCAACTTTATTTATATAGAGCCATTTTACAATGTCATCTATAATGTCATCCCATCCCGAGCTGCACAGCGGAAGGAAAAACCTCCGGCTTGGAGTAAATGAAAGTCAATCATCTAAATGTGTAAATGAGGCAAAATAAAAAGTTGTAGACTTTAATTCCACACTGATCCAAGCAGACAACAAACAAACAACTTTCAAAATGAAAAAATCTCTTTAAATTATGTTTATTTAGTCTATTTGAAGCCATAAAACACTTTTTCCTCACAATGCACGCAGCGCAGGATCTACGGAGGTTTGAGTTTTCTGTGTTTGTGACATCTTTGTGGAAACAGAACCAGAAATCTGTGTTCAGACTTCCTGCTCAGCAGCTGCTGGGTTCTCCTCCAGAAACACAGCAAACAAGCTGATGCTGATGAGGTGGTCTGAGCTGGTTGGTGGTCAGGTGGTGTAACTCCACCCTCATGCCCATTACAGCTGCTCACAGATCGCCTTCATGTCATCAGAAACCTCACCCTCATGGAGAGATAACCAGCTGGGATGCACCGGTCCAGAAGGTCCCCAGCAGACACCAGGTATGTCCGGTTTTATCCACTTTATTCTCAGAGAGCATTAAAACCGCTGTGCTCACTACGATCAGTCAGAATCCGTTCAGGTCAGAGGGGTGAAGGGAGCAGGAAGAAAAGTCCCCTCAAAACTGGAAAATATTTAAGTTTTCTCCAGAAACTTGTTCATCTCCTCATAGATCCATCCAGGAATTACTCTGAGCCACCAGCTGGGAGTCCAGCTCTTTAAGTCTTCATCATCATCATCATCATCACTGTCTGGTCTCCATCTACAAGCTCAAACATTAACCAAAGATAAAAATGAGAATCCAGTGGCTGAACTTGAGCAACGACGGTGTCGATAACTCTTTCCTCACCGGTGTGTGTCCTGTGTGTGTTCACTGGTTTTATTGCAGCTGTTTCCCGTGAATAAATGATGGAGGGAGTCGTCATGGACGCATTCGTCACTGTTCAGAAGATCTACTACCCTTTACTCTGCATCATAGGTATCCCAGGTGTGTATGTTATTTACCATTTAAATCTTAGTTTTATCAGGGTAAATAAAATAATGGTCTAATTAGGAATAAATAGGATCTGAGCTCTCTGAAGGAGAAAAGAGCAGCACCAGAGAGAAAATCATGTCCTCTGGTCAGAGGTTTTATGTTTCCTCTCATAGAACAAATTCAATAAAACAAGTTATTACATTGTTGTGACAGCAAATGTTTCTACCTGTAAGTAAAATGTGTGGGATCAGCAGCAGAGTTGACTCTGTGGGTTGTGTCCAAAAAAACTGTCCAGCTCCTGTCTCTGTAGTGGAGGCACATTGATGGGAGGTTATAAAGGGCTGGATGGACTGGTTTTAGATTACTGCATTAACTGGAAGAAGCAGCATGTTGACCTGACATCTAGGATTACTTGAACCCATTTTCACACCTAAATCTATGATCATGGATTTCTCTGATGGGACCAGAGAGGAGACATTGAGGCTCGTTAGCTCTGAACACCATGGATTTTGTCTTATTCTCATTCATTTTAAAACTATTTAGCGTTCATCCATCTCCCGATGGAAAGGAGTAGCTGGATGAACATTGAGCTTCAAAGGGAAGTTAACCTGACAGACCTCTGCAGAAAGATGAAAGAAAAACTGTTTTCAGGAAATACTTCCAAGTAGCAACAGGTAGAAAGAAAACAGAAGCAGTCCATGAAAGGAACCTTGTGGTTCCCCTCAGGAAAACACTGTAAAAAAAAGTGCTGAAAAAGTCGAGTAAACTTAAAAAAGTAAGGCTACCAGCTCTAAAGTAAACTATTTTATACTCCACGAGAAGCGAGAACTTTCTTCTTGTTCTCGAGGACACAAGAACAAAATGGTGTGATTTTAATCAGCCGAGCAGAACTTTCTTCTCGTGGGGCTCTGAGAAGTTTTGTGTGATTGGTCGGATAGTTGAGGTGGGCGTGGTTAATGCGGAAAAGCGTGACATAGAAAGTTGTCACAACCCCGCCATCCGTCCGGAACATGTTTCTCGTTGAGTTTGAAGTAACTGTGTCGTTTGGTCATTGCACATAAAAACACAGACCCAACCCATCGTGAAAGAAGCTTCTCGAGGAGGATCGATCACCTGAATGAATTACACAAACTTTTTTCTTGTCCTTTCTGCCTCGAGAATAAGAACAAAGTTCTGGTTCTTGTGGAAGGTGTGACGAGCTTAAATGTTTCAGGTGTTGTGTTAACCTAAACGAAGAGGGTGGCTCAGAGTAGAATCTTAAATCGAACCAAGTTAAGACACATATTCAGGTCTATTCTCGTCTTTGAGCTGAAACAACTCCTGAAAAAGTCGACAGGCGGCTTCAGCCTACAGGACTGCAGCCCTCGAGAACCGGACTTGCCCATTATTGGTCTAGGATGTCAGAGAGCTGTTAAGTCCAAAAACCAGAGTCTGAAGCTAAAAGAATATCACTAGAAATTCCTGATTTCACATGTCAGAGAAAACCGAATTGACCTTCCTGATGTTCTCTCTCTACGCTCCACTAACACACATTTATAATCAAGGTTCATGAGGCTGTGTGACGAAAAATATTAAAGGTAGAAATTTAAAGAAAGTTCTTAGAGAATTTCATCTTTTATTCGGGTCAGTCTTGTCTCTGTGGAGTCTCTCCGGTTTGGCTGGTGGAGGCCAAACCTGAGTGCTGGGTATGAGAAACATCCGCTGATCTTTCTGTTGTAGCTGATGAATCCTCAGTAGAGACGACGATCGAGCTTTTCCCTCCTGTTTGTCCTTCCAGGGAACATCTTCACCTTCTACATGATCTGTTTCTGTAAGTGCGGGATGTCAACCACAGCCATCATCTACCTGAGCTGTCTGGCCATCGTGGACACCTTCTACCTGGTGTGGGTCATCCTGATCGACCTGACGCTCACCTTCTGGATTCTGCAGCCCTTCTGGCATTCCCACCCCTGGTGTGGCATCCTGGGATTCCTGCAGTATGGATCTCTGTACAGCTCCTCCTGGATCGTGGTGGTGTTCACCATCGAGCGTTTCCTCGTCCTCAGCAGCACGGCGGCCAAGCAGCACCTTTCCCAGGCCTGGGTCACCAAACTGACCTGTGCAGCTATTGTTCTGGTGTCGCACCTGGTGTCTGTGCCGATGGGATGGATCAACGAGGTCCGACCTGTAAACTTCACGGTGGACGGGGAGAACACGACGCTGCTGAGGTGTCGTTACCGAGATCAGACCTATTCCACGGCCATAGTCTGGATAGCTACCTTCCTGTCTGGAGGCATCCCCATCGTGCTGGTCATCACCTTCAACTACCTGATCGGGTGCCACCTGTGCCGGGCCAGCAGCCTCTTCACAAAAGAGGAGCAGCGCATCATGTACGGGAGGAGAACCAGGGGAATGTTGAGGAGAACCATTCTGCTGCTGGGCACCGTCTCTGCAGCCTTCGTTCTTCTCAGCCTACCTCGCTTCATCACCTACTGCATCCTGAGGACCAAGTACAACGACGAGAACTTCAACCGGAACGATTACAGCATTCCCATCAACGTGGCCGGAGACGTGGCCAACATGCTGCAGAACCTCAACTCCACCACCAACTTCCTGCTCTACTGCATGGTCAGCCGCCGCTTCCGCCGCGAGCTGCTCCAGGTCATGGCCTGCAAGGCGAAGGCTCGAGAGCTGGGCTCTCTCCTCACCCACACCACCATGAAGGTCTTTTCAGTCGTAGATCACAAAGCTCCACCTTCCAGCAGCCCTGTGACGTTGGTGCTGACCAGGCTCAGGCCGACGGAGTAGGAGGAACCTGAAGATCAGAAGATCAGACTCATGGTGTTAGAAGACTTTAAACTTTGTGGGTCGCTTCTATGAACTGCCCCTAATCTTTCACTTAACTTCCGTCCAAATCAAAATGACCAAATATGTAATTATTCAAACGATTTTACCCTTTATCTTTCAATATATGAGTGAGTCATTTTCCATAAAATGCAAGTTGGTCTTGAATATACAAAAAATTAGAAACAAAACTGCTTTTGATGCATTAATAGTTTCCTGTTGTGTTTTAGTTTTTTCTGTTAGTTTTGTAATTATCTAACCTTTTGGGTCAGAACAAAAAGTGTTCCCCAAAAACATTAAATTTTCCCCTTTTTGCTCAAACAGCTCAGTCAACTTAAAAACTATTAAATAAGTAATTATTAAAATTATTTCAACACTTTAAAGGCCTATTAGATTATGTGATGTCACCATGTTACCAAAACAAAACACAAAATAAATAATTATAGAATTATAGAAAAATGCATCAATATGTACAATAATATTTTATGTTGTATTTTTATTTTACTATTTTATCATTATAAGTGCATTAATATTAATAATGGAAACCAGAAGAATCCTCTTGTCCAGTTTCTGGTTTCCAGGTCTGAAGTCTGGAGAGGATTTCTGAGCAGGTGTAATAATCTTCCTGAACTGGAAGACTGGGACGTTCTGATCCGGCTGAAAGGACATCGGTGGTTTTCAGTCCATTCTGTGGGGACAGCAGGACCCTGATCACTGCTCTGGATCGTTGTCTGAATCTGCTCAGGTTAAATGTTGCTTCCTTATATGAAGACAGCTCATATTTGCAGAGTTCAGAGTCTCAGTGAGATGATTTAACTTGTAAAATAACCAATTTTAGGATTATTAACTAACTATTAACTCTTGCTGAGTTTACCGCCCTCTGAGCACCATGAAGACGACTTTACAGCTGCATATAAAACTGACCTGGTTAAGTTCTGACTCAGCAACCTTCCAGTTCAGCTTCATCTAGTCGTTAGAAATAGTTCATGAACCGGTTCTTCAACATTCCTGCTGAAGAACTGGATCCGGATGGAGTTCCAGCCAACAGTTTGATCCAGAGGTTGTTTTTATTTAACAACGCAAATATCTGAGTCACCTTCCAGGTCAGCTGGGAAACATCTTTCTGTTCTTCATCTCGGTGTTTTGTGAAGGTTTTCCAGACGTGATCCCATTCTTCAGTTTTAACCCGTTTCTAAGTTCCTTTAATAACATTCAGATTATTTTATTGTGTATTTTATATCATTTATAATGTTTGATTCAGTTCTGGCTGCTTTTTAAACTCTGAATGTTTAAGGCTTCTTCTTTATGAAGGGTGACATCCTCCGGTCCACATGGACCTGAGATGTGATGGATGTAAAAAAAAGAAAACTGTGGTTGGACGTGTGACCTTTTGCTTTAGTAGTTTCCTCTCAAACTGCAGATCAGTCAGTTTATGATGCTGCTGCAGACACGAAGGCTGCTCCAGACTCTGTACAGTTCGGATGGGTTTCATGATCCATGCGGCTTCTCTCCAGCATGGTGGAACCAAACTGCTGCCATTAAATGCACTTTTTTCTAAAAAATAAGATAAATAATCTTAAGGAGACGTTAACAGCTCCATACTGGTTGTTTTTGGTTTAACTGGATTAAGAAAAACCTGTTTGATGAGATTTTTTTTTTTACTAAAAGAAGGATAATCTCCTTAAGAGAAGAATATTTTACTGGAAGAAAATCCTATTTTTCTCAGTGTGGACGTTGGTGTCACTTTTTTCTTCCAGCTCCTTTAATTGAAACAGACAGAAAGCAGGAAGCTGCTGAACCTGTGAGGAACCACCTGATTGGTCCAGGATTTACTGCCAGACTCGTTTGCATAAACATGTCACAAGCTTTGTCTGAGGCAGGAAGGGGAATGTTTCCTGTTGCGCTGAGGCCGAGGAGCTGGGAGCTGCAAGGGAAGGTGAGCACAGTCACATTTGGCTGTCTGTGGGAAAATTACCGGGAAAACTTTGAAGATTTGGTGTTTTGCCTGGGAGGAGATTCCTGGGATACATTCAGCTGAGTGATTCTGACCTTTGGACCAGTTCCTACGCGACCAGGTTACATTCCAACAGACCTGAACAGGTAGATCTGTTTCCTTCGAGTCACTGACAAAGATCAAAGACTCTGGATAGTTTTTCAATTGTTTTTTTTGTTTTGTTTTTAGTTTTTAGCAGCAGAGTCAGTTTTTCTTCATTATTTTGGACTCTGACACTAAAGGTTCTAATTATTGTTGTGTTTGTGTCTCTGAGATTTCCTGCTTTGTTTCGTCGTTTCACTTCACGTTAGAGGAGGCCAGAGGAGGAAATGGATTTTATGAAAGGTGAGAAACCAGAACTCTTCAGGCTCGCTGAAATTTCAGATCTAAAACATTTTTTCTGTTCCTTAGGGCCCTGCTCCCATCAGAGCGAACCTGTGGAGGTGGATGAGAGGATGCCATCCTCCGGTGTGGATCTGCCGTGGATTCCCCCCTGTAAACACTGCAGTGGACATGAAGAAGACCGTGGTTTTGAGCTTTCCCGGGGTCAAAGGGGCCATGCTGAGAGCCAGTGTCAGCAGGAACCTCCATCAGTATACCGGGCCTCTATAGAGGCTTACAATATTCTCCCTGCAGCAGCACCAGATCAGGTGAAGCCCCCCCACCCTGCACACGTCTGGCCTCATCACCCCAGACAGCCGCAGTATGAACTAGACCTGGTGGAGCATCACAGCAGAGGTTCTGGGGGCCCTTTCAACCAGTCCTGGAACCACTCTATGGAGGAGGCTGAGTCCTTGGAGCCCCCGCTACCGCTGATGTCAAACGTTAACCACGACCCTAGTGATCGGTTACGACACCCAGCACCCCGACTGCCAGGTGGGCAATGACGTCTGAGAGAGAAGCTAAATATTCCTTCAATTCAATCAAATTATCTAGTAAAAAAATCCAACAATGACGTCAATAAAATCAACAAGAAATCTAAAAAGTCAGCATGAAGTTTGATCCACTGAAGCCAGCCGCAAAGATCAAGCAGCTTTGCTCCTGTTAGCAATGACAACACGTACAGTCATACCTTACTGATTCCACAGAGAACTTCAGGTAGAAGAGAGTCAGAGAAAAAGTAGAAAAACATTTCAAAATAATATTCCAATAATGGAATGAAAACAAGTAGAAAAAGTACATTACAATAAAAATGTATAATAAAAAAAAACAATAGAATAAATAAATAATGTATATACTTACTGAAAATGATAGTTTTGGTTTCTGGTTTAAGTTAATTTAAAGAATTAAAATCCAAGTCTGAAAATAAGTTTGAATTTCAGCAGAAATAAAACAATTGATTCTGTCAGAAAATGAAGAATCTCAAACAGGGGTGGCCAACGTCGGTCCTCAAGAGCCACAATCCTGCAGGTTTTCCATATTTCCCTGCTCCAACACACCTGACTTAAACTAATGAGTCATTGTGCCGATCCTTATAGGCCGTTGGATCCATTTAATTAGAGTCAGGTGTGCTGGAGCAGAGAAATTTGGAAAACCTGCAGGATTGTGGCTTTCGAGGACCGACGTTGGCCAACCCTGATCTAAAACGTCTGCTGAACAGAAACTATTTAAATATGAAGATACCAGATCTTCCGTCCATCCACCCATCCATTCATCCCTCCATCCATCCATTCATCCATCCATCCATCCATCCACCCATCCATTCATCCATCCATCCATTCATCCATCCATCCATCCATCCACCCATCCATTCATCCATCCATCCATTCATCCACCCATCCATTCATCCATCCATCCATTCATCCATCCATCCATCCATCCACCCATCCATTCATCCATCCATCC
>JBAGKP010000025.1:2833429-2846292 GCA_037177255.1 Melanotaenia maccullochi | reverse complement strand
CAGCCTCAGTCCACTCCTTGTGAAGCTCCCCCACATTTCTGAACGGCCTCTTCTGGACCATCCTCTCCAGCTGCTTCCTCCCTGCTGCTTGTTCCACCTTTTTCTTCCACACTTTTCCTTCCACTCAGCTTGTTATTGATGTGCTTTGATGCAGCACTTTGAGAGCATCCAGCTTCTTCTGCAACCACCTGCTGAGGCTTTTCCTCCTTGTGGAGGGAGTCAGTGATGGTTTTCTGCCCAGCTGTCAGGTCAGCAACCTTCCCCATGATGCTGGACTCTACTGAAACAGACTGAAACCATTTAAATGCTCAGGAGTCCTTTGCAGGTGTTCTGGATTAATCAGCTGAGTAGACTGCAGCTCTTAGAGGCTACAACACTGAACCTTTTCACACTATTCTAATAGATTTTTGAGTTTTATAAGACCATAATCATCACAATCATAACAAATAAAAGCTGGAAACATCTCACTTAGCATATAATGAGTCTATATAATATATTAGTTTACCTTTTTAAGTCAAATTACTGAAGTAAATAAAGTTTTACACCATATTCTAACTTTTTATTTCACCTGTAAACACCTCAGTTAGTCGTCGTTACGTTTGGAGTATTTTCTGATAAGGCCCAAAAAAACACTTTTATTAAAAATGATGATGATGATTAAGAAGATGAAGATTATTGATCTCATTCTACTGCTGATCTCAAAGTTAAATTCACATCTCTGGAAGAATTGTCAGGTTATTTTATGTCGTTTAGTTAAATAAATGTTGACCTAGTTTGGCCCGGAACCCGGACCCATGGTTTGATGTGACCCTGCTGGTCTGGGTGCTGCTGATCAGATATATTGATGACTTTGCTTTCTTGTCTCAGCATGTTTGTTTTGCTGAAAGGAGCCACCAAAGAACAGGCCTTCAAGATCGGCAACGAGATCGCTGAGGCTGTTACTGCAACCAACCCCAAACCGGTCAAACTCAAGTTTGAGAAG
Organism: Melanotaenia maccullochi; assembly: GCA_037177255.1. Taxonomy (NCBI): domain Eukaryota; kingdom Metazoa; phylum Chordata; class Actinopteri; order Atheriniformes; family Melanotaeniidae; genus Melanotaenia; species Melanotaenia maccullochi. The sequence continues at coordinate 2,845,310 of JBAGKP010000025.1, read as the reverse complement.
GTAAGCTGCACACAGGCTGGCCTCAGTCTGGAAAAAATCTAAAAATCTCTCTTATTTATGGAAAATGAGTTTCTGATTGAGCTAAAAAAAAACTTAGTCCTCTGTTTTAATGGGAAAGAACATCCACCACTATGAGGTCTCTGCGGAATCAGGACCTTACAGCCGCTCCATAGAACGAGACACAATAGAAGAAGACAGATCTCTGTAAAGCCCTGAGATGACACTGTTGACTAAAGATGACTAGAGATGACTAAAGTGGCAAATAAATTAATTGAGTTTAATTGAAAATGTTAATAAATTGCATAAAAAAGTTCCTGAAATGACGTTTAAAATGAATAAAAGTTCTGAAACTGGAGAAACTAGGTCTGTGGTGGTCTAGGTCTGTGGTGGACTATGTCTGATGTAGGTTTTTATTCACTTTCCTTCCTGTAGGACAGAACACAGTGGAGAGCTTCTCAATAAACTTTTAAGTAAATATATTTTAACAAAAAATGATCAGAGTCATTCAGAAAAAAATACTTTTATCAGCAGTTATGATTTATTAAAACGAAGTAAAGCATAAAAACATTCGTTCTTTCAGAAAAACAGAAAATATCGTTATTAAGAAAATGATCTAATTCAAAAGATTTTTTATGTAAAATTATTTAATTTAGAAAAATATAACAAAATGTTTTTGTTTTTTTTTTTCATTTGAAAAAGAATTAATTCAGAAAAGAAATCTTTTAAAAACGATCTAGTTAATTATTATTGTTGTTATTACCTCACACACCAGTAATGCTCCAGTTTGCTGGTATGTCTGCAGGAATCTCTGGGATGATGAGAAGCTCCGTCCAGGCTTTAACACCTTCCCAGACTCAATGTTTGGCTTTATTTTAGGAGTCGAGTCTCATATTGGCCTCAAATTTTTTTTTCCTTAAAACCAGAAATGTGCTGTTTTGATGTTTAATGGAAGAAAAACATAAAAACTGCTGACTTGGTGAGAATGTTTGCGGCTGAGACCTCAATCTGATAAAGCCTCCCCTTTACCATGGTCTGGATTTCCATCTGTTAGGAGGTTGCTAATGATCTGTGTGTGTGTGTGTGTGTGTGTGTGTGTGTGTGCGCGCGCTTCACCAGGTCTACCTGCCCTGCGTGCTACAGACTAAGAAGCGTTATGTCGGCTACATGTATGAGAGCCTCGACCAGAAGGAGCCGGTGTTTGATGCCAAAGGAATAGAAACAGTGCGCCGTGATGGATGCCCCGCTGTTGCCAAGGTAGCCAAGCCGTATCTCATCCAACCCATCCTGTCCCAACTTTGCTCTCGTCTCATCCTGTCCTGACTTTGCTCTCGTCTCATCCGTCCCATCCTGTCCTCTTCAGGTTCTGGAGCGGTCCATTAAGCTTCTGTTTGAGACCCGGGACATCAGCCAGGTGAAGCAGTTCGTCCAGCGTCAGTGTGTGAAGGTGTTGGACGGCCGGGCCAGCATGCAGGACCTGACCTTTGCCAAGGAGTACCGGGGCAGCGGCTCGTACCGTCCCGGAGCCTGTGTCCCTGCTCTGGAGCTCACTAGGTGTGTGTGGGTCCATGTACTAATGCTCATTGTGTGGCTGCACCAGCCTGATACACAGACCCTGTTGCTAGGCAACCAAGCTCTTCAGTCTAGGAGGAAAAATAAAGATCTTCTAGATGTGTGAGAGGGATATTTTATGTTTTTTTTTTATCAGAGCAGAGTGACTGTTTTCCATGTTTCGTTCACTTCCTGTGACATGCAGCTGCAGCCGTCATGCTGCTGTGTTTATGTCTTCTCAGGCGGATGATGGTGTACGACCGGCGGCTGGAGCCACGCGTGGGCGAGCGGGTGCCCTACGTGATCGTGTACGGCATGCCTGGTGTGCCCCTGATCCAGCTGGTCCGCCGGCCCATGGAGGTCCTGCAGGACCCCGGCCTGCGTCTCAACGCCACCTACTACATCACCAAGCAGATCCTGCCGCCCCTGGCTCGCATGTTCCAGCTGATCGGCGTGGACGTGTTCAGCTGGTACCAGGAGCTGCCCCGGGTGAGAAAGACAGAGCAGATATTCTGATTGTTATCGGACCTCTGTGGTCCTTAAAAGCCCTGCTGAGCAGAACTCAGGAGTTAGTAGGAGTTAAAGTAGAACTGTAATCTACACGAAAAGACCTCAGACATCAGCTCCAAGCTGCTTTAGGAGAATACGTTCTTCATCTTCTGGGTTTAGTCTCAGAAACCCAGCAGGTTGATGTTGGGTGTCTCTCTCCACGGAGAGACAACACCCTGCAGCTTCTTCAAGCTGCTCTGTAGTTATCTGCTGCCACCTGCTGGCAGCTCATCTCCATCAGTCTGACTGTCCTTCATCCCTCTACAGGTCCAGAAAGCCTCCTGCTCTTCGGTTCTGGGTGGAGAGGAAGGTGGGAGGAAGGGAACCATCTCCCAGTACTTCACCACCCTTCATTGCCCCGTGTGTGACGAGCTGACCCAGCTAGGGGTGTGTTCCCGCTGCCGTACCGAACCCCAGCGGGTCGCCGTTACTCTCTACCAGGAAATGCGACAGTGGGAGAGTCAGCAGGACCACCTGCTGAAGGTGAGGATGAGGACTAGGTGGCTGTAAGACTACTACAACTTGTACACGTATAAATATGAAGTCATTTCAGAAGCCCATCTTCTTCATGTGTTTGTCAGCTGTTGTTATGGTTCATCTTTCCTCCAGCTGAGGGTTCATGCTGGGGTCAAACTCTTCTTCTCTTTACTGTTCTTGAGAATGTAGGAGTTTTTTTTGCCAGTAATGAACAAATATCTTCTTTACTGCCCGATCTTTAACTCAGCACACCCTTAAAAAACATCCTTGAGATCACTTCAGTACCTGAACAACACAGACACACACACATCGTCCACCTTATCAGGTCCACCTTCTAGTACCGGGTCGGACCTTTTTAGTACTTGTGATAGATGGAAGCAGGTGGTGGAAACCTTCCTCAGAGGTTTTCTCCATATTGACATGACAGCATCACACAGTTGCTGCGGGTTTGTCGGCTGCATTCATGATGAGAATCTCCCGTTCCACCACATCGTTGCCTAACAGCTGCTGCTTGCTCTATAACAAACCCGAACAACTTACAAAAGAATTACTGGGATTTTTCTGACAAATATTTTGATTTAATCTTTTAAAATCGAGCTTCTGTTCAGTGTTCACACAGTAATATGATTCTAACATGAGATGAAGGATTACCATGAAACATGTAAATAAGAGCTGCTCTATGCTGCTTTTTTTTTATCTGTTCGAGACATCGCACATGTACTTCGATAATCTGATCACAGAACAACACACACATGATGATGCTGTCCCGTAACTCATCTACAATCTAGCCCTTCAAGCCAGATCGGCCAAAAACGTAGAAGAAGTAGCATAGCAACAACCGGCCAAAAACGTAGAAGAAGAAGCATAGCAACAACCGGAGCAACAACCGGCCAAAAACGTAGAAGAAGAAGCATAGCAACAACCGGCCAAAAACGTAGAAGAAGCATAGCAACAACCGGCCAAAAACGTAGAAGAAGAAGCATAGCAACAACCGGCCAAAAACGTAGCAGAAGAAGCATAGCAACAACCGGCCAAAAACGTAGCAGAAGAAGCATAGCAACAACCGGCCAAAAACGTAGAAGAAGAAGCATAGCAACAACCGGCCAAAAACGTAGAAGAAGAAGCATAGCAACAACCGGCCAAAAACGTAGCAGAAGGAGCATAGCAACAACCGGAAAACACAACACACAGCATGGAAGATGATATATAGGACGAGGGAATGATGGTGGTCTTGGGACTATTGTTAATAGATAAAGCCAGAACTGGAAAAAAATAGCAGCCTGGAGACGGCGTGAACACGGATTGTATTTACTTCCTTGTTCCCCAGCCAGCTCGCTCTCTGATTTGCTACATCCCGTACCACGTCACCATCCACGCAGTCACAATGCACGAGTTGTCGGGGTTCCTCAGAAATCGGCTCTGAAATATTAAACATGTTCAATATTCCCGATTGTCGGCTACGACCCGTTTCGTAGCAGATTATCGGGACAAATCGGCTCGTAACACAACACAGACTAGATGATAATTGGACAGATAAATTTTATAAGAGTCAGGATAATTGGGCGTTTGCCATTTGTGGTCAGGAAGAGGCAAAATCAGGACAAAAACAGCCCAAAAATCGTTATTTGTACCAGGCTTAACAAGGACGTGAAGCTGGGACATGAACGGCTTCGCTTCCCAACTACAGATGCACCCTGTGGCCCAAACACTGACCTCTCCTCTAGAACAATCTGTCCTTGTAGTAGGAACTAAACAGTCTAGTATGTATCTGATTTACACCACAGCTTCTCATTTTGTCTACATGATTTCTGGATTAAACTTCCACCCCGATGTGCACACACACGTGCACACACAGTTGATTACACTCCTGCCAGCAGAGCACGCACATGGGAAGATATGTGGCTTCATCCAGTAGGAAATCAGACGGAAATTTTGGTTTTCTAAACTCTCCCAGGGAGGTGCAGATGCTGAGAACTTCATGTCCATCACAGAGCTGAACAAGCTGGATCTGTCGTTGCTGTAGGGATTTCTGAGAAGTTGGACTGTTTTCTGTGCTTTTGTCTGTCAGTGTTGCAGGGAAGCTGCCAGGCAGGAGGCAGGTACACCCTGGACATGTCACCAGTCCATCACTCACTCCTCAGGAGGATTCAGTGATGAGTTAACCCAACATGCATGTTGTTGGACTGCGATTAGTCTCCACAGTAGCTGTCATGTCACAGATTCATTAGTGAACACTCCATCCATCTTTTCATTCTGTACCAGAGGGTTGAATAGCTGATTGCTTAGTGGCACAAAGGTAAAACCTGATGAAAAGATGTTCATGTTGCTGAAGGAGCAGGCTGTGACATCACAGCTGATTTCTGGACCAATCAGAGCTCGGCCTCATGTGTGACACCTGTGTCTGTGTTCAGATCTGCAGGAACTGCAGCGGTGGCTCGGAGCGCCATGTTCCCTGCGTGTCCCTGGACTGTCCCGTCCTCTACAAGCTGTCCCGGGTCAACAGGCAGCTGTCCAAGGCTCCCTACCTCCGACAGCTGCTGGAGCAGTTCTGATTGGCTCTGGCGTTCTGGAGCTCTCTGCTGGTTTGGTGCTAATTGCTGCCCCTCCCCCGTCCCCCTCCATCTAACGGTGCTTGGATTGAACCCTGACAGGTTCCTCGTGTTATTTGACTCTGCCGCCATGTCCATGGTGGACCTGATGTCACTGGTTAGGAGTTCCTGACCAGTCCAGCCTCTATTCAGACCACTACATAACTTTGTTTTAAACTGACTGCAGATTTGGAAGATGTCTTTGTGACATCCATCCTCTGACTCACTGTGTATCAGCATTAAAAAGAGAAAAAAAGCTCCCCCATGAATGCAATCAGCTGTTTCTGTGTTCTGTTAAAAGGGGCCAGTTTCTCCTGACCATGATTGTAATAACGTTGACTGAAGCAGATCTGACACATCCAACTTTAACATGTAGGAACTGGAAACTTGTTTTTAATCTGGGACTGTTGCAATACTGTTCTGATAATTTATGCCATGCAGAGTGTATTATTTCCCTGTGAATATGGTTTTATGTACATGTCTTCAAACTACACGGAGATCTTCAGTTCCTCCTGCAGCCGGCAGGATCTGTGTCTGTACAAATGTAAAAAATTCAGATCAAGAGAGACGCCTGTTTCTGATTAGCTTGTTTTTAATGGACATTTCTGTGGGTGAAGGTTCAATTTGATCTAATAAAAACAGAAAAAGCAAACGGCTTCCTCAATTATCAGGATTCAACGTTCAGACAGACTCAGTGAAAGCATCGGAGAAGAACAAAAACACCAACAAGTTTAAAACATCTGCAGGTTGATGAAGGTGAGGAGGATATCTCCACTCTGCCCACGTGTCCTCATGCAAGGCACTAAATCCCTGCTCATCCTGGGAATTGGACTCTGCACCCTGATCAGGTCAGAATTTGACCCTCTTTTCATCCAGCGCTGTAGAAGATGCTGCCATGTTGGTTCTGATCCAGTTAAATGGCCTCAGGTGGAGGTCTAGTGATCAGTCTCTCTTCTCTCGGTCCAGAGCCAGCAGGACTCTCTCCTGTTTGGGCGACTCTGCCCACAGAGGCGTGTCGGAGAAGTTCGGTTCTGCTGCTGGTGGACCGTCGCTGTCTCCCAGAGATGCCGCCTTGCTGGGTGAGCTGTGGAGACACGTCGTGTCGTCCATTTCAATGACCTCAAAGTCTGCGTCATTCCACTGATCAGCCTCGTTCTCGTCCTCCTCGGCGCCGGAGTCCAGCAGCGCCTGGCGGAACTCGCTATCATCGGCATTGGGTCCGCCCCGGGCCCGCAGCGTCCTGCTCGGCCCATCGGGCACCGTGGCTAGCTTGTACATGACGGGGAACAGGATGGCGGTGAAGGCGGACGTGATAAGTGACAGGTACATGAGCAGAGGCTCCTTCGGGAACATTCCCAGCAGGAAGCCGACAAGCGATGGCAGCACCATCTCACCCAGCGCTGCACCCACCACGAAGGTTGCCGCCGTGTAGCTCGTGATGGAGGTGTACTGCTCCAGCCAGGAGATGCCGCTGGGGAAGGTGGTGGCCATGGAGGCGCCGTAGATCCCGGTACAGACCCACAGCGCCATATTCTGCTGGCTGAAGAGGCAGAGGAGAAGAGAGGAAATGGTGGAGCCCACCAGGCACAGCAGGATCATAGTGCCCGGGGACATGCAGGCCGCGAAGAAGATGGCCAACCCTCGAACAGCGGCGAACGATCCCCAGAACATCGAGTTAAGCCCGGCCGCCTGGGCCTCAGGCATGTGGACGAAGTCCTTAGCGAAGGTGAAGATAAAGGAGCCGTAGGCGACCTCCGCTCCTACATAAGCGAAGAAGAAAAAGAAGAGCAGGATGACCAGAGCCAGGTGATGTTTGGCCATCAGAGGCTTCCCTGAAGCGGCGCCGGGAGACTCGTCCCGCGACCCGCCGCTGCGATAGCACAGGATGAAGAAGAGGAAGGAGACGACGAAGAGGAACAAGCCGATCACGATGTAGGCCCACATGGAGTTCAGGGTGTCGCTCCTGCTGTGGATGTCGCGGATGATGGTGTGGGTGTCGCCAGGTGTGGAGTTTACCGGCGCCGAGCTGCCGTTCCTGTCGGAGCCGAACAGAACCTTGGCGATGATCGGAGACACGAACGCTCCGGCCGCGAAGCTGAAGTGGAGAGCCTGCATGTGGGGACCCGCCTGCTCCCCCCACGTGTTCAGGATGAGCACATTCCCACCTGTAAACAGAAAGGGCTGTCAGCTGATCTCACACCTGACCAATCAGAAGGCTGGGATACAGTCAGGACACGTTTCTCATGTAGAACTAGTAAAAAAAAGTTCAGAGATTCACACCAGGAAAAAAAATGAGATTTTATCATTTTTAACCACATTTAGGGTCGTATTTTTTTTTTTTTTTTTTTTGTTCAGCTTCATCATAATCATCATCCTCAGAATATCCAACATGCCAAATTAAATTTTTATAACTTTATTTACAGAAATAAAACAAATGTTCAGTTACAACCTCAGTTCCAAAAAAGGCAGTAAATATAAATAAAAGTAGAATTCAGTGAGAATCCATCTTTTATCCCCAGTAGAAAATATGAGCTGATGAGTGAATCTGATGCAGCAACACGTCTGGAAAATGTTGGAACAGAAGGCTGGAAAAGTACCTGGTACAGACCAGAAACACCTGGAGGAGCATTTGACAACTAATCAGGTTACCTGGCAACAGGTCAGTAACAGGACTGGGTATAAAAGGAGCATTTCAGAGAGGCAGAGTCTCTCAGATGGTTCACCAGTCTGAGACAAACTAGATATAAAACTGAGGAACAATTTTAGAAAAATGTTCCTCAGACTGAAGATCCACCATCTACTGTGTAGAATATCATCAGGGGCCGGTTGTTCAAACATAATCCGATCGGATTTCGGTTATCGGATAGGATCAAATCTTGAAAATGGGTTGTTCAAAACAGAAATCCGGATTAGATCACGTAATCCAATCCTGGTTGCTATCCGGATAAAAACCTCAGTTTGGGTCGTTCAAAACTTTTGAGAAGAATCTGGAAAACTTTGATCTAAAAAAACAGGATTATCCTGATCCCACCAGAGGGCAGGATTATGAGGCGGATTTCAGGAAGAGCATGGGTACAATCTAACAGCTGATCAAACAATAAAACTTTCTATTCACCGCATATGCTAATATTTGCATTTTGTACCTGACTTGTTTAACCGTTACAGTGAAAGAGGTTAAACTAGGAACAGGCTCCAGTTAAAGGCTGAATAATTAGGATTTTTTCTGTAAAAATAACTTAAATGTTTTCATTTGTTGTGAGGGATAAAAGGAAGCTTCTCTATAAACAATCTGTCTTCTACATTAACAATGTCTTTGGCAAGCTTTTATCCTTTCAAAATAAGAGTTATATGATGGAATAACTTTGGTGCACTGTGTAGCTCTTTCCTACTTCCTGGTTTCTTAACCAATCGTATGCGACTCCCCACGGTTGCCAAACAACGCAGCGTTTTGTATTTTATGTTGGCAAAGGAGCAGCAGCCTGCAGGTATGGAAGCTAGTAAAAGACGTGGACCAGAAATAGTTTCAGAAAAACCTAAAAAGTCTCTGCATCCTGCTAAAAAAGCAACCAATCAAAAACGGAATAAAACGAGGAATAATGTTGGAGAATCTTTTAAAAGGTGGAGAAGTCTGAGAGACCAAAATAATTTCAAGACGGACGCAGAGCTGGCAAAGTTTACTGGTAATATGTGTGACTGTATGGATGTATTACTGGGGTAAACTGGTGGCCTGTTAGTTTACAACAACAAATGTAATGCTGTTTGGGCCGAGTGAATACTGTGTGTGTCCTTATAAACTTATGAAATTTAGTGAGACTAAGGGAAAACTGCCGCTTCGTGGTTGATTAATGTACCTTTTGTTTAGACTCACTCTGTGGTACAACGTTGTGCCATAGAGTGATCATCTGCCAGAAACTGATTATATGATAGTACGATACTACTTGGTCAGAAATCTGTACGGTAAAACTCTAGAATGAAAGCAGAAAACTTTCATAGATTCTGCATTTTATTGACAAGAAACGTACTGCAATTAATTTAAAAAAAGTCATGATTGGTGGAAATGAAACCTTGTTTTGGACCTCTGCAGCTGTAATTGATCTGTTATGTTGGTCTTATACCAAGAGGAACAGCCGCAGACCAGAAAGAAAACAGCGACACACAGAGCTCAGGTGCGTCATCAACATGTCACAGCGAGCGACGGTCCGCACCGCACATGCTCCCGGTGGTTCCACCTGCGAGAGGTTAAGGCATGCAAACCTCTCTTCTACCTGTTGTTCACATGGCCAGCAGCGCAAGTTGATTTACATGCTGGAAATCTGGATTTGGTGATCCTGAAAAACGGGATTCTGGATCAGGGTGATCCATTCCTATTTTGCTTTGAACAACCAGGAAAAAAGTAAGCCGGATTACGTGAGCCGCCATCCTGAAAAGTGGGATTCAGAAATCTGGATAGCTTTTATCCAGATTAATTTTTTTAACAGCCAGCCCAAGAAGATTCAGAGAATCAGGAGGAATCTCTGTGTGCATGGGACAAGGGTGGATGCAAGTGATCTTCTGCATTAAAAGCAGGCATGATTCTCTACTGGAAACCACTGCATGGACTCATGAAGACTTCCAGAAACCACACTCCAGAAACTAACTTAAGTTTTACGGTGTCCAAAGGTTTTTGGTGTTGCGGTTGTAAATGGAAAAATAGAAGCCGGGTTAATAATAAAAAATAATAAAACTGCAGAGCTTCCAGGTAGGTTACATTTCCATGAAACTTACCTGTATCCAGAGCGCCCATCGACATCCCGATGCTGGCCATGAAGCCTGTGAGGAGCACGGCCTGCTTGCAGAACGGGATGGCAAGCATCCCAAACGCTGTGATCAACATGGAGATTCCTGGAAGAAGAGGAGTTTAAATGAGTGCCAGGCGGAAGAAGAACGGACGTCTGTAACGTCTCTATGCCAACGTGGGGGGGTACCTAGCAGGAGGTGGGGGTTCATGCACTCAAAAAGGATGCCTCCGATGAGGGATCCACCGATGTATCCTCCAGAGCGACCGATGAAGATGTAGGAAATGTTGCTGATGTTCCTATTCACGTTCATGGCCAGATCCTGGAACGTGGGGCCCAGAATGGAGATGCTCATTCCCTGGAAAGACGAGGACAGACAGCAGGTTTTCCCTGGAATATCAATCATCTGGTCTAACACAGGCCAAACCCACACAGGCAAAGCGCTCTTTATTAGTATTTTTAAATAAACTAAAATAAAAAAATGTAAAAAGCAAAGATAACTCATTTTAATAAATAGAAATTAATAAAAATAACAGATTATTTAAATAATAAAAACTAAAAAAATCAAACCTATTTCCCTTTTTAATAAAGAAATACATTAATTAAATATAGCATAACTCATTTTAATTTTAACGTAAAATTAATTAATTTATTCATTAATTTGGTTTTAAATAATAAAAAACAAGCTACTTTTTAAAGGATAAAAAACAAGAACTTTAAAGTACGTTTTAAAAACATTGTAAAAATCAAACGGAACTCCAACACGCTGCTGATCTGTCTGGTCAGAATCCCAACACTCGTCCTGGAACTGGGAATTCTGTCATCCTGGAGGAAAACAACCTTCCTCTCCGGAACAACCCGTCCATCTCTAGTTAACCTCCTCCAGTAATCCTAGACAACCAGGAAAATCCAGTCTGACCAGGATGTTGCAGCATCCCCCACATCCTGATCACTCTCATAGGTCTAGGTCTAGGAAAACCCCAGGTCCAGTCAACAGAAGCTGGTCCAGTCACCAGATCCTGGTCCAGGTCAGTGGGTCCAGTCAACATAATCTGGCCCAGTCACCAGAACCTGGTCCAGGTCAGTGGGTCCACTCAACAGAATCTGGCCCAGTCACCAGAACCTGGTCCAGGTCAGTGGGTCCAAACAACCAGAACATGCCGCTCAGGTTATTATTAGACTGAAATCACAAATTCGTACCAAGCCCAGGAAGGAGACACACAGCGCGAGGGTGATCATCCAGCGGCCACATGCGCCGTGTCCGCCCCTCGCGCCGCCGACCACTTCCACCCGGTCGTCACATCTCAGCTCCACCGTCCTCTTCGCCGCCTTCATCGCGCTCCTCGGGCCTCTCCTCGTGTCCTTCCTCTTGTCAAACAGGGTGTCTTCCTCCTGGTCATCGTTGCCGTCGTCGTCTTCCTCCATGCTGGCGAACCGGACGTGCTTCTTTTTTGCGGTGAGGTCTCGAGCTGCGGATGAAGACATACCTGTCAGCGGTGATGGTGCGCTGCCAGAATACCGCTGACGGAGATTTTTAACCGACCTCTGCGGACTCTGGAGCCGGTTATTTGGAGGTTTTTCTGTGTGAAACGGCCAATATTAATGTGTTCATTATAAACAGCGGTATTTTAGTGAAAATGAGAGCGGAGGAGCAGGTATACCCCCCCGCGGAGTTCCTCCAAATGCCAACAGCCGATACGCGGCTGACGGAGGTCTGCAGAGGTCGTCTATATTAGAGTGATGCTCACTCGGACTATAAAAAGGAGCTTGTTGTTTTATCTAATGTGTCATGGCTTCGCGTACGGAAGCCGAGAGCTACCGGATGTTTTTTTTTGTTTGTTTGTTTGTTTTTTTTTTTTTTTTTTTTTTTTTTTTTTTTTTTTTTTTTGGTAGCTTGGTGCAGCTTTATTCCCCCAAAGGGACGGAAACCCCCACAAAAAACAG
>JBAGKP010000025.1:2804293-2825786 GCA_037177255.1 Melanotaenia maccullochi | reverse complement strand
CAGAACCAGAACCAGGACCAGGAGGGAAAACCTCCAGCAGAACCAGAACCAGGACCAGGAGGGAAAACCTCCATCAGAACCAGGACCAGGACCAGGAGGAAAAACCTCCATCAGAACCAGGACCAGGACCAGGAGGGAAAACCTCTACCAGAACCAAGACCAGGAGGGAAAACCTCCATCAGAACCAGAACCAGGATGGAAAAACTCCACCAAACCAGGATGGAAACTAGCAAAATTCCCATCATGATAAATAGATGGTTTTATTTGTTTTTAGTCGCAGGTGCAATAAGGGATTTTTTCCAGATTGGGAATCTTTTTGGAAAATAGTGAGTGGTGGAAAATGAAGCAGGAAATCTTTGTGTTTGCATCAACCTGTTCCATCAGGACCAGGACTTCTCTTTCCCGTCGTTATCCACATCTGCATCATCATCATCATCATCATCATCCTGCACAACAAGCCCAGACTCAGACTCTGGGTCCAGGATCCAGGGATCCTAAAGAAGATGCTCACTGGTCGGCAGAGACATGAAGGAAGTGGTGGTTAAATGTTTCATCTGGAGGCCAACACACACACACACACACACACACACACACACAGATAAATAATGAGGTCATTGAAGTTTTTGTAATTCTTTTACTCTCTTAAAGTATTGACATGTGATTGTTAACATTGATTACATCAACTGTTTATCACAGAAATATCTGAAACAATAAAAGCACATTGTGGTTATTGATCAGCTGGAGCCTTAAACAAACTGAAACAAAGACCGAACGTGGGAAAGACGAGCCAAACGCCTCCATGTACGCACACATCAGTCACACTGACTACCAAACACGAAGAGCAAGTAAACAATAAACAAGGTAAATAATACTCCAAAATACTTTGGAAAGATACAAAGATTTTCATGTAAATTCATAGATATCTTTGGATGGCACATATTTATAAAGAAAAGGCTAAAAAAATGAATGAGTACGAATAATAAAAGACTAAATACCTTCATGGCAACAGGAAATCATTTGGGGTGTTTCTAAACAAACAAACTAGCATGATGATGGCACAGAGAACAAGGATGTAAACGTTGACTAGCTCCACTTTTCCTGGTAAAAAGGCATTTCTGGTTTGTGCAACACGAGCGGTGTGTGTGTCGGCTCTGCAGCTTCACCTCAGGTCACATGACCAGAAGTTTCCCTCCTGCAGGTGTGACGCAAGCACACTCTGATTTCTGCCTGTTTTTATTTATTTTTTGGTCTTCAGCAGGTGGAATTAAAGCTGGCGAAGGTGGTGTGACTTCTTTATAAAAACAACAATACAAACACAGCTGAGGGCTGATGAACTGAGAGCAGTTAATGATCAGCTGGGCTCCTGAGAAGCTGATCGTTAATGATTATCAGGATCTGCTCACATGGGGGAGACGATAAGAAACTGCTGGTGAATGTGTAACGGAGGAGCATCAAGACTCTGGGAGCTTTTCATCACTTCACACATTGGCTTGTTGACGTGGCAACGGCTGCGCCATCACCTGGACCCTCTCAGTTTTCAGCATTTATGTCATGAAAATGTCAAATCATTGAGAAATGTATGAGAATTAATGTGAAGCAGATGTTCTCATGGTGGCCACGGGAACGCCACCAGATGCATCTCTCCAAGTGTCGGAGCATCTTCACCAGATTAAGATAAAACCTGAATTCCTCAGAGTTCTTCTCTGAAATGAAACAGAACTAAACATCAAGTTAAAATACTGAACAAGTCGTTTCTGAGAGCAGCTCAAAGGAAATAAAAACGACAGGGTTCAAAGGAAATCCTCTGAGTGATTTGATCTGCTCTGATAAGTTATTATCCTTCATAACTGCTCCTGTTTAACCAGTAAATCTTTTCTTATGTCTACATCTAGAAGCACAGGGTAAAAACCAGCACCAGGTCTCAGGAGGATGCTGTGGCTCCAGCCAGCAGCTTTGTGGAAGTACAACAAACATTCTGGCTCTGGTGATGAAAGAAAATGTTCAGCTAATTTCAAGTGAGTTTAATTTTCTGCATAGTTCTTCAGGATCACATTCATGTTTCACTGTACTTCAACAAAATGAGTTTGATATGTTTCATTGCTTTGGATTTATTCCTACGGAAGGCCGTTCTCATGGCTTGGCGTCTTCACACCGCCCTCTGTCCAGGCTCTTAGAGGACAGAATCCCCTATTTTGTTTTTCATGTCCTCCTGAGGCTTCTCGTGCTCGATCATCTTCTCCTCCTGCCCCTTGCTCAGGCCCTCCTCCTTCTCCCTCTTCCTGCGCCTGGCCTCAACCCAGGGGATCAGACACAGCAGCATGCCTCCAACGATGGGGGGTACACCGGCCAGGTAGAAGGCCACGTCATAGCTTTCCAGTTTGTCTCGGAGGAAACCTGCAGCCAGGAGAGAAAACACACTTTACACCAACATCTAAATGATGCAGCCTTCCGGGGTCATTTACAGGGTTGTGTTTTCATTCCCAGCAGCTTCCGGGATGCTGATGATGCTAAACTGGAAACACTGAGAGAAAACATGGGCTGAACGGAAGCTGACAGGAGATGGAGAACAAGCAGCCTTAGAGTAATTTTTTATTCCATTTACATCAGGACCCCTAAGAAAACTGCAGTTATACACAGACAGCAGACATGTTTGGGCCTAATCCGGCTACTTTTGGCTCTAATGGCTGAGGCATGGCACTGGCAAGTGTTGTGTGGGCCAGATGTGGTCCAGATATCAGGAGCTGACCTGAACAAAGATTACAGCAGGTTCCTGTGGCTGATTTTTGGCAGCCAGACTCCCCTGGAGTCGACAATTCAAGTAAAGATTGACATTAAATGAAGGTTAAATAAATAAAAGTTTATTTGAATTCATATAGAAATGTAAAAGATTCAATCTAAAGTGCTTCGAGCATCTAGAATTTTTTTTTTTAAATCTAATCCATTATTAATGATTTATGACAAAAATAACCCGTATCTATAACAATTCTTGAATCCAGAAGAATCATCTTGTTTAGTTCCTCTTGTTTTCAGATCTTTTCTCTCAAAGTGAGACAGATGGAGGTTTTTACTTCATTAAATTCTTGGAATGTTTCACTCGTTTTAACAGCTTTTCTCACTTCAGGAAATCTTACCAAGTACAGTTATTATCCTGCTCTGGCAGATTATTTCTCTGGATGATAGTCTGAATCTTCTCAAACTGTTTCTGTAAGCTAGCTGTAGCTTTAGCTTATATGAAGCATTTCGGTGAAACAGACCTGCATCTTTTCTCATTTCTCATTTCTGATCGAGTCTAATTTAATTTGGTTGTTTTAATCTCTGCCTTTGACCTTCTCTTTTTGGTTTCACATCGTCCTGCAGTATCTTGTCTTTCTACTTTTAGATGTGCTGTTAAACTCTTTGTTTTTCTTGGACGTTCAGGACCAGGCAGGTGAAATGTGAACACCAGAGGGAGCAAAAGACTGAATAATATCAGAGTGAAAGGCTCATTCTGCTCTAACATCTCCAGGAAACCTTTATCTTTACTGGCGCGACATAAAATGTAAATTATTTTTCATTATTTACAGATTTTCAGGGATGTCCTGAGTCTTACGTTACCTGCAATCGGAGGACCGACGACCATGGGGACCGACATGAGGCCCAGGAGGAAGCCGATGGCCTGGGACACGTCGTTGGCCCCGACCAGCTCGAAGGCGATGGGGGCCATGATGCAGATGAAGCAGCCGTCAAACAGCCCCATCAACAGGCACACGGCGATCAGCCCACCAAAGATGTGGCACAAGGGGATCATCATAGACATGATGCCGATGACGAAGAAGGAAGTCACCTGGAAGAGGAGGAAGAGGAGGTTCAGGTCAGAGAGATTAGAGCACTGCTCCCACGCACATTATTCCCAGAATATTCCCAGAAGTATCTCCTCTGTGTGAGAAATGTGGCTCCATGAAGCCTGCCCTTTATCCCAACATGGTGAAGCATTTTCATTCCTTTTCCAGGATCTTGGAAGTCCAGATAGAACAGAACCTATTTTGATCATTTTGGGACTATCTGATGAGTTTATGAAACAAAACGAAGCACAACAGCATCTTCTATCAAAGAGTTGTCACAGAAACCAGATATAGCTAGTGTTCCTGTTCTGGAAAACCGAAAGAGACGTCCTCCTTCAAACGCTTATTTATTTAATTTATTTACTGGCGTTGGTTAATCTGTCTGTCCGTCCATTTGTCTGTCTCTTGTTTCGCAACATAACTGAAGTTTTGGACTTATTTCGTTGAAATTTTCATGAAATGTCAAAAATGGAATAAGGAACGAGTGATCAGATTGTGGGGGTGATCCGGTTTTTAAAGGATTCTTTCCTGTGTGATCTAATGTTTTTAGAGCTTTATGCACTTCGTGAACAGTAAAAGGTGCAAAGTTAAAGGATCCCCAGAAGATTTTTTGGGTTTTATGCCAGGATTTGTAGAAGAGGTTCCTGCAGAACCAAACAAGAACCCACTGATAAAAATAATGCTCATTAAAGCAAATCAAGACTTCAGCGCTATCATAAACTGGGACTGAATCTTTGAGAACGAATGTAGAAAGAGACTTAATCACTTTCCAGAATTTCTGTGGATCATTGAGGTTCTAAGTAGTGACAATATTCTGATTTGGTCTTTTTGATAAAAGATGTGCATTTATTTCTAAGCCCTTTAAAAACAGACCAATCGGTAGATAAGTTTGTTTCATGCTCTGTTCTAGTTCTAGTCCAGGTGCAAACCAAGGATATTCTCGCCCCTTAACCCTGCATTTCTTTAAAGGAGCATGTTTATTTACAATTTACATAAAACTGTTCTTAAAAAATGTCCAAGCTATCAGGACATCTGGTAGTAGGTCCATATTTTTCCATTTAACTACAGACAAATCATGATGAAAAGCTTGCTCGTTAAAATGTTTAAGATATATCTTGCAGACTACACGTGGTTGACATTTTGGCATTTTAGTATTTCTACAAGCAGCAACAACACAGTGATCACTGAAGGCATGCAGAAGACTCCCAGTCAAGAGAACTTGTGAGGCAATCAATCAAGGTGGACTTTTCTGGACTTTTAAAATTAGGCCTAGTGGGTAAGTTGACTAATTGTGTTAGATTAATAGAGTCACAAAAACTTTTAAATTCATCAAAAGTTGCATTTAGCCAGTTCCAATAAAAATCTCCAGCCATAAGTAGCTCAGTGTAATTTAATTTAGTCAAGAAACGTTTTAATGTATATAATGCCTCTAAGTCTCAGGTCGGTTAGCTCCAGGAGGATGTAGCAGACTCAGGCCGGTTAGCTTCTGTGGCAGGTTAACTCCGGGAGGATGCAGTCCTCAAATTCCAAGAACATCCACAATCCAAAAATTTGTCATACAGTCCTCAAAAACACTGACTGACAAAAGGACATTAAAAAAGCTTTAAAATCTTTAAAAATCTTTAATAATATTGCCCAGAATCAAATTATAATGGCTTGGTGGAGGTCTGTGCTCGCTGAGAGATTCTTTTATTTATTTTAATCTAAATTATTAATTTGTTTTCATTTACTTACTATAATTCCTGTTTTTATTTTTTACAGTGTGTATTTATTGTTTGTTTTAGAGGTCTAATCGGGCTTTACAAACAAGGCCGACAAGGCCCGAGCCTGACAGAATTCACCTGACCACTCATTTACTGCACGAGTCCGAGTCCGACCCGAGCCCGTGTAAAATGATAGAAACTAATCCAGAACCCGACAGAACCCGACAGAACCCGTCAGGTCCCGTCAGGTCCCGTCAGGTTTGGACAAAAATCTTCAGCTCTAATTTGTTTGTATTTATTTATTGTTATTAATGTATTTGATATGTAATTGTATTTTATTTTATTCCTGTCTCTTTTTTCATCACAATTTTTACTGTGTTTATTTTGTTTTTATAATATTCATATTTTTTATTTATCTATTTTTTGTTATTTACAATTATTAATGTATTTACTTTTATATTGTTTGTTTATCATTTAATTGTTGTCATTTATTCATTCAGTATCTATTTGTATTTCACTGTATTAAAGTATTTTATTTTTTCCTTATTTTCCACAGTATTGATGTTTTTCATTTGTGTTTCTATTCTTCTTTCTCAGCTGAGTAGAGTTCTGCTGCTGGCTGCTTCCGCTTTCCTGTCCTTGCCACCCCAACCGGTTCAAGAAGATGGTGGTCCCTCCTGGATCTGGTTCTGATGGAGGTTTTCCTGCCCTGTTCTGGTTCTGATGGAGGCTTTCCTGCCCTGTTCTGGTTCTGATGGAGGTCATGTAAGACCTTTGTTCGTTTTAAAAACCTTTGTCTGCAGCAGCCTTGAATCTCAGCACTTTTTTAAGGATCTTAATGTTGCCTAACTGTCACAAATGTTTTAAATGCTGATTCAGAGAGTTTCAGATGGAAGTCCTGCTTGTTTCAGGCCAAACTCACCTGCAGGAATACTTTGTTGACTCCCTTGACATAATCTGCAACCCTGCCGAAGATGAGTCGGCCAACTCCAGACGTGATGCCGATGCACATGAGCAGAACCTCTTTATTGGCTTCTGGGCCAAAACGCTCCTCCACATGGTTCATCTGAGAAGAGAACAGAAGCATTAGAACATGTGGAAATCTTATCATTAGGAACGAACCAGAAGTCATTTTTATTGTCGGAGATCAGTACTGATATGGATAATCTAGCAAGATGAGTATTAAGATTATCTCCTCAGTTCCATGGGGTCTGGTACTTTCACCTTTCTTCTGTTTAAAAGGAGAAATCAGATTTGTTCCACTGACTTTTAGTTTTTTGGGGGGGGCTTATTTTCCCTTTCTGAGTGTGTGAAAGAAGCTCTGCACCCACTGAACATGTGAATGGATGAAAATCGGTGAATCCCACAGATCAGACTGCTGCACACAGCGAAGTTCACTCATATTTTACAGCAACATCTTTTCCAGGACGTCCATGCAGTTTGCAACAAGACGAAGAAACACATTCTGCTACATTACAGCAGCGTGGCTGAGGAAGAGGAGGGTTCTGGTACTGGACTGGCCTGTAGTCCTGGCCTGAAATAACCAGGACTTTGTGCTGGTGAAATAGTTTTGTTCATTTTCATTTTCCATACGATCCAAACGTTTTCCCACTGGGATTGTATCCACTGCTGCTGCTGTTCTGTTATCAGGTCCAGGTTCAGAGTCAAGTCACTCATGTCAAAAGCAGCAACACACTCAGCTGCCATCAGATTAACGGAAAGCTGTGCAGCTCTGAATGAAGATGAGCTACAAGCTTCATCATTTCGAGTCCAGAACAAATGAAAGTAGTTGAATTTTTAACGTCCCATCAGCAGTTATGTGCAGGTTTATGTGAGTTTTTGTGGTGATGAACATTTCACCCCCCCCACCCCATTCTGCTCCATAGCAGCCATTTTCCAGGCAAGACTCATTACCCTCATCCCACTCCTCCACATCTCACTATTCCTCATGTTTCTTTCATTGTGGCTGCTCGTGATCACTGCTGTCACCCTCAGACTGTCAGAAAAGCAGCCCAGATGTTTGTTTCATAGATTATCTGCTTTGCACCCCCCAGCTGAGACCCAGAGTCTGAAAGAGGTCTGCTGTGTGGAGTCCGTCCAGCTATTTCCACCTCCAGGCAGACTGCAGCTGCTCAAAGGGCCTGTCTGTCTGCAACCCCCCTCATTCCCCCCGTGCAGGTCCGACATCCGTCTGCAGCGACCTCTGGATGACTTCTAATCTTCATCCATGTACAACAACATGCTCTGTATTCAGGAGTATCCTGTTCTCCCAGAAGCAGCACTGCAACTGTTCATGCATCAGCAGAGTAACCCATGATACCCACACTGATCCCTGAGGAGGAGATTCCCCCAGAGGCCAGATGTTCCCCACATTCCCGCTGGACTTCCTGATCTTTGCTCTCATTTTTTTAAAATGACCAGCATCATGTGGTAGCAGCTTTAACTTCCTCCTTCATCACCGTGTGTTCCTCCCTGATGATCTTAGCTGGATTTTCACTGTCCAGATACCTGGACCAGGACTATCTACATACTTGGATCAGGACCTTACAGGTATCTGGATTGGGACCGCCCAGATACCTATATATTATATTATAATTTGAAAACTGCATCCAGATCTTTATGCAGGCTCAGAGTGGCTGAACTAAAGTCTGCAGACACTTCAGCACCCCTGGGTGGGTGGGTGGGTCAGAAGGCAGTGATGTTGCATAAAGTCTGTTTTCCACTCATCGCCTGCATGAGTGAGAAGAAACTTCTTTGTGTTAAACCAAGAGCTGCTGTCAAAGACTGCAGGATCTTCATCTACTGAACCGCGTGAGTAGTAAAAACCACAGGAAGCTGCTCCACCTCCTGATCTGAGGACCAAACTACAGCCGGAAACCTGCATCTGAGTTTCTTCATTTACTGCAGCTGAAAATATTTATACAGTAAAAAGATGAAACATGTCAACGAGATTCAAACTCACAGTAAAATCTAACATTTCAGATGAAAAACTGCTGCTTGTCTCTCCTGCTGTCGTTTATCTCTTATTGTTGTTTATCTTATTGTTGTTTATCTTATATTGTTGTTTATCTCTTATTGTTGTTTATCTTATATTGTTGTTTATCTCTTATTGTTGTTTATCTTATTGTTGTTTATCTTATTGTTGTTTGATGTTGTTTATCTCTGACCATGAAGAGACGATGCAGAAATCTGTCGTTCACTAACCTCCGTGTCCTGGTTAAATTGTTTCCTGGAGTTTTTGTCAGGACGACATAGAAAGCTAATTTTTCAGGAATATTTTCATGCAGATGAGATAACGATTATTTCATCATGCAGTCCTTTGGCAGAATATTCATATTAAATAAATTAATTTTATTAAAATAATTTGAATACTTTATTAATTCCCCATGGGATTTTTTAGATAAAATATTGGAAATATTTCAAATTAACTTTTTAATTATTCAAAATAATTATTTCTATAATAATTCAACCACAATAATTACTCCGTTAGAAAGACCTTGATAAATAATAGGAAACTAGTTTCTCATCAAATGCAGGTATAATTAATAATTATGTTGTTATTGTCTTTGAGTTATTCTTCATGAACTGGGATTAAATGACTACTGCTGAAATGGATTATTCTCTGTGTGAGAGGACACACTGTGAGCTGGTGCTGTATAAATAAACTGAAATTCAGTAATAAAAATATTTATACTAATAAATACTTCCTGTCTTCATTCTTTGTTTAGTCACCGGTAACCCCTGAGTGAAAACGTCAGCTGTGAAATTATTAACAGGATGCAGCTTTAAATGCAGCACACGTCCAAACGCTAACGTGTCAGTATGTGTTTGAGCAGGAATTTTCCCTTTTGGAGCCCCTCTGCAGGCTGGCTCCCACCTTGTTCCTGCTCTGGATGTTTAACGGTCATTAATCATGGCACCCAAACACCTCAGCCCCGCAGGTGATCCTCGTGTTTGGCTGTGTGTGCAGGAAGGAGAATCTGTGGTGATAACGATAAGATCAAACTTTCTGATGCTCCGCTCTTGTTGGATTTATGTCCCTGAACCGGCGTGCTGCTGGAGATACAGCACCACACCTATTTTTCTTTATCCAGCAGGGTAAATAGAACCATATCTGAAGGCCAATGTCTTCTCTCAGACCAGCAGCAGTGTGTCCCTAAAAGGACTTTACTCTGATTTGGAAAGAGGAAGGCTGGTCTGGCAGCTGGGATGAGGCTGCATTCAACAGCTTTTTAAGAACACACACACACACACACACACACACACACACACACACTCTTGCTATACCCAGAAACTAAACCAGGATTTGCAGGACTCCCTTCCTGTTTCACTGAAGTGTTTTTCCTCCTTCTTCTTTCCATGCAGTGTCTCCAGGCGTGGGCTGGACTTTAACATCAGTGTGTGTTGTACTTTGCTGTTTGGGCTACGAGTGTTATGAGGCCGCAGCCCCTGTGGTGTCCCAGTCTGAGTAGCAGACACTGGAGAAGTGTTGTGGAAACTCCGGCTGGGATTCCTGCTTCCCGTTGATCTGCTTCCAATAACATGGTCACCAAGTCCAAACAAACAGTCTCCGTCCAACACATCCCACCTCCTGTCCTCCACTGTGTTTGCTCCGCAGTTACTGAGTCTTGTCTTACAGGAGAAATAAAACCAGTTCAGGGAACCCAGCAGCAGTTTACAGAACTAGAAGGAGTCTGGCTTGAATCTGTCTGCTCCGTGCTGCAGGGCTTCAAATGTCTGCATGTAACACGATCCGGTAAACACCTCTGAACTGTAAATATTACAGAGGGCAGATGGCATAAAAGCCAAATCAGCAGACTGAATATGAAAACCAGAACTACAGGACGGGGTTTATACTAAAAGATGATAGAATTTCTCTTCAAATCAGGGAATTGGGGGAGGGGTCACTGGTAAAGAGGGAATACTTAAAAAAATCCAAATCCCCAAACACTGTGAAGTTGATCAGTTTGACTTTTTAAATATTTTTATTTTATTTAAGATGAAGTTTATCTCCACAACTACCAGGACTGTGTGTGTAATCCTGGTCTGTACAGAAAGCTGAGACATGTGAGATTACTAGAGAATCAAGATGTGTTACTGAGTCACCGTAAATTCACCTGGAACACAGAAGAAAATGTAAATATTATCTCCTCCTAAAAGAAAGTCACATTACCTTCAGTTAAAACCAATTCATCTAGCAATGAGTATTCATCGGACTATTTTCTAGTACATTTAAACTGATTAAGAGAAAAAATCTCCCAACTTCAAAACATGTATTTTATGGAAAATAACTTGTGTCTGATGAGGGCCATTTTTTAAAGAATTAATTTGTAATGTTTTTATGGCAGTTTTTGGGAGAGGACTTTTCTAAGAGGGCGGTAAATTGAAGCAACCCACAAACCACAATCTGGATGTTAAGCTTTAAAATCTTCCGATCATGGGAAAGAAAACTAAAAGAAAGGATTTCTATTTGTTTTGAAAAATGCTTTCATGTTTAAACCATATTTTCAGGATGGTGGATCATTGATCACTGAATCAATGTATTGATGTAGATCGATGTGTTGTTTTAAGTATACTGAAGTCAGAAACCATCTGTACCATCACGGAATATTAAATTTCCTCTCATCTCTCACTTTTATACCACTCAAACTACAGATCCAAAACAAGACATCTGCATCCCATCATGGACGGTCTCAGCTGGCATCTAATAAGAACTGAATGCCTAAAACTTACCAGGTGAACGTAGGGTACAAAGTAGCCGTAGAGGGCTGCAGGTATGCCGAAGGCCCAGATGCGGTATCCCATAGACCTCCAGATGTTGACGTTGAAGATCTGACTGATGCGTGATTTTCCTGTTTGGGCGTTTGATGGTTTGACGGGCAGCAGGGGTTTGTAGGTGAAGCCGGCCAGCATCAGTACGAACATAAGGATGCAGAGGACCCGCATGGTGTTCTGTAGGCCCACTTTATCCAGCAGGGCCGACAGGGCAAACGGCAGCGTGACGGTGAAGAAGCTGCTGCCGGCCGTCACGATGCCGTTCACCAGACCCAGCCGCTTCTTGAAGTAGTGGCCCAGGATGACCAGGCTGGGCTGGTAGGCGAAGGAGCAGCCGCAGGCGAACACAATGCCGTAGGTGAAGTACATAAGGCCCAGAGACCTGAGAAGAGAGGAAGAACAGATGATGATGATGGGAAACTGAGACAGGATTTTATGATTTGAGGGTTGATGTTCAAAAATGTTCAGAAAATGCTTCAAACTGACTTTCAGAGTCCTGATTGGAATAAATAAAAATATTATTAATAAAATTTGAAAACGGTGAGCAGTCAGCCTGCCCAGGTCTGACAACCAGCAGGTAAAGAGTATTTCAGCTGTTTTGTTCCTTATTTAAAATAATAAAACAGGAACATAGAGCTCCAACCTTTGGCTCTGTTCCCCCACAAGTCGACCAGATTCCAGGTAATTATTCACAGAACAAAGGGATCAAAACAAGTCGGAGCTGCAACATTCCCAAACATGGAGTTGTCTGTAAACAGGCTGAGTCAATAATAAGAGATGTTTTACGTCCCAGCTACTTATTATAAACTCTGAAATGCCTCAGGTCTCCCTCACAGAGTTTTACTGTCTTATCCAGGTCTGATGTTAACCTGAGTTTATTCTCTTTCTTACTTGACAAAGGAACTGGCCAGCAGGCCCACAAAACCCACGGCTGCCCCACCCACTGCGGTCACTCTGCAGCCAAGGATGTCGGTGAAGACGCTGACGATGGGAGAGCAGAAGAAGATCATGCCCATGGAGAGGGAGCCCACCCACGCTGTAGGAGACAGAACCAGAGAAGAAGAAGGAATGAGACGAGCCGGAGACAATCAGATCAGATTAACTGAAAGTGCTGCAGTAACAGAAGACTGCGGCTCTTCGGGCCACACACATGTTCACCGGGGTCTGTCATGGGTTTTTTATACAAACTTTATTTATAACAAACAAACAATATGCAGGAACAGATTTACATTTTACAAACAGATTATTTACATCACATTTATGATTATATCGCCTTATAATAACATATTCACTCTCTGTGTTTGTAATAACGAATCCACCTTATATTCCTGAGGATGACATGAGCACTGACATAGGAAATATAAAAGAAATGTGGTTACTAAAAAAAGGAGATAAGACACAAAGTACAGGGAGCCTGTCCCAGCTGACAGAAAACCAGCCCATCCCAGATCCCACAACAACTCACTCCTCAAAGCCACCAGTTAACCCAACATCATCTTTCTGAAAAGGACGTAGCTGGAGGTCATGGAGAGAACCCACACATGAGCCAGGAGAACCTGGACAGAACCAGTTTTCTGATGTTTGTTCCAGATATCAGGAGCAGAAAAACTAAATGTTTAATCTGAACTCTCGAGAAGGAAAACAAACTGGACCCAGATGGTCTTAGAAATCTTAGTGGCTCGTGGCTCAGCAGATCAGATCTATATTCTGGACCAGAACCAGAATCAGTGTAAAAATATGAGAACCGGACTATCATATGTTCCCTTTTTGTATGCTTGTGAGGACACAACCAGCAGCTTTCTGAATTAGTTGCAGTTGTCATAGTGATGTTTTTAGAGACCTGTAAAAATGTTGTTACAGTAGTCGAGATGAAGTTTTTTCTAAATCAGTTTCCTTATTATAGATCTGTTCTCCAGGTTAAAGTCTGATTTGGTTCCTGCTTTAATTTGGCTCTTAAAATCTGGCTTAGGTGACAATAATGACATTTCTGGATTGATCTGTTGGATTTAAAATTGTTGACTGGAGCTGGATGCTCATCTTTGTTTTCAAATACTTGTCTTTATTTAGCTAGAGAAACTTCTGGAACATTAAAATATTAATTTGATGAAGCTTTGCCTGGGACCAGAGTCTCCTGGTGAGACAGTAATAAAAAGCTGAGTGTCGTCAGCATAATTATGATCAGATATTTGGCTGGTTTTCTTGATCCGAGTGGGAGCATGTAGATGCTGAATAACAGGAGGCCCTACATGGAACCTTGAGGAACTTCACACATCATCTGTTTAATCAAAATATTGTGCAATAAAAGTAAATATAAAAGAAACACAGGTTAAATGTAAAACCAAAAAAGTAAAGACAGACAAAAGTAAAAAATCAAGCAAATAGCAATTACCAAATAGCACAACTGAGATCTAACAGAACCAGAACCAAGCTTATCTGTGTTTACATTGATGGCTTTCAAGTTTGACAAGCACAGTTTTAGAGCTGTGGTTTTTCAATGATTTGACCCTAAAATAAGAAGTCTGAATTCATAATCTAGGTTTCCAGATTCCACTTTATTAGCAGTAATGCTGATATTAGAACCACAACCTTTCTGCTGTGAGGACACAGTGCTCACCACCACCCGCAGCCTCAGAGCATACAGTCTGGTTAATTATTTTTCAGGTTAACCAAAGTGATCGTAGATGTCGTTTTAGCTGAAGCAGAACTGTCACATGAGGGCTGACTCTGCGACTCTGCTGAGTCGGCAGAGTCAGCTGAAATCTGAATTCCCACTGAGTTATGCTGCAGGAGATCTGAGTCAGCAAAGATTCATGTGACATTTCTAAGGCAGAGCAGCTCATAGGCTAACTATTTTTATGACTCCACAAATGTACAGCTGAAGCAGAAAAAGTTATTTTTCCCAGTTCTGAGTGGGTTAAATGAAACTTGTGGGAATGAGAAAAGCAGCTGGAGGGTTCCTGTTGTCTGCTCTCCACATTAGTAATGAGAGATGACCGGTCAGGTTTCAGGGCTGTTTCATGGTCTGAATACTCACGTCGCCCCACGCTGTCAGAGTATCACCAACTCTCAGGATGGAGGTTATAAAACCCAGAAAACATACGCTGTCACACATCTGTTTCAGACCATCTGCAGTCAGATCAACAGCAGCAAGGTCACAATATTATCTGCTCGCTTACTCAGATGACTTTCTGAGTTAAAACCCAAATGTTTAAAGTGATTATTCTTAAACTCCATCCAAGATTTTCTGACAGTTAAAACGATGAGATGGATGCAAAGTCACAAAGATGCTCCAACAAAATATGATAGTTTTTTCCCGATTTAAAGTGCACATTTCTGAAGAAGTTCAAGAGATGTCACCATGGAAACCAAAGAAAACCAGAGAACCAAAACCAGAGAAAACACCCACGTCTTCCTACGTCGAAGTAGATCAGGACCCCATTCATGTGGGGATTTTTGGGGTGTCTACATGGCGCTATTGAGCCAATTTTGCATTGAAAAGTATGCAGACCTTATAATATCCGAGTTACGCCGGGCTTGACGTGTGTGCCAAGTTTCACAACTTTTCATGGGTGTTTAGGGGGTCAAATTTGGTGTCGAAATGCTTAGGAGGAGACTAAACATTTGGAAAACAATAGGGCCTTGCCATACTTCGTATGGCTCGGACCCTAATAACTGTGATGGACTGGTGACCCATCCAGGTGAACCTGCCTCTCACCTGCTAAATGCTGGGTTAGGCTCCAGCTTCCCCACGACCCGTAATGGACGAAGCGGTACAGAAGATGGATGGAATAAGGGAAATAAAAAGTAAGACAATAAAAAAGATGAAGGTTCTACATCACTGTTCGGTCCCAGAAATGTTCTGAAAAGTCTCCATCTGATCCAAAATGCTGAAGCGAGGTTTCTGATGAGAATTCCATCAGAGATCCTTTTTCTCCAGTTTTCTCTTCATCTGCACCGTGTTTTAACATTTTAAATTCTTCTCACATATAAAGCTATAAGTGTCCATTGGATCTTAAAGATCTTAGTTCCAGATTTTCCTAAGAGAGTACCCACAGAGCACCTGCACTCTCAGACTGCAGGTTTACTGGTGCTTCCTAGAGGTTCTAACAGCAGAACGGAGGCAGAACCTCCAGTTATCAGACCCTGTCTGTGGAACTGTCTCCCAGTTTGGCTTCAGGTATCAGACCCCCTCTCTACCTTCAAATCATCTTCAAACTTTCCTTCCTGATAAATCTTCTAGCAGGTCTGGCTTGTTGACCCTGATCCATCCTGTAGTCCTGCTGCTATAAGCCGAGGCTGCTGGAGGACGTCCCATGATGCACTGGGCTCCTCTCTGCTGGGGGATGTCCCTTGATGCACTGTGCTCCTCTCTGCTGGGGGACGTCCCTTGATGCACTGTGCTCCTCTCTGCTGGGGGACGTCCCATGATGCCTTGGGCTCCTCTCTGCTGGGGGACATCCCATGATGCACTGGGCTCCTCTCTGCTGGGGGACATCCCATGACGCACTGGGCTCCTCTCTGCTGGGGGATGTCCCTTGATGCACTGGGCTCCTCTCTGCTGGGGGACGTTCCATGATGCCTTGGGCTCCTCTCTGCTGGGGGACGTCCCTTGATGCACTGGGCTCCTCTCTGCTGGGGGATGTCCCATGATGCACTGGGTTCCTCTCTGCTGGGGGATGTCCCATGATGCACTGGGCTCCTCTTTGCTCACTTTACTCTCTGTGTAGAAATATGATGTTGTTGTCATTCATTTCTGTTTCTGTTTTTCTTTCTCAGCGGGTATCTGATGGAGGTTTCCCTCGCCACTGTCTCCTCGTGCAGCTCAGGATGGAGGACTGAATCAAAGAGAAGATTTGATCCAATCCATTGGTTTTCTTAGCTAGCTCATTATTTTTATGAACTAGTTTATATGAACACAGTTATTAGAAAGTGGACTGATGCGAATCATATTATAGATTTGTTTTAACTGGATTATAAATGGACTACAATTAATTAGATTGAACTGGACTATGTCTGTAAAGCTACGTTAAGATGAATAAAATCACATGATTTTCTTTTTCTAAAATTACAGAAATCATCAAGTGAAATAATCCTGGATTCAAACAAACAAACAAACAAAGCTTATTGTCAGTCCCTGTACAGAATATTTTACATTATAAACTTCTGCTTGTGCAGATTTTCTATCCACTTAATTTCACGGTGCTGCAAATAAACATTTATATTCCAGGAGCCTCTGTGGGATAATTTTATGTCCCTACTAATGTCAGACTTCTACATCCCTGACTGCTGGACTCAGTTTCAGACTGAAAAACCGCTACTGATTTCACACCTGTCCTTAAAACTTTTTTTTAAAAACTGTCCTTAAAACCTGCTCTTAAAATGGTCCTTAAACCGCAAGGTTAATGCAAAAGCAACCAGTCTTTAGTTCCCATGGTCTGCTCCAATCTCCCTAAGCGAGCCAATAAACTGTCAAAGCCTCTTTAGAGTTCGTCCAGACATCGCAGACAGTCAGAAAATACCCACAATTCAATGCAGTTCACTCTACTTGGGCTCATATTTGTTGGGATAGCCTGCTTTAAGCTGCATAATGTAATAAATAGAGAAAAAGAGGAGCAAAGAATGCCTCAAAGACAACAGGAAATTGCTGCTGTGGCTGGCTGGCTGTCTCCATTCAGGAGCATTTACGCTTCAGACAAAGTCAAATTCAAAATGTAATATCAAGAGTTTCAGCCCTGATGACATCCATCGCTGGCTGCAGGCTGGACACCAAGGGTTGCCTTAAGTAGTCTGTCTGCTTAGTTAAAGGCTTTCCAAAAACCTGCTGTGCTCTGAACCCACTCACCCCTCCAAGACCAAACCTACATCAGAGAACCCTACCGGACTCTCAGCCTCAGTCCAGCCAAAAAAAAAAACACCTCAAAAGCCACAGAGGTGATGCCTCTGAGCGGAGAGGTCCAGTTCTACTGGGTTCGGCTGTGAAATTAAACTTCACTGTCCAATTGCCCGGTTCCACTAAACAACCAGCTGACACGAGCCCTTTTATTAACCCACATCATAATCCACTTATGTTCTTTGGAAGATGATGAATTGGATGCAGTTCAACAACTAATTATATAAATGTGCATCATGTTTCTATGAAATTCAGCCATCAGGTTTTCATTTGTGCTGAACTATCCCTGTTTCTTCATGACTTTTGCTCAAAATGTTTTTAATGACTTTCTACTTCTGCCTGCTGACTCTTAGTTTTACTGATGTATGAAACGAGGTCTGACTTGCAGCTCATGGCCAGAAACACTTAAATCAAATTTTCCCAACATGCTCAAATAAACAGTATCCCAACAGGTCATTCTGGGAATCTCAGGAGTTTGGATGCTTTCAAAGTCCCAGCTGGGATGAACATACAGTCAGGAGAACAAAACAAAGCGGGAATAGGAGCAGATTTATCACCTGATCAACCCTCAGCCTTGAGGCGAACTTCTCACTCTGCCCTGTTGTTATATAGCTGTGGTGTTAATGAAAGAGTTTCCTTTAATAACTTTAATTCAACGGTGACTTCACTACTGGAACATTTAGACTCAAATACAACATCTGTATCATGTCAGAGTCCACTCCCTCAGGAGGAATCCTCATCTTACTTCCTGACTCCTGATGGCGATAAAGGAAAACAGCAGTGGATCTGTGAGCTTTGTTTTACCGATGCCAAGTACCTAATTAGTACATACATTTTAAACCACATTTAGAAATGTGCAGAATATCACTTCCTACTTGGGAAAGAAGACTTTACAAACAACAACTTGATAAACTGCTTCAAACCAAATCACTGAATAAAACTGAAATTTTTTCTGATTTACCCAAACGAAAAAAGTTGTCCTAGGAATTAGTAAATAGTCCTAGGAATGAGTAAATAGTCCTAGGAATGAGTAAAGTCATTTTTAATGAGGAACTATGCTTCAGTACAAGGTAAAAAAAAAAAAAAAGAAGAACCAGAGCCGTTTTCCAGATGTTTTTACAGAGGGATGCCCTGACTGTGAAACGTATTATACTTCATTCATAGTAAATACCGTATCTCTGAATACCTCTGGTTGGTTTTCATGACTGACACCTCTGTTGGCCACTAGCAGTCCAGATGCAGGGAAAATGCCCAAATTCACTTTATAATAACTTTCCAGAAAGAAGTGAACCCAAAGATGGTTCATTGTTTGAATAGTGCCCACTTCAACTTAAAAATCCCTTCATCTTTTTCTACACAACCAGGACCTTTATGGTTAATTTGAGTTGAGTTGAGTTTTTAGAGCTGGAATCAAAGTTTTCTCCACAAACAGCAACAGTAAGACCTGGTTTGTGTCTTTCAGGGGTTGCTTATGAGGAAGAGGTTTATAATATATATAAATAATAAATATAGACATGATAATAACAGGACAATAATTTAATTTCAAGTCTATAAAAATCTGCCCAGAGGGTTAAAGGTGAGCATGCATGGAGGTAAGTGAAGGAAATGAAGGGAGGACAAACATATAAAATCCTTCAAATTGGTTGAAGTTACATCGAAGTCATCCTGACGGAATGGAGGATCATTCTCTGAAAATCAGCTGATCTGATTTCCATGACAACAGATGAAGCAGATCCTCGACCCAACAACCTCACAGCTTACATTACCATTAAAGTTCAGACATCCGAGCTGGGATCAGGATGAACACAGCTCATCACAGAGAAAAGGGACAAGGTAGTTGGGAAGGTCAGGAATAAAGTGATGGAGACACCATCACCTGCCTTGGAGGACATCCTGATGCTGGTCTCTTTATGTAAGAAAAAGCTGGCATATTCTCCAACTTAAAAATAAAGAAGTAATAGAAGAAGACATGACATTTAATTTATCTTTTTGACCTGTTTTAACTAGTAGTTTGTTCTATTTGTTGTTTTCATTTAAATGTATTTCTTATCTTATGTTTGATATTCTATTTAAATCTATTTATGTGTATTAATTTCATTCTTTTAACCTATTTTAGTCTGTTTTAATGTACTCAATGTTTTAATTTAATTTTTTTGTTATTTTTATGTGTGTGTGTGTGTGTGTGAGGGGGTGGGGGTATTTCCATCTGGAGTCATATTTAAATTTCTCTAAAACACAGAACGAAACTTTTATTGACGCCTCTTCCAGGAGGAAACAGTTGATGATTGGTCAGCAGAACAAATATCTCCCACATGAACAGAGATAATGTGGAAACTCTTGTAAAGATGAACACTGGTGCGTGGCAGGCTGGTGTGACGGTTGCTGGCACCGTTCCATGGTTTCAGTCCGTCCACGTCTGTTGGCTCTGATATGGCTCCAGCTTCTCTTGCAACGATAACGTCCTTTTAACTAAGCAGATGGAGGAAAAGCAGCTGCAGCCTAAATGTATGATATAAAACGGAGATTCCTGCAGCCGAAGCCTGGCTTCTTCTCTGCAGGGTAGCACCTTAGAAAATTCTTGCTGCTATTCTGAGCCCCAGCTTCCACACCTTGACAAACCGAAGACTTTCAGTGGTCTCAGAGTCCACAGGATCCCTCATCAGGGCCTCTTGGTGTTGTAGAGAACTAACAGCGTCAGCCCTCCATCTAACAGCAGCTGGAAGCCATTTGTAACGGGGTGCCTCCCTCTGAAGGCAGCACAGGGGGAGAACTCATGGTTCAAATGATCTTACTGGCCTCGTACAGCAGGAAGTGAAACTCCTGCCCGATGATTGGAGGAAAACAAGAGTAATTTATATCTGGGCATAAAGAAGAGGAAACACATCATATGCATACTTGGAATGATTGCTTGTTCTGCATACCATATGAAAAATGTTAAATGAGAGTTTTGTTTAATGTTGGGAGGAGTGAGGGGTGGTTTAGCGATGCTGTCTGGTGATTGGGGGAGATTTCCATCCACCCACTTTGTAAGTGCAGAGTATAGATGAAGCAACAGTTTGGACACGCCCCTGACTGAGTCTTAACTTCTTATTTCCAGACTTAGCCGACTCTTATCTGAATTAAGACAGAGAATAAAACAACTCATTTTCACAGACAAATGTGGCTTCAGAACTTCTCCAGAACAACAAACCATATTTTCTCCTGACCACATTAAAGTGATTTTAGAGAAAAGATTTAAAGGAGAAAAACTCTAAACAGATAATTTTACAGCTGAGGGGCACAGAAGGAAAAACTTAAGAATCCTCTGGAGCCACCAAGCAGCACTTCTCCATGTCAACCCTCCTGTTTGTTCATGAGGAGCATCTCTTTAGGACTGGATGGGGTCAGCTGCTGTTTGAGCTGCTTTGACATCAAACGTCGTTATGACAACCAAGTAAACTTTTTATGATTTTATTTGATGAGCAGTCAGATCCTGACATAGCTCCTGTGATCTTTGGTTTTCTCTGACCAGCCTGGTTCATCAGAGAGTTGATCAGTTTCATGAAAACAGATGTGAACTGGAACTAAACACAATCAAAAAATAAAAATAAATCTTGTTGATTTATGGCTACCTTAAAACAGAACATTTTACTTATAATTAAACCTGCTTCTCAGTTGCAACACTGGATGTGTGTGTGTTTCCTGACACACACTCCTCCGAATCTTGTTTTAGAGGGTGAGAGAATCCCTGCAGCTGTGTGTGATGGATGATGTGTTTAATGACTTCAGGACAGTCCAGAACTCCCAGTTTTAGTTTCATCATATGATTCCTGCTCAGCTCTACAGAGGAGGGTGAACAGTTCCCTGCAGAGGTTGTAAATGAATCATTAACCCTTAAAACTCCAAACCCTTTTCTTTCTATTTTATTTTTTACTTATTTTTTATTTAATTATTTATTTTATATAAACCAGTCTGTAGAAGCTAGAGCTTTTAATCCCAGTATAAACCAGTCCGTAGCAGCTTTTAATCCCAATATAAACCAGTCTTTAGCAGCTTTTAATCCCAATATAAACCAGTCTGTAGCAGCTTTTAATCCCAATATAAACCAGTCTGTAGCAGCTTTTATTCCCAGTATAAACCAGTCTGTCGCAGCTTTTAATCCCAGTATAAACCAGTCCGTAGCAGCTTTTAATCCCAATATAAACCAGTCTGTCGCAGCTTTTAATCCCAGTATAAACCAGTCCGTAGCAGCTTTTAATCCCAGTATAAACCAGTCTGTAACAGCTTTTAATCCCAGTATAAACCAGTCTGTAACAGCTTTTAAT
>JBAGKP010000025.1:2705199-2726966 GCA_037177255.1 Melanotaenia maccullochi | reverse complement strand
CATCAGAGATGCAGCTTTTCACCTGTCCACTGATAACAAGCTGGATGCTCCCTCTCCTCTTTAGTCTGCAGGACATGTGCGTTAGAAGTTGTCTCAGCACTACAGCCATCTTTCTTCTCACGTCTCCTCACTCTTTATCCTCCTCTTTCATCGTCATCTAAAGGCCTAGATAGAAAACCAAATAATTTAAAGTCTAATCGGAAGTATGAACTGATTTACAAACTTGTATGCCTGTTCAAAACATTTATTTCCAAAGTGTGAGGATTTGTTGCAGTGCTTTTCTTAAAAAGTATATATAATAAAGCCAGCTGGTCACAATGAAGGATGTTGTGATAACTGATTAAAGTTCTTCAGAGGTAATAGCTGGTGAGTCAACATTAACCATTCATCACTTTGTACTTAGAGTAAGAGTCATGGCAGCACATACCAATTAATAATTTATCCAGAGGGTGGGATTCATTTTCCAGTTTCAGTTCTGTCTCCCTCCTGACTGAAACACCCTGCAGGTATGGAGGTCTATCTAAAGTCTATAATTGATTATTGCTCAGACAACACAGTGCAAATTGACTCAATGAATCAATGAATCCAAAGGTAGGAAATGGTACAGTACAGGGTGCAGCAGTAACCAGGATAGGCCTTCCATTCATTCATTTTCGGACACTTATCCCGGACTAGGTTGCAGGAGCAACCTTCTTGTGCTGTCCACTGGGATACCACCCTTTTTCAGCTGAGGACAGAACAGAATCCGTGGCAAACTTCTTCCATGGTCCAACACCAACGAATCTGACTTACAACAGGAACCAAACTGTCACTGACTGTACAGGGACGACAAAGGCTGTAACACCGTGTAAAATACTGCTTACCCTGGTGCCATCAGACAAAACAGACAACAAATCATATCTCCATATTTTTGTTGTACTGTGGTTTGTTTTGGGATTAGAATGCTGGAGTAGTGGGACACAACCAAAGTCCACAAAACAAGTAAAGACTGGTTGGGTAAATTCTGTCACACCCCAGCCTGGTTAAAGTCCAGAGGAACTGATCCTGATCTCTGTGAAACATTTCATAGATTTGTCCAACAGCACAACAACATCAAGGGCCTTTACGGACTCAGGGCAAGCCTCATCCACCCCCAAGGCCCTGCCAGCCCAGACACCAGCCTCTGCTTTCAACTTCAGAAGTTGTATCAGTCAGGTTGACAAGATCCTCCACTACTGGTATACATCTCCTTTCAAGGCCAACAGGAAACCACGTTGGCCAAGCACCCCCTTTCCTGTCTGAGGTGTCTGCTGCCAGAATCTCTTTAGGCTGACCGAAAGTCATATTCCACAGCCTCACCAAACTCCTCCCTGACGTTGTGTCTGAGCTGCATTTCATTTGGCCTGTTGTTGTCTGTTACCTGCTCCCCAGGGTTCACAGGTTAGCTCAGGAGGAAGAGCAGTCGCTTACCAACCGAAGAGTCAAGGGATTGGTTCCTGTCTTTCTCACTATATGTTGAAGTATCCGTGGGTAAGACACTGAACTCCACATTACCACCAGATGTGCAGTTACGATTCATTCACACCATGATAGTCCAAGGGTTTTAGCTTGATGGGGGGGTTACAAATCAAATTAGCTGGACAACGTCACACAATTACTTTAACTCCTCCCTAGGGGACAATATTGGGCAAAACATGTTCAGATCGGGCTCTCCTCGCCAGAGGCCCCCAGGCACCACCCTGCGAACGGCGGTAAGAACATAGCACATTTTAAAAAAAATGACCCCGGGGGCCCCTGTGGACCTCGTCACGCCTTTAGGCACGCAGTGGAGGCCCCATTTACCAATTTTGGGGTTTGGGGCTCTAGGCCCTTGAACCCCCCCCCCAGAAGTGACCAGAAGTGGTTATATGTATCTGTTTAGGACCAGACCCTGATTAATCACTGTAGGTTTGATGGTGATTGGATGAAAAGTCAGGGATTTACATTTATTTTTCATGTGATGGTGTCTAATCCAATTGTGCCATAGCCACGGTCCCGACCTGCATCATTGAGCAATGTCCAGATGACAACATCTAGACATGTAGTTGTGATCAGCATGAAACTGAAGTGAAACATGTTCAGTTTAGTGCATATTCATAGCTGTATGTCAGAAATAATGGATTCAATGCTTGATGGCCAAACATCAAAACTTGATGAAGCGCCGCCACTGAACACCAACTCCTTTGAGAAAGTTTTTAAATACTTTTGATCACACATGCCTGTGGATTTTGAGGCCTGCATGACAAAATCTCTAGGAGGAGATAGATTTTAGGTGACGACTTCCTGTATAAGTTATCCTATAGGTCCAAGAGGCTTTTTTGTATGTCCTGCCATGTTCTATCAATATGCTGGATTTCAGCCATATTGGTCAATGTTGTGGGCGGACCTAGGGTTTGAACTGTTGTGAAGCACCTTCAAGTGTGTAAGTTTCATTCCTGAGGAGAAGGACCCCGGTGTCTTACAGAGAGCACTTCCTGTTGAAAGTGGGCAGGGCTTAGGGCTAGACCGGAATTGGTCAATCCCTATGAGTTTGATGGGAATTGGATGAGAATTGAGCAATTTATATTGATTTATGATATCATGGTGTTTTATCGAAGTTCGTAATGGTGCTACGGTCTCGCCCTGCAGCGTAGAGCAACAGTTTTTACTGGATATCATCACAAACTTGAAAATTTGGACCTGACTGTGTCAATAATGTCAGATAAGTGGGTCTTGAGCAATTTTGGTAGCAGTAGGATGAAATCTCTAGGAGGAGGATTTTTTGTTTATCCGAGCATTTAGAATATGTCTAGCAAATTTCATAAAGATCGATGACATGCAGTGGCAGGGCATCATAAATAGGTGGCACTCTCGTTTAATTTTGCTCGAATAGTCCCGAGCACCCCAAAATACGTAAAGTTACGCATTCGTTTAAGGGGGCACGCAAAATTTGGTGAGTTTTCAAGCATGTTCATGTTTGAGGGGAAAATAAGAATAAGGAAAAACGGAGCAATTACAATAGGCCTTCGCATTGCCTTCAGTGCCCGGGCCTAATAATAATAATAATGTCGTGTGTGTTCCAGCTTCTACGAGAACTGAAGCACCCGAATGTGATTGCCCTTCAGAAAGTGTTCCTGTCCCACAGCGACAGAAAGGTGTGGCTTCTCTTCGACTATGCTGAACATGACCTTTGGGTGAGTTTCTCTAAAGCACTGCAGGCACACAACACAATAATCATCCTGCTGCTGTCATTATGGTTACCCTCCCAATTCAACAATGTTATTTCACTATTTAAGTTTTCAAAAGAAACGTGACCAAAAGGCTTTGTCTCCTTGTAGCACATCATCAAGTTCCACCGTGCCTCCAAGGCCAACAAGAAGCCCATGCAGCTGCCCCGAGGGATGGTGAAGTCTCTACTGTATCAGATTCTGGATGGGATCCATTACCTCCATGCCAACTGGGTTCTCCACAGGGATCTGGTGAGCGGATATATTAACTTCATTGCTCCAGTTTCCCTTTATAGACATACAGCATCCACAGCTTACTACACCACAGAGCTGTTTCCAGAAGTGACCTGGTTAAAGCCACAGATGTTTACTAGAGATACATCATGAGCCATCACCTGCCTGTCTTTGTAATCCATAGCTGAAAGTGGATTACAAATTGATGACAGTAAAAAAAGGAAGACAATTTATGGCTATAAGAAAATTCTCATGATTGTATTGACCACATAGAGGGTTAGGGTTAGGGTCATCCAGTCCAGTCCAGTGTCCAGTCATCATCAGCTAGTTCTTTAATGCCTTTCATTAGCCAGCTTGTTCATTTAGCTAAATTAGCACAAAATATTTGTTCTTTACCTCTTTTTTTGTCAATTTGGGATTACAAGTTTCCAGGTTTATAGATCTTCTTGTTGAATTTGTTTAGTAACAGCCATTTTTAAAAACAACACCCAATGGATCAAGTTGATGAGAAGCTAATAAAGACACTGAACCATACTAGACTCCACTGTTGTTTTAAAACAGAAAATACGTACCGGAACTGAAGTGAACCACCAAAAGACGTGGGGAGTTGACCGGCCTATGCCACCCCTCCTGTCACCTTCAGATTAGGAGGAGAAACTGCAACAGAACATCAAAACTACGTTTACCCCCTTCGCTCGAGTGCAAAAGCAAACTCACCAGCGTCAGCTATGCCATAACCAACCGCATGCAGACAGATAATGCAAATTAATTATTTAAAGTTAAACATTTTTCCAAAACTGATGTTAAAGTGTCAGAACATGTAGAACTGGAAGTGTATATTAATACTTTGGAGGTGTTTAAGTATCAATTTGACCACTTTAAAAAGACAGTGTAGTGGCAATGAAGAGGGAGCAGCCTAAGAAGTATCAGGGGTAACACTGAGCACCCAGAAATTCAGCCACAGCACAGAAGTAAGCAAATGGATTTATTAAACAGGTGGTGATTGGCGGAGGACCCTGGTGAGGCAGCCTGATTACAGGAAGGAAATGCAGCCACTGAAAGAAACTCCACAGTTAATACTCCAATTCAGTCTAACTTTATTTATAGAGCACTCTTAAAACAACATAGTTGATGAAGGTGCTGTACACAGCCTTAGGTTTAACAGATATTCCAGATGTCATACTGTACAATAAAAGTAAATATACTGTACTATAAAAGCAATAAAATGACTAGTAACAGTAACACTCAATAAAATAAAATAAAAACATGAAAACGTCAACATTTCAAGCTGCGTTAATAGCCAAAAAAAAGGTAAGTTTTATGAGAAAGGTTTTTAAAACTGAAGGAAACCTAGCCTGTCTAAGGTGCAGGGGCGGTACATTCCAGAGTTTGGGGCCAACGCCTGAAAAGGAGTGGTCCCCTCTGGATTTCATCCTAGATTTAGGGACAACTAGCAAGGAGTGATCTGCCGATCTGCATGAGTGCATGCGGGGGTGTAAGACTGGAGCAAGTTGGACAGATACTGTGTGGCAAGGCAACGATGACATTTAAAAACAAAAGAATATTAAAATCAATGCGGAACGAAACCAGTAGCCAGTAATAAAGACTTTAAAACTGGTGTGAAGTGCTTCTGTCTTCATGAATTAAAATTTCAAAGTCATGATGACAAAGAAACGGCTTGGCTTTAAACAACTGCCTTAACTGAAAAAAGCTGGATTTCGCAACAGCACTAATCTGTGCATCAAACTTTAGAGCACAGTCCAATTTCACGCCAACGTTGGTCACTGTAGGCCTGAGATAATGACCCAAGTTTCCCAGGTCTAAACGCGCTGAGCAAACATCCTTTGAGCCAAGCAACAACACCTTGGTTTTTTGTTGTTAAAACAAAGAAAATTCAAAGACATCCGGGCTTTAATTTCTTCAATACAATATAAAAGTAGTTTTATGCAGTAAGCATTACTTTGCTTCAGTGGCATATATATCTGGCTGTCATCAGCATAAAAATGAAAAGCAATGCCATGTTTATGAAGAATGGACCCAAGTGGGAGAAGGTAGAGGGAGAAGAGGAGAGGGCCAAGAATAGAACCTTGGGGGACCCCACAAGTAAGAGGCACTGCAGAAGACTCAGCACTTCCTATACGAACACAAAAAGTTCGGTCCGTCAGGTAAGACCTAAAGCATTGCAAGGCACATCCCTGAATCCCCACCCAGTTCTCCAGATGAGACAGGAGTATCTGGTGGTCCGCAGTATCAAAGCTGCTGTTAAGTCCAACAAGACCAAACCAACTTAGTGTCCACAGTCTGTCACAAGGAGCACATCATTAAAAACTCTTAGCAGGAGTTTTAAAACCAGACTGGAACCCCTTAATAATATTGCATTCCTCTGAAAAGGATTTTAGCTGGCCATAAATCAAGGAAGTTTTGAAATAGGCCTGAAAATTGAGGGGGTTTGAGAGGATCAAGACCATGTTTTTTAATGAGGGGTTGTATTACTCCATGTTTAAAAGTAACTGGTACATTCCCAGTAATTAGGCTACCATTTATAATTTCCAAAATATGTGGGGCCATGGAGGGAAAAGCTTCTTTGTACAGACGTGCCTTGCCTCGTGAGTTATCTCATTTAAGCCAAGGTTCACAGTTGTGTTTAATGACTCTTCTTTTTAGTGGAGCAACACAATCTAATGAAGTCTGGCACATAAACTTAAAATGAGAACAGAGTGCGTCGGCATCAGTATCACAATACTGGGTCTCGACAGAATGTTCCCTAAATGTAGCAGAAAACCGAGCAACAGCGGAGGGGTTAAACATACGAACCCAAGACACGTTTTATCCATTCAAATTAGAAACAAAATCCTGAGATAAAACCAGGTCAAGCGTGTGCCCACCTTCCTGCGTGGTGCCTGATACACACTGCACAATGAGATTTACAGAGTCTTTGGCTAGTGGTTTGTCAAGGCAACACACATGAACGTTAAAATCCCGACAATTAAAATTCGGTCATATATCTGCACTGTTTGAGCCAGAAAGTCTGCAAACTCACTGATAAAATCCTTGTTATACTTGGGCGGTCTGTAAACAATGGCATATAGCATCTAAGGAGCCTTTCCCAGCTCAAACAAATTCACGTCAAAATTTGAGTTAGGCAGTGCCATCGAGAGTTGTTTATAAGCAAAGTTTTTCCTGTAGACAGGGAGCTAAAATATGCACAAAAGTTCCATAAAAGCAGAGGACTCACCGACTGCCATCCAAGTCTCCGTCAAACAGAGAAAGTCCAGTTCATGACACAGAAAGTTATCCTTTAAAATGAAGGACTTGTTAGACAGCAATCTGGCGTTCACCAAGGCTATCTTAGCTGGAGCTGGGGATGCAGTCACCAAGGCCCGACACATTGCCCACAGATAGCAGGGATCCACTCCTCGCCGGCGAAGGTAGGGACGCAGGCGGTGGTGCATCAGCACACCTGCATCCAGGCCAACCAGGGACCAGAGACCACATCCTGATAAAAAATGCTGGGTTACTGACATTAGCTAATGCTGTTTTCACAGTACTATAAAGATTGCTATCACATATGACCAAACTAAAGCTAGTAGTTTATCACTGTTGTATCAACCAGGGCAGTTAAAGTTATGCTCTACAATGCCCCCACAAACAGTGGAGAGGATTTATCAAGTTAGAAATTAAAGATCATGTATTAAATAAGACTTACATAATTCATATCTCCATGAGGAAGTATCTCAGGTCATTTTTGGTCCACTGTCCACTCAGTCCTTAATCCCACTTGGAGCTCCATAAATTATCAGGATTAGATAATCCCCTCATCTAAAATGACAAAGTCCTGAACTGAGGATTTGGTCCTAGAGGCCAGAGTCTAAGCACCCTGCAATGATACAATAAGTCACTGTGATCACAAAAATGATTAACTTTACCAGAACCACAGAAACATTGTCAGCTGTATGACGTTGGAGCAGATCCCCCCAACAAATGATCAGTAACTTTTCAAACAACTCTTCTCATAAATATATGTAAATTGTAAACTAGAGGAGCTCAAAGTGTCTGCCTGTGTTTGTTGTTGCTGTTTCTCCTGCTCTGTACTGGATTTTTATATAAAGAAAGATGTTGTGTGAACCTTGAACTGTTGTTATTATAGTAGGTGGTGTTGTGTCTCAGAGTGGTCTGCTATTATAAATCTGATTGTCTGAGGAGCAGAACATCCTGGAATTTACTTTTTATTTATTTTTATCGACAGTTCCTGTGAGATTTTCTCCACCTCAGTTTTCACACAGTGCTTTTTGTTCAGGAAATTTGGGTAAAAATTCTGTTAGCAGAAAAGTCAGTCTGTGTTGCCAGAAACGTCCTCCTGGCTGCAGTTTGTCTGACTGGTAGCGTGCAGCAGCATAAAAATGGATAAGTTGGAAAAAATCCTGCACTGAAAAAAAATCCTGAGCTCAAATGTAGCAGCGTTTCTCCTCATAAAGTTTAGCTACATCTGGTGGTTAAAGACAGCAAATCGCTGATCAAACCGCAGAAGCAGGTTATTAATAGCAGACACGTAGTCCTCTCCACAGAATGCCGGACCCTCCTGCACACAGACATGGTATGTTCATATTTCAGGCATTTGCTGCACAGTGCCTGTTGGTGTATGATACTGTGCAAAACAACCACTGGTCTGTGTTTTCCTCCTCCAACTTCCTTTGT
Organism: Melanotaenia maccullochi; assembly: GCA_037177255.1. Lineage (NCBI taxonomy): Eukaryota > Metazoa > Chordata > Actinopteri > Atheriniformes > Melanotaeniidae > Melanotaenia > Melanotaenia maccullochi. The sequence goes on along the minus strand of JBAGKP010000025.1, from coordinate 2,718,813 downwards.
ACCAACGCTACCAGCCCGTGTTTTTTTACCGGTCATGCATGGGGCTCCATCAGTGATGATGCCGACCAGTCTGTTCCACGGCAAACCCACCCTTTCCAGCACGTCACACAGCTGCAGAAATACATCCTTGGCTGTGGTGCGCCCATCCATCAAACCACATTGAGTAACTCCTCTGTTACTCCAACTGCTCATTGATTCCCCTCATAAAAATGGCTGAGCACTGTCTGTTACGTCTGTGCTCTCATCAAGCGCCACAAAGTACGCAGTGAAAGTAACTATTCATAAATGTTACTTGATAAGTCTCTAATGCGCTCCGTCACCGTGTTTGCAGACAGAGATTATTGAACGATTTTCTCTTCTCAGTACACAAGATACCAGCAACTTGCAGCAATGAACTGTCCTTCAGTGAACGGCTTTCCTGCTGTGGCGATTAACTCAACAACCGCGTAACTTGCTTCAACAGCAGCATCAGCATCAGATCCTTCTGGACCTTATGAGAAAGACTTTCCTGAGAAGTTAGTCTTCGGTGTTGCTGTGCTTTTATTCCTCTCGTCTCCCGTATATTCCTTATACTGCTCCCCATGTTTAGTCCAGTAATGGCATTTGAGATTGTATTCCTTTAAAACCGCAACTTTTCCCTTGCATATCAGAAACGTTGGACTTCCACCGAACTCCACAAAAACATAGTGTGACGTTTATCGTTCTTGGAATATTCTGTTTACCTTTCTTTTCTGCTTCGGAAGAGACATATTTGTTGTCTGCTGCAAAACAAAATGCTAAGCACAGATACCTGCGCACCTTTTGGAAAACAAAAGCACAGCGTGGTACTGTTGAGTGGGTAGTGTAGAGGGGGAGGACCGCCCGGGAGTATGAGACCCCTGCTCTAAACGGACCAGGAAAGACACTTTTTAGGAGACACTTTCTTCAAGCAGTGCTTCAGAAAAATGTTCATCTTTTGTAGCGTCATTTCTGTTCCACGTTACGTACATAATTAGTTACTTCCTTTCAAATGGTGTCAAACGCCACTGTCCTCATACTTCCATGTTTCCTTTACATTGTCATGAATATTAGGCAGTACTTTCATCTGAGAGCACACACAGTGGACGAGATGACTAAAAGGGGCAGCACGGTTGGAATCTTTAGGCACACCTCAGTTCGATTCTGTTAAGATCCAGATGGCTGTGATGTGGTTATAAAACGATTATGGATTAATCTTGAGGACCAGAGTTCATTTCTTTTATCTACATCACAGGTCATTCATTCACATATCCCCAAACAAACTGGACTTTCTGAGCAAACAAACTGGGATTTGAATCAGAAGGTGTGGCATGAATGCACCCTAAAACATTGGGACTTCATCTTCTTTGTTCCTTTCACTGGTCACATGTGAGCTACATCTCAATGCTGCCCCTGAGGTGGTACTGCTCCATCTGGCTATACATCCACAGTAATGGGCTCGACACACCAGAGGCGACGTCGCTCCTTCTCCATTTATTTCCTATAGAATCTGCGTGATGAGGCGAAAATCACTGTCCTCCTCCAGCTAAGCGACAGGCCACATTCGTGCATGTGAAATGTTGCGCTCGTTCATGTAGAAGTGCACACGGGGCTTGTGACACGACACAAGAAAATAGAAAAATGTTCAATTTTTGTCGCTGTCGCCTGGTCCTACAACACACCAGTAAAGGGGCTTCATGGACTGACCAATGAGAGCGGGCTAGACAGCGCAGTGTGCAAACACTTTGAACTTTTAGCTGTGTCTGACTATCCCACACTTTACGATGGGCTACTTCACGCAAAAATTGTAGAGCTGTGAATAAAAGGCAGCCGCGTGGCGCCAGAGTGAATTTCTCCGAATGTAGGTTCTGGATTTATCTGGATCAGCCTTGAGGTCCATCAAATGATGATCGTCACGATGCTGTTTCCTATTTTGTAAACTCGAATGAACCCAGGGTTGTCTCTCATTTATATAGTAAAAAGCAAGATTTGTGTCAATTCGTGCAAAATCTTCTGACTCTCCATCTGTTATACATTGTCAAATGTCAAAATCCCCACCAATATCATAACCAATCAAATTTCTTAGAGAACAGCAATCTTAGCACGATGTACGGTGCTGCTGCCGTCGCTGCCGTTTGTCGCGTCCCGTGTGTTTGGTTTCACGAAGGTTGCGATGAGTTTCGCCTGTCGCTGTCGTTGGTCCCCTGCCATGTGTCGAGTCCATAAAGGCTTTAAAGCTCAGATTTTCCTAATTGATGCCTAATTAAGCATTCATCTTTATGTAGTCTCTTCTCTGAGATCTCTCCAGCCAATAAAAGTCAGTCTAATGTTATCTTTTCTCTTGGGTTTTTTTGCTGAACCATCATGGTGACATTCAAAACGGAGTTGCTGTCCAGTTGATGGTGCATAACTTGGTCCTGACAAGAAAGATGCAGCTGTGAAGTGACACAGTATCCTGGAAGAAAAAGTAGTTACAAAGTGGCTTCAGGACAGCAAAGTCCATGTTTTGGAGTGACTATCACAAAGTCCTAATTTCAGTCTCTGAGAAAATTTGTTGTCAGGTGTGAAAGGCGTGTGGGAGAGAGGTGGTCTAATCCAGTTACACCATTTCTGTCTGGACAAATGGGCCAGAAATCCAGCTATCTGTTGAGAAGCTTTTGGAAGCATACCCAAAACATTTGACCCAAGTCAGACAGTTTAAAGGCAATTCTACCAAATACTATGGAAATGTATGAAAACTTCTGGGTTTGGGATGTTGATCATCAACAGATCAAGACACTGACCAACTCCATGAGTGGAAGACTTCTGACTGCTGCTGAAGAGAAGGGTGGCCATGTTGGGATAGTTTTTAAGCACTTAGGGATAGGGTGCGATGATCGGTGATCCGGGAGGGGATCAGAGTAGAGTCGCTGCTCCTCCACATCGAGAGGAGTCAGATGAGGTGGCTCAGGCATCTGGTCAGGATGCCTCCCTGGTGTTCCAAGCAGGTCCCACTGGGAGGAGACACTGGGGAAGAACTAGGACTGACTGGAGGGACTAATCTCTCACCTGGCCTGGGAACGCCTTGGGATCCCCCCGGTCGAGCTGGCAAATGAGGCCAGGGAGAGGGAGTCTGGGCTTCCCTGCTGGCCGGCAATTTGACCCTGGATAAACAGCAAGAAAATGGATGGATGGATGGACGGACGGATGGATAGATGTTTATATTTCTTACTGTGATACACAGTTTTTTTTTTTTAGCTGCTTCTGAAGACGCAAATATGCTCCTAAAACAGCCAAACTACTTCTAAAACATATCAGTTTGCTCTTTATTAACAGTTTGGATTGACAGACAGCTGCTGGTGGGGTTTGGTAATAAATGAACCCTACAAAAACCAACTCACCTAATAATTGTGCAGTTTAGTCGCTGGAGGAGTACGTGCTGATCTGAAGGTTCAGGTTTCTTCACAGCCCAAAGTCCTGCCAAGATAAACTGAGTGATTGTTTCTGCAGACAGACGGCGCTTCAGATACCAGCTGGACAGCTCGGTCCGGCTTATCTTCAGCTCTGAGAATGATGATAAATGTGGTTTTAGGTGATGAAAAATCAGTGATGTTTACCGCTATACAACAAAAACTTTCCCACAATGCATCTTGATGTCTGAAAAACAATTAATTTGAACTTTATTTAAACAGACAAGTTATTCACTAAGCCAGGTCAGACAGGTTGGAGAAGAATCAGCATCACTCCATCAGAACCAGTCTGGCTCCTTACGGCTGCTTAGAAACAAATCTTCAATGTGAAATTAAAAGAAAGAAACAGGAAGGATTTTTGTGTGTATAAACCCCCACGGCTCTTCTGTTTGAGGCATTTTCAGCCCCTCTATTTGCTTCTTTCAGGTAAAAAATAAAGCAAACTCATCAGATTGTGCAGAACTTTGTGTGGTCACTATTCCGGCGTTGGATGGTCCAAACAAAGGTTACCTAAACTTAGACTGTGATGAGCTGTGGTTAAGAAGTCAGAGTTCAGGCCTCTCTGTCAGCTTTAAATCAGACTGTACACTTTTATCCTGCGTGGTCATGTGACCAAACAAGATTATGTAATCCTGCGTGGACCATGCTCATTCTAGCTATGGTTAAATTCAGAATAGAAATTTGTTTTTTATTCCACTGTGGCCACATTAATAATAATATATTTTATTTCCTTGAGCCTTTCCACACCCAAGTTCACCTTACACAGAAAGAAAAAAGGAATTACATAAGAGTTAATAATAATATTAATAAAAATAATAATAATAATAATAATTTAAAAGACATTAGGATTAAAACAACATAAAACAAACAGAACAGTTACAGTGAGTAGGCCAGTTTAACCAGATGAGTTTTAAGTGCAGATTTGAAAGATGTTGAGTTTCCTGGAGACAGTCAGAGAGAGAGGAGGGAGGAAGGGAGGAGTATGGTTTGGAAAATGTAGCCAAGGGGGAGAAGATAAGTGACGAACAGAAGGGGCCCCAGGACTGATCCCTGGGGTACACCGGCTGAGATGGGGAGTGACTCAGAAGTGTGGGTCTTTTTTTTTTTTTTTTTAATTTAAAAAAAAAAAAAGAAGTGTGGGTCTTGAGTTGAATAAACTGTGTGCGGTTGGAGAAATATGAGGAAAACCAAGTGAGAGGAGTATGAAAAACACCAGGGGTTGCCAGTCTATTTAGGAGGATGCTGTGTGAGAAGGTGTTGAATGCTGCTCTGAGATCTAAGAGGATGAGGATTGTGAGAAGACCAGTGTCAGCTGCCATCAGCAGGTCGTTGGTGATTTTTAACAGCAGATTCTGTACTGTGAAAAGGACGGAAGCCAGACTGGAATTGTTCGTAAAGGTTATTATTAGTGAGGTGTTTGTGGAGCTGAGAGGCAACATGAAGGGAAGATTAGAAATAGGACGAAGGTTACTGAGGTCGGATGGATCAGCGCCAGGTTTTTTGATGATTGAAGTGACAGCAGCCGTTTTGAAGGCCAGTGGAACATGTCCGGTGTTGAGGGAGGAATGAATGATGGCAGTGATGTGAGGAACCAGAGAAGGGAGACAAGCTTTGACTAGGACTGTAGGGAGAGGGTCAAGCAGGCAGGTGGAAGGTTTGAATTTCTGAATCAGTTCAGAAGTATCAGATGAGGAATTGATTCTGTATCAGCTGGTCTGAAAGCCTGTCGGGTTAAAATGTGCTGATTCGGAGTTGAAAGTTCAGCCAAAGTTTTGTGTCAGATACTTGTTTATCTGAGACATGCCCAGACCTCCAGACTGATGTTACACTGTCAGCGCCATGTCCAACCATCAGGTGGGACGTCGAAGGATTCAGCTCACTAATTGCTTAGGACTGAGTCTGACATTAGTAGGGACATAAAATTATCCCACATAGGCTCCTGGAATATAAATGTTTACTTGCAGCACCATGAAATTCACTGGATAGAAAATCTGAACAAGCAAAAGTTTATAATGCAAAATATTCTATACAGGGACTGAGAATAAGCTTTGTTTGTTTATTTGTTTGTTTAACTCCAGGATTATTTCACTTGATGATTTCTGTAATTTTTATGAGTTGAAGACATCTGCTGGAATATTTGTTTCACATCAGTACTGTCCAGACATGGATGTAGTCTGTACTACGGTGGAATCATCACCTTTACAGAAATGTTCTTTAATCACACAGAACAAGAAATCCACGACTTAAATTCATCAACTTAATGAAACCTTGAAGAAAGATGTGACCATTAACAGACAGAATTACAGACACAGAAAAGCCATCCATCATCATCCTTCTAGCTGGAAAAATGATGCTTGAGATGTTCAAGTTTACATCATTATTCTCATTTTATTTTAAAAACATGTAAAAATAATTATGACCCATTGTTTCTTCCAGGGACAGCAAACAAAAATCTTTTTTTACGTCTGCACAATATGATGCGAAGACCAGATAAACACTTTCAGATGATATAGTTTGGCTTACTCTGAGTACTAAAGCTGACCTTCCTCTCCAGCTCCTTCATCATCTCCTCTCTCTGAACTGCAGCTTTGATTCGGTCACCTGACTAAATAACACATTGATTCATGATGAGGAAACTTTTTAGTGACTTGCTGACTGGTATTATCACCATTTTTTTGGTGATAGTGTGCCAGAACCAACATGGTGCCATGGTGAGCAGGACCCGCCTATTCACAAATCAGGCTCTGCCATCGAGGGACTACCCTTTTTATTTTGATTTATATATTTTTGAATTAATTTTCATTTAGTTATGTGAGAATTGTTTTCATGCTGGAACTAGATAATCTTTATAATAATCAGTTCCTTGGTGTGATCTTTCAGCTGTGAGAAAACTCAAGATATTTAGTTGTTTGTGCATTTAATTTGTAGGTTTCCTGTAATAATTCTTCCTTAGTTACAGTAACATGCTGACCGTATTTTAGTATGTTAGTTTTTGTCTGCTGCAGATGTTTCCTTGATGTTTTACAGACTTGAATTATTCTGCACAGGATCAGTTGGTTGACATCTGTGCTGAGCAGCTGTGTTGTTTTATATGAAATGTGATCCATGGTGCTGCATGAACGGCCTGGCCAAAGAAAAAGTCACACAGTCTAGTATTTGGTTGGACCACCTCCAGCTTTGATTCCAGCATTCGGTGTGGCATTGTTTCTTTAAGCTTCTGCAATGTCACAAGATTTATTTCCATCCTGTGTAAATTCATTTTTCTAGATAATTGCCCATGCAGTGGTTATCCCGTTGGAGGCTTCTACCTTTTGGCTTAGCAGTGACCTGCGGTGAGGTTCATGGCTGGTGAGGTACTGACCTTTAAGGCTGTTTTTCTTGTTCTTGAGGCCACGAAAACAAAATAAGGTCATTTTGCTATTAAATTTTTATTTATTTTTAGTCCCATCTGTTTTTTAAAAAGTAAACATCTGTTTGGGTCCTTTCTTTGCATATGCAGTCCATGCACTGATTTTCATTTTAGTTTACATATATATAATCCTCCATCTGGGGAGTCAAACGAAGCAGAGCATAAAATACACAAACCGCTGCAGCAGAGCATAAAATACACAAACCGCTGCACCACAGGACCTGCTGACTTTAGCTAACACTTTAGCACAGTAGCAACAAGCGCTGCCTGCTCATGTGCGCCCCCTCAAGGTGCAGCAGAGTACTGTCTGCCTCACTTTATTACTTTTCTCCGGATATTTTTGTCAAACCAGCGAGAATAATTATGTCACATGCTTACATTAAAGACAATATGCAGACTGTAAAAAGTCATGGTGTATAATAAATCTTTCTGTAAACTTTATATTGGCGACACGCTGAGAAACAGAAACGGACATGCCCGGACAACCCGGCGTGTCCGGATCCATCATTCAGAGGCTCGGCTTCCCGCTGCCCTGGATTTGATCAGGAACTGTGCAAATTCAGAGATTTTACTTAAGATAATGTTAAAGATGATTGAAGTCATACAAAAAACTGCATGCCACTGTTACGTAGTTAAATCTCGGTGGTCACTTTATTTTTCCAAACAGTTTATTTCATAGCAACTCTTTTTAGATTCTGATCTTGGCCTCGGACATCATGTCATTTCATTAATGTCTAATTAATGGTCCAGATTACCAGACTTCAGCTATTCCTGATTTAAATGTTTTATTTTCTGTCAAGTCTGTCTCAGCTGATATCAGCTGGATATAATTTTAAGGGTTGGCATAATTATTTTTTAATAGTAGAGGAAAATACATGTTTTAATGGTATTCTAATCTAGACCTAATCTGCTTTGATGTAGGCCAAATGTTGAATTATTAAACTGAAATTAGTCTAATTTAATTTATTAAATGGGGCCTGCCCGCAGCAATAAACTGCTGCTTTGTTACTGTGTCCTGACAGATCTCTCAGCTGTTCTGTGTGATGGACAACAATCGGGATAACTCAGGAGATGCTGGATATTGAAAGGGACGTGTCCCCACCCAGTTCTACACCCATGGTCTCACCAGAAGATTTAGGAAGCCTGTTTTTATTTAGCTTTATAGAACAACATGAAATTTAGTGTTGTGTTTAACTTTCCTTCACCTGGTGAACTTGAAAAAGCCCAAACCCCCATTCAGTTTTTCCTCTTCCTCTCTGTCAGGGGTGAACATCACTTTAAAAGGCAAATAAAAGGGTCCGCTCATGGGCAGATAGATTGATCCTCGATCTGCATCAGATTTCAGTGATCAGTCATCCAAACTGTGTCAATCATGGATCCAGTTGTCATCTTCAGAGAGATCATGAGGGGGTGTTTCCATTTTCTTGTCATGCTCCGTGGGTTCTGTAGTCCTGTCATGTTTAGTTCTGGTTCCCTGTTTTATTTGGTAGGTTCATTCCCCTTGTGTTTGTATCCTTTCTTGCCTCCTGTTCATTAGCACACCTAGTTTGATTTGCTCATTTGCTTCGTCTGCTCCCAATTAGTTCATATCAGTATTTAAACCCCTTGGTTTCAGTGTTTTTTCCAGATCTTGTCATGTGGTTCATGTCATTCTGGATATTTTGGATTAAATCAGTTGTTCCTGCGTTCTGTCTGCCTTCTGCCTCTGAGTCCTGCATCTGGGTCTACACCCCCGCCGCACCGTGACATTTCTCAGGTGTCTGATTGTAATCTGGAAGGAAACTCTGAAGGTGTGGTGAGGATCCTGGATGTTTAGTTGCTGATTTCATCTGAATGGAGGTGATTATGTAAATTGTCAAATCGTATTGATCGTCGGATCTTGACTTCACTGAATGGATGTGGTATTTTATCCTGTTAAAACTGATGATTGACACTCCTCCCACTGCCGTCATAATGCCGCTACGTTCCTGTGCCGCAGCCCAGACGTTAGCAGATGCTACAGGTAGAGAACATCCAGGTGAGTCCAGGTCGGGTCCCATCCAGATCCAGAAGGACCAAAGTGGACATCTCTTTTTCAGTTTCATCCTGGTGGAAGCTCTGTGATGTGAGCTTGTTTTCGTGTTTCTACTGGACAGTCTGCCGATCTGCAGCTGATGTCGTCATCATTCATTTCTTTCTGTGTTAAAAACTTCAGTGAGTTTTCTAGACTTCTAGACTTGTCTTTTGATCAGTTGATCAATAAATCAGATCAAATGAATTTGATTTAAAATAAGAAGCAAAGGCAAAAAGAATCTAATAAAATATAAAATATACACACAAAAATATTTACACAAAAAAGGTACAGTAAAGAAATAAAAACAAAGCGTTGTTAAAAAGACTAAGAACACCTAAAGGTTATGAAAAGTAAATGAGTTTTTAATTTAGCCTTAAAGATATTGGAAGATGAGTCTGAGTAAGAGACTGCCACAGAAAAATCATCATTACCCTTTCTTACTCTTCTCAGAGATGTTCAAGTCAAGTCTGCCTCGAACTGAATGTGTGTAAAGGGCCATGACGTTGTTGTGAACTGGCGCTATGAAAATAAAGCTGAATTAAGTCGAACTGAAAGTTTCAAGTCTATAACTCAAGTACAAATCAAGTAGCAAGTGACTTTTAGTTGTTCTGAGTAATCTGCTGTGCGGTCTGCGTGGAAGATGCATTATAATATCTAAGGAATGTAAAATCCGTCCTCAGCCAGCCTTCAGTAACAGCTCTGATCTGTAGCTTAAACTGACCAATGCTCTGCCCCTCTCTGGATGATTTACTGAATTTAAAAAACCTGGAGATGAACATGGAAATTATTCTGATACATTAGATTCTGAAACACAGCTTGTCAAGTTCTGCATAAGAACTTAATGATCCATTAATAATTTGACACGGGTGTATCGCAGCAGATAAAAATGTAAAATCTGCAGTTCCACAGTTGGTGATCCATGTACTAGCGCAGCAGAAACATTTACGTTGCGCCGGCGTTACATCTGAGAAAATGACAGCAGACAGGAGAACAGACAGAGAGATGATCATGAAGAAACAAAAAATGCTCACAAGTCTCAAACTGCAAGTCCAAGTCCAGTTTTAAGTTACTGGAAATACAACTTAAGTGTGACTCGAGTGTGAGTCCTAGACTCAAGTCCCCATCGCTGACTCTTCTAGATGAGGGAACAGTGGATTTACAGTTGTAAAACATCTGGCCATGTTAAAAAAGCAGGGGAGTTCTACAATGCACCTTTAAGAGCTTTAAAAACTTATAAAAGAAATTTAAATTCAATATTTACCTGGAAGCCAGTACAGTGACACGAGGACACGAGGGGGTGCTGTCTCTTTTCCTTTTCCATTTACAAGTCCAACTCAGAGGTGAGCAATTACTTTACCCGAGAGGCCACATGAGAAAAATAAACTATGATAAAGCCCCGGCCAGCAGGCTGAACTCTGTTCTACTTAGTATTCCTTTTATTTCCTCATATCATGCAGTCAGTTGCATTATTCTGACAAGCTGGAAAGAAATTCAGGCTGGCTTACAAAACACATTTAATGAAAATTCCTCATAATATTCAACTAAATGTGAATGATTTGAATTAAATCAACAAAATACAAGTAGTTGTTATTGTTTTATTGTACTGTAACTGCCTCATTTCTTCTTTAATTGGAGAAATCTAGTTTTGGTTGAGCTTGAACAAGAGCTTTAAAGTCAACTGGACCTAAAACTGAGCCTTGAGGAACTCCACAGTTAAGAAGGGCAGATAATTTATCATGACAGAGACTGAGAAGGATCTGTCGCTCAGATGTGAAGCGAACCAGTGAAGAGCAGAGCCCTGAGTATATCAGCTGGTAACAAGCGTGATCCATGGTGCCAGGTGCAGCACTCCCATCCAGCAGCATCCTTTTCCCGAGTCTAAAGCAGCAGAAGCTCGTTAGAAACTTTAAAGCAGAGTCTGTGATCTGACCTAAAACCAAACTAAAAATTTCCCTTTATTTAATGTAGCTTTGAGTTGAGCGTAAGCTGTTTTTCAAGCAAAATAAATTATGAAGGACCTGTGTTTATTAACACTGAGTGTGGAGCGACACCTCCATCACATCTCTGCTCTGCCACCGGATTCCTTAAATAGCTGAAGCTGCTCTCAGCTCAGCTCAGTGCAACACGATCCAGAACATGGCTGCCATTCTTCCTCAGTCTGTTTTTAACCCGCTGAGAGGCAGACGGATGCTAACAGCTCGGTCTGATGCTGGGATGTGTGCGTCAGGTGTTTTATGCATGACTCTGGGAGTTAGAACCAGAACCAGTGTCGAGTTAAAAGAAGGAGCTGTTTGTCTGTGCAGCTGAAACTCTCCCACAGTAGCAGGCTGGCTGTTTTGGTCCCTGAAGGTCACACCAGTCTTATCTGAGCACCAACACATCCGGACTCCTGGAACTATTCTCTCTGCACTGATAAAGCTGCCTCGTTGTCGGGCTTTCCTGCCATTGTGGCCACAGAAGGGTCCAGCTTCTGTAGTTCTTGTTGTTGGTCAGATTATTGTCCTTTCTGCAGGTGTCCGGCTTATTGTCAGCTGAAACTGATAAATAAGAAGGCAGGGGCGTGTTCATAGCCAGGAGAAAGAAATCTGCTCTGTGTTTGTGTTGTTAAAGTCTGAATGCTGCAGTATTGTGCTGTTACATAAGCTCTGTTTCTCTGGACCGAGGCCCATCCCCCATCGGCTGGCCCTGCCACTCCCCTACTCGCTGCCCCACCAGAGGTGCTCCCCCCCGTCAAGGGTTATGTAAGAGCTTCCAGCTAGTGCAGAGCCACCGCCCTACATGGCTGGCCGAATCAAGCTGCTGACTTAACAAGTCACCTTCCTGAAGGTTAGATGTGTGTTTTCACAGGAATCAATATAATCCATCCTGCATGTGCACATCAGCGATCACCTGACTGCGGGAAACAGACGAGGCAGAAGTCAGCTGAGGAGGTTTACATCACTTACTTCAGTTCTTTCATAACAACGATGCTTCACCACAAAACGCTCTTCCTCTGAATTTTGACTGTATGAATAAAATATTCTGTAAAATAACATACGCCTTTTCATCAGTATATTTGTAATCTTGCAGTAAGATTTACATGTACAACTCCAAAATGGACTCCATGTAAAACTTAAATAAAAACAGAATTCAGTCATTTCTTAATTTCATCACCCTTATTTTATTCCCAGGAGAACATAAACAACATTTCTGATGTTGAAACTGAGACATTTTACCATTTCATGGAAAATATGAGCTGACTGAGAATCTGATGGCAGCAACAAAAGGCTGGAAAACTAACTGGCACAGTTTAGAAACCAGTGTAGGATTTCAGAATCACAATCAGCTTTATTCACCAAGCATGAACACATACTAGGAATTTTTTGCCAGCAGATGTTGTCACTCTAGTGAAAGTATTAGGATAAGTAAAAGTGAATAAAATAAATAGGAAGTAACATAAAACAGAGTGGTGTCTACTATATACAGCGTACAGTATACAGTATATACAGTAGATGCAGTAGAGGAGCTGTATAAAACACGAGTGATGAGGTGCAACCGGTTTGCATTTTATCTGTTCACTAAAGTGACTGCAGTGGGGAAGAGTCTGTTCCGGTTCCTGTTAGTCCTGGTCTGCAGGTATCTGAGATGCCTGTTAGTCTTGGTCTGCAGGGATCTGAGGCACCTGTTAGTCCTGGTCTGCAGGGATCTGAGGCGCCTGTTAGTCCTGGTCTGCAGGGATCTGAGATGCCTGTTAGTCCTGGTCTGCAGGGATCTGAGGCGCCTGTTAGTCCTGGTCTGCAGGGATCTGAGGCGCCTGTTAGTCCTGGTCTGCAGGGATCTAAGGCGCCTGTTAGTCCTGGTCTGCAGGGTTCTGAGATGCCTGTTAGTCCTGTTCTGCAGGGATCAGAGGCGCCTGTTAGTCCTGGTCTGCAGGGATCTAAGGCGCCTGTTAGTCCTGATCTGCAGGGATCTGAGGTGCCTGTTAGTCCTGGTCTGCAGGGTTCTGAGATACCTGTTAGTCCTGGTCTGCAGGGATCTGGGATGACTGTTAGTCCTGGTCTGCAGGGTTCTGAGGCACTTGTTAGTCCTGGTCTGCAAGAATCAGAGGGACCTGTTAGTCATGGTCTGCAGGGTTCTGAGGCACTTGTTAGTCCTGGTCTGCAAGAATCAGATGTGCCTGTTAGTCCTGGTCTGCAGGGGTCTGAGATGCCTGTTAGTCCTGGTCTGCAGGAATCTGAGATGCCTGTTAGTCCTGGTCTGCAGGGGTCTAAGGCGTCTGTTAGTCCTGGTCTGCAGGGATCTAAGGCGCCTGTTAGTCCTGATCTGCAGGAGTCTGAGATGCCTGTTAGTCCTGGTCTGCAGGGATCTGAGGCACCTGTTAATCCTGGTCTGGAGGAATCTGGGATGACTGTTAGTCCTGGTCTGCAGGGTTCTGAGGCACTTGTTAGTCCTGGTCTGCAAGACTCAGAGGCACCAGTTAGTCCTGGTCTGCAGGGGTCTGAGTCACCTGTTAGTCCTGGTCTGCAGGAATCTGAGGTGCCTGTTAGTCCTGGTCTGCAGGGATCTGAGGTGCCTGTTAGTCCTGGTCTGTTAAAAGTAGACATGATTTTCTACTGGAAACCACTGCATGGACTCAGGAAGACTTTCAGAAACCACATCCTGCATCCATCACAGCAGCATGGCTTCACAGGAGAAGAGTCCGGCTGCTGAACTGGCCTGCCTGCAGT
>JBAGKP010000025.1:2588354-2602978 GCA_037177255.1 Melanotaenia maccullochi | reverse complement strand
AGATAGATAGATAGATAGATAGATAGATAGATAGATAGATAGATAGATAGATAGATAGATAGATAGATAGATAGCTTTACCTGAACATTGTGGATGAGGCAGTAGTTGTAGTATTTTATCTTGCACAGTTTTAGAAAGTTTAGACAAGCTGCAAAGGAGCAGAAGATTTGTCGTTACGCCGCCAGTCATTTCCACTGATCACATGTTTAATAACAGTTATCGTGTATCCGTCATTTACAGGTGTGTGTGTGTGAGAGAGAGAGAAAGAGAGAGAGCGAGAGAGAAAGTTTTCTTTGTTTCTTCCTTTCCTTTCTTTTTTTTAAATTTAAAAGTGAATTAACATGGTAATAGTTAAACAATGAGGAGACAGCCAACAAGCTAACAGCTCGAACTAATGTGTTCCTTGACGTAGCTTAGCTGTGGCTATCTCAAATATCGCTATGTTAATTAAAACATATGTTTTAATTTGTTAATCACCGCATCTTCTTACTTTTTGGTCTTTCTTCTGTAAACAGATCAATAACGATATCGCCTAGCGTCGTTTCAAGGAGCACCGCCATGATGACGTTCCAAAATCTCGCGATAGAAGTGTCCGAGAGGCTCCCACGCATGCGCAGTTTATATGTTTGTGGGACGTTTGCGTTATAGCTAACTTGGTAGTTGTAAAAGAAACCACCCAGAAACAGAGATGGCGAGTCCAACAGCTTGTGTTATATTTCTTTTTCTTGTCTCGGTAGTTTGCTCAGAGGTATCGGACAGGCAGCTGAATACGGTAAGACTCGGAACGTTTTAGAAAAGATTTCATGTTAGCCTGGTTAGCTTCAGACCATTAACTTGTAGGAAGACTGATAGACAGAGATAATGCTTGTTTGTAGTTAGTTATCTTTTCCTTCTGATTGTCACTTCCCCCAGGAAAATATCCTGATAAACGTGACAGCGGGGACGATTACAGATACCCGTATTCAAGATTCAAACAACTTACAGGTAACTAAACAGATATTTGGTAAGCCTGCTTTTTCTCTGTGAAATGGGGGAGTACGACTAAGGAGACGGGTGTTCCTGCCCTTGTTTTCTTTCAGATCAATTTAAACATTTCTGTGGGAGAGGAGCAGATATTGGTCAATGACATCCCGGTAGAGCTGTCAGGTGTCACCAGATTCAACTGCCAGGCACTTCTGTGTGAGTTTTTCTGGCCTTCTCACTATTTTTACTGGATTATTCAGCACCAACACAGACCATATGAAGAATCCGCTCATTTCTTTGTTTTACAAATCAAGTTTGAGTTCTACATTTAGAAAATCAACAAGGCTGTTTTTAAATCATGAGCTTTTTAAAAACTGTATCACTGTTTCCTAAAGTTATACTTAAAAAAGAAAGTGAAATGTAAGTTAAAGTGGCTCAGTTAAAAGTCTGCTGTTCTAACAGCCTGTCGATGAATGACTGGAACGCTAAATTTATCAATAGAATTTGTATTGATGAGGTTACTGTTATTTAACTGATGTATTACTTATGTATAAGTTGGACTGTATTCAACTTTTAAAGCAAAGCATTTGCATGTTTTTTTGCCAGTGGACAGCATCAATGGAAGCAGTGAGTTTGAATCTGGAGACCTGGTGTCCACCGTTACCCGGGTGATGGTGAGCCAAAACAGGCTGTACAGCGACTTGGAGGAGGTGGTCGCTCTGCAGGTCTTCAGTGAAGTTATAGAAATGGAGGGCAAGGAGGTAAATAACTTTCTCATGTTAAATGTTCTGAAAGAGTTAAAGATGACTGAAGTGTTGCTGTTTAGGTCCACCAGCCTGACATGTTCGAGGTGAAAATACTGATGAGCCCGGACTTTCAGAAGCTGGCTCAGTTCACCAACATCTACCCCATCGGACACAGTGAGATTTTCAGGGCTCCAAGAGAAAATGATGTGGTTGTTACAGATTTACCAACTTCAAGGAAAGGTTTGTTTTTTCTTTTCTTTTAACATACTGATAGTGTTGTTGTTCTGGTTTGTAGAGGCATGGTTTATTCTTATTTCTTCTGCATTTCTGAATTTAGATGAAGAACAGCTGATCTCCCAAACCACCAGCCAGTACCCCCACACAGAAAAGCAAACAGAGACCACCCAGGAAGAGATCGCAGCCCCAGGAAAACTCCCAGAGACCCCCCTGCGCATGGAACCCAACCTCCTGTACAACGTCAGATATGATGATGAATCTGAGGATGAAGATCAGACCCGGGTTGATCAGAATCAGATGGAAACACCGCCCAAAGAGTTCATATCTTCTTACTCAGTAAGTCTGATTCAGTCCTGCCTCTAAGGCTGTGTGTTGTAGTTCTGGTCCAGGTTCTGTAAGTTCAGGATCACATACTTCAGCTAAATTCATCATGATTTGTGATTCTGAGATGTTACTGGGAGCCATTTTTAACTTAGGTACAGAAAGGAGAGCTGTTTGCATTTACACAAGCCATCCTTTGACGTATCTGCTAGACCTTCTGATAAATAACAGTTGTTTGACGGGAGATTGCCCTCATTTAAAAAAAAAAAAAAAAAACAAACAAAAAAAACAAACACGTTTAGCAGCAGTTACAACCCGACAGACCAGGAATTCTAGATGTTTTCAAGGTAAACTAATGAGATTTCATCCCATTCCTCCTGGAGCATGTCCCATGAGGTGGATTAGCTAGGTGGAGCCTTCTTCCACCATGCGGTCAAGCTCCCACAACAGCTCAAGTCCATCAGTCAGTCAAACATTCAGAATTATGGATGACTGGTTATTATTTAAATATTGCTGACACATTTTGGGGGTGTGTTTAGGGTTATTATCCTCTTGTAGGATAAAATTAGTCCTAATCAACCGTTGTCCAAATGTGCTGCAAAATTTTATGGTAGTTTTCCTTTTTCAAGGTCGCCCACAGACCATCACACTGTCTCCACTGTGTTTGACTGATGGTATTATTTTTTAAATTATTTTTAATGATCTTTTACCAAACCTTGATTCTGGTAATTGTTGAGAATTTTAATTCTCCTGGATGGCGGCATTTGATTCCATCAACCATACGATTCTTTCATGGCATCTAGAGCACTGTGTCGGCTTAAGCCCCATTTATGATCCCTTACATGTGTAAATAGCAACGTGCGTTTCAAACTTTGTCATACATCGCCATCCTCATACCTTCATGTGTCTTTTGCGTTGCCATGGTTGTTAAGTCAATTCCTTCTACTAGTGGGCAATGCTGAGTTCAGAGTTCACGCCCGCAAGCCGACGTTAGTTTCAGACACCATGAGGTAGAGGTGATGGACCGGTATAAAGTTGTTCCCAACCCCCAACATGTCTAAAACACTTGCATATAGGCTTTCTTCAAAAGCTCACCCAGTTTCTACATTTGTTGTGCTCGTCTTCATTCTTCATCTTCTTTTTTGTTCACTTCATGATCCTCTTCTTCTCTGGTTTGTTTCTTTTGCTGGTCAAATGTCATCTGCCCCTGCGATTTCCGGTGGTATTGCTTCATCTTCTGGATCCAGCAACGGATAGCTAAGCTCCCTGAAAACATACCAAATTATGTGTGTAACCGACGCAGAAGATGGAACACACTCACCAAGTATCCAGACCTCGCCACTGTAGGCTGCCTCTTTCCCCGCTGTAATCAGCCCCACGGAGTACGACGTCGGATAGTTTGGGGACCAGAGTGTTTGGGATTATTGTGTTGAAGGCTGAGCTGAAGTCAGTGAAGAGCAGCCTTACATAGCTCCCCTTGTGCTCCAGGTGGCTCAGTGCTGAGTGGAGAGTGATGGCTATGGCGTCCTCAGTTGACCTGTTTTCCCGGTATGCAAACTGGTGGGGGTCCACGGTTGGAGGGAGGCAGGCTTGATGTGCTGTAAGATGAGTCTTTTAAAGCACTTAGTAATGACTGTGGTGGGTGCTAGCAGGCGGTAGTCACTGAGGCTGGCTTTTTAGGAACTGGGATGATTGTGGCAGATTTCAGACAGGACGGGATGACGGGCCAACGGTAGGTCTAAGATGTCATTGAAGACCTGTGAGAGCTGATGGGTACATGCCTTAAGCACTCTTCCAGGTACTCCATCTGGACCTGCAGTCTTCCTGGGGTTCACTGATCACAACCTTTGTATTTTGTGCCACACCTGGCAGGGTCTACTGCTGATGAGATGGATTTTTATCCTCCTCTTGTAATCTGCTTTGGCAGCCCTGATACAGATAAATAACATCGGACTGTTTTGTTTTTAATAAAAGAACAAAGTATAAACTGTTCTAGAGGAAATGGAACCTGGAATAACTTCTGCTGTAAATTGGTGCTGTTTTGAAAATCAGATCAAAGTGAATTAACTTGACCTTGTAGGCGGGGCGGTGGGTTTTGTAGGGAGGCCGGGGCACCCTGCCAAGATAATGGTAGGAAAAACACTATAATTATGTTTATATACAAATTTGATCATTATGCTTTTATTGTACTGGTCCAGCCCACTGGAGGTCAGATTGGTCTGAACGTGGAACCTGGACTAAGAGGAGTTTGACATCTCTGCTATAAAAGCTTTATGTGCACTAGAGGGTTGCTTATGGAAATGCTGGAATCTCCATGTCCTCAGGCCATGTGTCAGTGGGTGGAGCAAGCGAGGGAGCGTCTGCGGCGCTTCTGCTCGGAGTCCCTGCCTCTCTTCTTCCTGGTGATGTGGGTGGTTGTGATTGGCATCGTCGGATCAGCGGTAATAGTCAGGATCTTGGACGTGTTCTTCCCAGCTTGTGAACACAAGTAAGTTGTTTGATCCTTTCTGAATAATCTGAATTTATCTGCCGAATCTCCTCTTCTGACATCAAATACAGAATGCTTCATGTTGTCTTTTGGTTTCCAGGCACATTTTTCATCTAAACCAAGTCACTCTGATGCCTGAGGATGAGAAGTACAGTCTGCTGGAGAACATGGAAGCAGAAGAAGCAGCTGAAGAGGAGAAGAAGCCCTGAATGAGGATGGACTTAGCCAGCTCTATCCAGTTTGGTCTTATTTGTTCTTTAAATGTCTGATTTAAACTTTGGTATGACTTGGTTTTGTTCAGCACTGTAATCCACTTTTTCACTTCTAAATATGTCAGCCATGAAACAGGAGAAGCTTTTGTGGAAATTCAGTTACATAATCTGGTCTAAAATGGGGAGGAAGTGAGCGTGAGGTATGTCTTTCGTACAAGCTGGAAAGTCTCACAGTGCTGTTAGATCCAATTCCCCTGTTGGATAAATGAGAACGCGGACAGAGATCTATTTAACAAAGAAAATAATTAGTTTATTTCCCGTTAAAGTAATTTGCTTGCTGCTTTATAAAAGATGACATAGTCTGATTAAATGTTACCCACCTCCAAAACACACATCAAAAACAACTGGGTAAAAGACTGAAATCTTGTGAGTAGTTTTATATTTTATTTAAATACTTTTTTGTTTTTTATTTGTTTGGTATAAGAACTGGTTAGTATGGTCCCACACAAAAACTACAGAAATGAAAAGGGCAGCTTCTGGTTTTCTGTGTAGTTATTTACTGGAGGTGTAAAAAAAAAAAACAGGAGTGACTTAAAGGGAATTAATGACTTTTACAGCTAAAGTTATTAAACTCCCTCACGTCACAGAGAAACTCAGCTAAAAGACTCTACCAAGCATCAGCATCCAAACCAAACACAGTTCAAACCCCAAGCAGTTAAATGTGAATGTAGAAAACCAGGAGAACATCTCTGTCCACTTTAGAGCTTCTACTAATTTCTCCACACAAACAAGGAGTCACATGACAGCAGAGACTCTGCTGGTTCCAGAGACGTCTGTCTCATCACTGTGGGACAGAAACTCTGGAGCTAGCAGCCAGAACCAGAAACCAGGTCTTACTGTTGATGTTTGTGGAGAAAAGTTTGATTCCAGCTCTAAAAACTCTGCTAATGTTTCTCCTACGACTCTGCCTTTGAAATGAACCATGAAGGTCCTGCTGGTTTCCATGGAGATGAAGGAGGTTTTATAGTGAAGGATTCACTCTTCCTATCATAGACTATCTTGGGCTTCACTTCTTTCTGGACCCTCATGGTGTTTCTAAGGTGAATGTGGGGCTATCCCTGGATCCTCCTGACGCTGACCATTGATAGAGGTGTCCATCATCATCATCGGCTGATGGCTTCCTGAGATATTTACCTGTGTAACACCTCTATTAAACACCTGGAAACTTGCTCAGGTTCACTTTTACCTTCTGCTGTAGTACCATTCCTTGTCAGATATTACTTTACTCATTCTAGATGAGTTGGGCTGTTATCCTCAGATTTTTATTGAAAGTAATGTAGTTTTCTTTTAGGAGGAGATAACCATTTCATCTAAATTTTCTACCGTGTTCCAGGTGAATTTACTCTGACACAGTAACATGTTGATTCTGACATTTCTGAGCTTTCTGTAGAGACCAGGATTATACACACCGCCCTTGTAGATGTGAGGATATACCATACCTAGTCTAGAAGAGGTTAAAAACATTTCTGAATATAAGAACTTGTAAAGGCGGATTAATTCAAAACAGAGTTCTTCCTTCTTGTTTCTTCTCTTCTAGTCACTCGTGTAGGTTGCACTTTAACACACGGTTGCCAGGCAACCAGTAGAGATCTTTTGGGTAAAAAAACAAGTAGGAACATTTGCTAAAATTGTCAACTGTACCTTAATAAATCATCTTCAAAGCATTCAAATGTACAGAAAGATGATGTTTAGGTTTAGTTTTTAAAATCTTTTGTTTTTATCATTTTTAAAATCTGATCTTCACAAGTGTGTCTTTAATCAACAAATAAGAACAAACTGAGGACCAGGATGTAGCAGCGCTGAATTAGTCCCTTTTTTTTTTACATCCACTTTATTATAAACTTTTCATTTTTCATCCAAAATTGTACCCCACACCTCGACATAAAAAATAATCTGAATGCAGTACATTTATTTCGGTATCTGTCCTGAAGGAGAGGAGGAGGCAGCACCTGCTCATCTGAAACTCCATCACTTCTGTGGTTTGAATGTGATGCTACAGGTGAAACAAGACAAAACACCCGTCTGGTCACAAACCCGTCGGGTCTGTCTGCATTTTTCTTGTTTGAATGTCAGTCCTGAGAAATCTGCTGCACATTCATAAATTTCTGTTTATTGGTCACTAATTTTGGGGATTACATCACTAAAGTGTGTGTTTTCCTGTCGTTAGGAATGTTGCTCAGAATGTTTATAACAAGGGTGTCAAACTTATCTTAGTTCAGGTTCCACACAATCTGGTCTCCAGTGGGTCAGACGGGTAGAATAACAGCATAATAACCTATAAATAATGAAAACTCCACATTTTTCCCTTTATTTTGGTATAAAGTACAAGTATATTATCAAGGTGTTCACATTTGAACTTTTTTCTTTTTAGAAAATATTATGAACAACCTGGAATTGTGTGTGTGTGTGTGTGTATATATATATATACACACACACATTTTTTAAACATATATTTATTCATTTACACATTCATTCCAGCTTCTAGATCAAAATGAATTTATAAAACCAGTAAACATTTAATTCCAGGTATCTAGAAGTGAAAAACCCAGTATTTGACATGATGATCAGAAGAACTTTTTCAGATGTAGAAGTAATTTTAAAAGTACATATGTGTACTACATGTGTGCAGTAACGCTGACCACCTGAACTGTCTCATCATACAAACTGAAGTCAGAAAGATGGAACAAGTTCTCCTCCTGCCTTTGAAATGTTTTACATTTAAACAGAATATTACACTTACGTGGACACAGTAGACATTACACTTACTTTTATTAAGATATTACAGTTCATATCTTCTGTTATTTTCATTTTTACCAAATTCATCCTTGGACCAGATTGGACACTTTGAAGGGCCAGTTTTGGCCCCTGGACTGTATGTTTGACACCCCTGGTCTACACCCTGTAAACACTAAGTCATGTAAACCAGAAGAAATGTGAGTCATGGTTCATGCTGATGTAAACAGACTCTGTGTGACTCAAGATGTTGCATCGAGTGAACGGGTCATTAGTTGGGTTTCTTGAAAGTTTGCGACTGTTTTCTCAGATCAGCTGACTCCAGACGATGCATGACGTTCTGCGTCAGCTAAAAGATGCATGTGAGGATGTGGTTTTCATTCCTGTCAGTACGTTGTACTTTAAAACTGAAGCTGCATGATGAGATGAAGAAGCTCTGCAACCAGCATCAGATTCCACATCAACCAACTCTGTGCTGCAGAAGACACTAAATCAGCTTTTTTTTGGCATGAATTAAACATGTTGGTGAAGAATCCAACAAAAAATGCTTTAATTTGTTCAACTGTATTAGGTCAACGTGATCTGTCGGCATAACCTGTATGAATTACAGCTGGACTGTTCTGGAGTCAAACATTGTGCTTATTAAACATTTTCCTCATGACCACCATGTTGGTATTTTGTCTGGATCTCAGATTCATTTTGCTGAAATTAACTCTGCAGCTGAAGCCTGTCAGTAATAACTCATCACTGCTAAAATTACACTTTATTAGGTGGAGTATAAATGCATCAGATTATTTGCTATTTTTAAACAATAACCATGGCGCAGTTAGCGGGCCATGACGCAGGTAAATAAATGCCATAAATATCTGTCCTCCAAGACGAGCACCATTAATGGTTTGGTTTTCTTTTTTTATCATCAGTGGATGCAGACCTGCTTTAAAGTGCACAAGGAAAAAATACA
The DNA here is from genome assembly GCA_037177255.1 of Melanotaenia maccullochi. Lineage (NCBI taxonomy): Eukaryota > Metazoa > Chordata > Actinopteri > Atheriniformes > Melanotaeniidae > Melanotaenia > Melanotaenia maccullochi. The sequence goes on along the minus strand of JBAGKP010000025.1, from coordinate 2,594,257 downwards.
TAATTTTCAATAAGTTGCAGTAACTTTGCCTCATTTCATCAAACCAGCTTTATAGAAACAGGAGGGAATCTGACGTTGCTTTAAGTGTTAATGGATAGCTGGAACCTCCATGAAAACAAATTATTCCTGAAAACTTCTGTGATGAAGGACAGATCTCATAAAATCTCAGAGGTGGTTATTTTAGGATCTATAACATGTTAGTGAGCACAACTTTGATCTTCTGTGAGACGTGAGCTAGATCTGTAATAGAATTTTGAAATTTACTCCATTATCTTGACCTCATGCGCTCATCATACCAGCCTAATGAATGTGATGTCCGGCTCCGTGCTGTCTAGGTCCCGTCTTTAAGGCGTCCTGGTGGTGCCGATGCGGTGGTGCCCCGCTGATCGATAACACATCATGGAGTATAAAAGCACCTCTTGCCCATTTAGTTCTCTTAGAAAATTTCCTGCCCATTCTTAGAACACGTCCACGTGAATTTATGGAACTACAACTACTCTTGCCGTCACGGTAAGGAATTCATATTCCAACACAAACACGCTCACAGAACTGGATGGGAAATATAAAGGAAAGAAAGGAACTGAGGATGGAAGCTCCACCCCAAACGCCTGGGCCGTAATAAAGTAAAACAGTGATCAGAGTGTTGTCTGTTTATATTGTCCCATGAATTAAGATAATCACGAATTTACGCATCAACAGTCAGAAATTTTCTGCCAGCATCACCTCCTGGCTGTTGCTGTGGCAACAGTGATGCTTTTGGCCTGGATGATGTGTTCAAAGTTTTGAAATGTCTGCTCCTCCATGGTGAATTAAGCTGCTCTGCAGAGGTTCTCCATGTCTGTGATTGGTCCGACACTGCAAACTCCACCCCTTTTATGTGAGTACACACTGATCAAGATGGAAAACCCTCGGTTGAACTACCGATGATAACCAGCTTCATACCGCTTCTGCGGATCGTGAATGTCTGTGTAAGTCAACCCAGGTAATGAGAGAGATCCCGAGTATGTTAATCCCACATCGTAGTACGGACCTCTGGACGTCTGTCTTCTGTTATGTCGATAATAGGTCTTATAAAAACGCAGCATGTCGTTTTGAACGGTGGAACGAACCTTTGGCTGCTGAGCGCTTTCTACAGACCGTTTCCTTGATCAGAAGTAAAGACTTGTCCTTTGAAACTTTTACTTCACTTCTCTTTTTGCCTTTATTAAAGAAAAATACAGAAACGTATCACAGAAAAGTCTTCCAACATTTGATTGGTTGTCCAGACTCATTGACAGAGACCGGTACAAAGATCACTTCGGTGAGTCAGGAAACAGCAGCCTCATGTTGGAGTTCAGATTTCAGCTGATTTCACAAATATTTCTGAAACTACAATAATCTGAAATGTTCCTAAACAGCCTCGATACTAGTCATCACTCAGAAAGTCCAGCTCAGCTTCAGAAACAGTTTCACTAGTTTCCCTCCATGACACCCTGCCATGAAAAGCCTCCTCATTACCCAGACTACATACCAGTTACACATTTAACACAGCTAGAACTGTTCTCAGCAGGATCCAAACTCCTCAATCCACTTCTCATACTTCTCCAGATCAGCTGCAGAGACGGATTTGGACACTTTCCGCAAAGCCGACTCAAAGTCCTCCATGGTGGTCGGCATGTGCATCTCATCCCGGGAAATGTTGCGGATCTCCTCTGGGGTGAGCCCCTCGATTCTTCGTCTCATGGCCATCAGAGAGGCGTCTCTACACCGTCAGAGTGAAACACTTTCATTACAAACATTACACTTTATGTCAGAAAATGGAGTAGAAATAAATAAATACATTTTGCGAACTGCACTCAATTTGACCTCTGGGTTAATAAAAGTCACCAAATTAAGAAAACATAATGAAAGTTGATGAAGGTCAGGTGGAGGTAAAGATGAAGACGTGTGTCTTTTTTTGCTTCTCATGTAACATGCAGCTGTTAAATGAGCACAAGTATCTGTAGTGGATTATCTAAACCGCTTAGACCATTAGGGGTCGCGGGTAAGCTGGAGCCTATCCCAGCATTTCAGCAGGTGAGAGGCAGGTACACCTGCACAGGTCACCAGTTCATCGCGGGGCCAACACAGAATGAGACAAACAACCATTCACACTCACTCCTAGGGAAAATTTAGTGACCAGATAACCTAACATCATGTCTTTGGATGGTGGGAGGACGCTGAGGAACCCAGAAAAAACCCACGCATACACGGGGAGAACATGCAAACACCACACAGAAAGGCCACGCCCCCATCCGAGGCTCGAACCAGCTGCGGTGCCAACCACGACACCACCGTGCAGCCCCTAATTCATTTATGTATTTATTTATTTACCATTTACTTTTTGTTTATTATTCATTTACCTTTATTTATTTACATTTGCCTCTCAGGTTGTTAAAAAAAGAAGTGGTGAAAATGTGTTTAGTCAAATTTTAAAATAAAATATTGTGAAAACAAAAAACATCTCGTCTGTGCTGTGTGTTAGAAGGATGACCGACCTGCACACGTTCGTGATATCAGCTCCTGAATAACCTTCCATCTGCTCAGCAATCTTATCCATGTCCACGTCCCCAGCCAGCTCCAGCTCCTTCAGGTTGATCCTGAGCAGCTCCACCCGCCCCTGGGCTGCAAACAAACAAGTAAACTCATATTCTGACAACAGAAAGTCTGACCTGACGCGACTTTACGACAGGACGTCCAGCCAGAAGTTCAACAGTAGGAATCTTTTCCTCCATTTCCAGCTCCTCAGGAGCTAAAACCGTCTCTACCTTTAGTTTCCAGTTTTCTTCCAAAAGCAGGAATAACAGAAGTTGTGCAGCTAAATCACAGACTTTAACCCGAATGATTTGGTGTTTGGACACACTACGTGGGCCTTTGGGCCTGCTGCATGACCCCTCGGTACCATCTGAACCCCCACAGGTTGCAGACCCATGATTTAGTGTTAGTAAAATAAAATGCATTTTCTTCATATAGCAGTAGGAAAGATGAACAATGCAATTAATCGTGATTATCGCAATATTTCATGCGATTAAGATAATTAAAAACGTCAATTGTTGCCCAGCACTAACAAACACACAAACACACATATATGTGTGTGTGTATATCCAGTTAATCCCACTGCAGAGATGTCTTTACTTGAAGGCAGAGGGATATAAATCCTCTTCTCCAGCCGTCTCCTCAGGGCTTCATCGATGTCCCATGGGAAGTTGGTGGCTGCCAGCACCATCACCATCTTTGATGGGTCATCATTCTCTGAAGCTCCACCCACACCTGAATCAAAGCCACCAAAACACAACAACTCAAAGAAAATAATAATTCAGGAAAAATTCAGGAAGTTACTGAAGAACAACATTTTAGGAAGAACATATAAGATGATGGTAAATAAAGAGGAAAGGCATGGTACCATCCATCTGCACTAGCAGCTCCGCCTTCACCCTCCTGCTGGCTTCATGCTCCTCTGAAGTTCCTCTGCGACTGCACATGGAGTCAATTTCATCAATAAAGATCGTGGTGGGAGCATAAAAACGAGCCTAGAAAAATAGAAAATTGGAATGAGCTCCATGTAGGAAAACTGAGGTTTAAATCCAGTTTAAGGACCAAATCTGGTAGTTTGGGGTTGTTTCAGTAAATATTTAATCTCTAATTCAGTTCAGTTCCTGATATCTGAAACTAGCTGTGGTTTCAGACCAGCTTCTAAATGGTCAAGCAAATGAAAACATGGAAAATCTTGGAAGTCTAGAACTCCTTGGTGTGTGGATGGGTGAAAGCAGTCGGGATTAAGACAAATCCAGAACCATTTCTGCTCCTGGAAGTCTGACTTTTGATTTTCTTTTATAGTGTCGTTGCTATGGTGACTTCTTTATAGGAGTCCAGGCTATGTCATCCTTATCAGAAAGATTGCTAGGACATCCTGGTGGATGAAGATAAATATTAGCTGACTCAGCTGTTGTTGCTTAGCAACCACAGTTGGGACGAGTAAAATGAGAAAACAGCTACAGCTTTTATCACCTCGTGATCTTTTTAACTGCCATCAGAAGACGCCGACTCGAAAATCAGGATTTTTTTTTCCATAGTTAGCAGCAGACTTAGCCCTCCCTCCACACCAGAACGGTGTTTGACAGATTTTCAGTGAAGTGGTCCTTCACTCATGCCTGGGATTTAGCTGTGCGTATAACTGCAGTAAGAAATGCTGCTCTCTACGAGATGCAGAAGTCAACTGTAGCCCACAAACCCTCGTTAAGAGACAACCTTCATCAGGGAAAATATCTCTGCCGTGGATCCTGTACGATAAGGATCCAGATAGAAAGAGATTACGGATGCATTGTGTCGCATATTTCTATGTAAGATATGAAGTTGTTTATATGGTGGAAAAGTTATGACAATATATGCTTCATTTTTTCTGGCATTCATCTATATAAACAAATAAATGTTTGTAAAAAGTTTATGTTTTGTAAAAGAAAAGGAAAAAAAAATCAATTAAAATCGGATTTGGTTGTAAAAAAAAAAATCTGATTTTATTTTACCCTACAAATAAGCCTCGATTTTGCTGGTACCAGTGAGCAGAAGCAGGAATTTTCAGGAGTTAGGTGTTAACATTTAACCACCTGAAACAGAAATATAAATATAACTAATATAGCTAAGGCAGGTCTGCCTCTGTTCTACACTGAAATGTAGTCCTGACTCAAACCCTGAAATTCTGGACAGCAGAACATTACTTACCATTTCAAAAAGAAGACGGACGAGCTTCTCCGACTCTCCTCGGTACTTAGAGGTGAGAGTCGATGAGGAGATGTTGAAGAAAGTGGTTCTACATTCAGTAGCAACTGCTTTGGCTAGAAGTGTCTTTCCCGTCCCTGGAGGCCCCACCATCAGGACTCCCTGGAATACACATCAACTTCTAAATAATGCAAAGCAACTGATAAAAACCAGAAACCAAAACTTCCTCCAGCTCAGTACCTTCCATGGTCTCCGTATGCCTTTAAAAAACGCTGGCATCCACATCGGCAGAACAACCGCCTCCTTCAGAAGTTTCTTTGCATCTTCTAAGTCTGCAATGTCGTCCCTAAAAGTAAAACAGGTGTTTTATTGACATCAGTCAGAGGGCTGCTACTCACACCAGAACAGGTTAATTAACCTCATCTGACTGTCGGCTTGTATAACGGCCACAACGGGATGTTTTTCTACATGTCAAGTTTCTACATGAGAAATCAAACGAGGAGTTGTGGGGAGCTCAAAGCTGTAGATAAATTGAAGACGTAGAAGCCACTTTATCAAACTCAAATTCCACAGGTTCACAGCTTTTACAGGATTAGGCCCAAAATCATGTTAATGAGCTTAGCAAGAAAACCAGCTGACCAGTGACAGAAAAAACACTGGATCAAGTATAAACCCCAAAGAATTCACCTACCATTTCACATTTGGATTCTGAGATATTATATCTCTCTCCAGAGCTTCCACAAGGTCTTTATCATAACCCGTCCCATCAAACTTCTTCACTTCTTTCTCCTGGACAAAATTAAAACACATAAGATCAACAACAGATCACATGATGAAACAGACATTTTTCCATGTGATGGAAAATATGAGCTGATAGTGAATCTGATGCAGCAACACATCTGGAAAAAAGTAGTTCCAGGGTGGTGTTCAGCATTGTGTAAAAAGTAGTTCCAGGGTGGTGTTCAGCATTGTGTAAGAAGTAGTTCCAGGGTGATGTTCAGTATGGTGTAAAAAGTAGTTCCAGGGTGATGTTCAGTATGGTGTAAAAAGTAGTTCCAGGGTGACGTTCAGCCCGGTGTATAAAGTAGTTCCAGGGTGATGTTCAGTATGGTGTAAAAAGTAGTTCCAGGGTGATGTTCAGTATGGTGTAAAAAGTAGTTCCAGGGTGA